>VXAA01004537.1:648458-662839 GCA_013399115.1 Anseranas semipalmata | reverse complement strand
CCCCGTCCTCCCGCCGCCGCAGGGCGCCGGGCTGAGCGCTGTCCGCGCTCCGTGGGCTGGAAGCGGGGGCAGCTGCAGGGCGCCGGGCCGCTGGGCTCGCCGCAGCCTGCAGGAGGGTTCGTGCCTTCCTTGCAGGGCTGCTGTGCCCGCTGTTGAGGGCATCGCATCACGGCTGCGCGGGGCAAGCCGGTCGTTTGCGCTCCCCGCTTCTACAGCCAGTTGATGGTGGAGGACAGCGAGCAGTAATAGTTGCCGTTGTCTTCCTCCTGGGCGTCCGTGATGATGAGGATGCAGGCGTTGCGGGCGAGGTCTTTGGTAGCAGAGAAGCGGTCAGGAATCCTGGCGGCTTTGTGCTTGTCGTGCTCCGAGTTGTAGTAGAGCAGGTACCTCAGGGCCTGCCCCGGGCGCTGCTGGTACCAGGCGATGCCAAAGTCGCTGATGTTGTACTGGGGGCTGAGGGTGCAGGACAGCCGGGCGGTCTGCCCGGGCAGCACCAACACGGTGGCCGGCTGGGTCAGCACCAGCTGAGCCCTGCAGGCTGCACACACCGGGAAACGTGGTTACTGATGGGGAGCCATGCGCCACTACCCCCTGCCCCAAAACATCCCCCTGCCCCCATGGGGCATCCCCACTGCCCAGCCTTGCTCGTCGCACCACACAGTCCTGCCCGCCTTCCCCAGCGTCAGCTAGCGCAGCCATGCTGCCCTTACCTGTCCTTGCTGTCCCCACCAGCAGCAGGACCATGAAGCCCAGGGCCATGGCGGGGGCCAGGATGGGGAGCAGAGGAAGGGAGGCTGTTTTGGAGACGGGCTGTGGTACTGCACAAGCTCGGGCTGCTGTGCTGCTGGTGCTGGCGAGGCGTATGTAAATGACACAGGGGGCTGGGGGACTTCAGCTCCCCATGTTGTTCCGTTTGCTGCAACTGGGCTTCAGCGAGGGGGCTCAAGTCAGTGGGGCGAGAGCCCAGCATCACCAGCCACCTTCACTTCCAGGCACATCCTTGCACGTGCAGCCCGCCCCACTGCCCTTGGCACCAGGGTGTGGTGTGGGGGCACCACTGAAACCAAGTTGACCTGCCAGAAGGCATTTACCGAGGGACACAGTGCAGGGGGCTGTGGCTGCAGCACAGCTGGTGCCTAGTGAGGAAGGACTGCAGACCAGTAAAGCAAAGAGCTGCCTGACTCAGTGGGTGTGAAGGCCCTCCTGTCTGTAACACCACCACGGGGCATGCACACCTCTGCAGCCCAGCTCCCAAGGCATCTCCAAGCCCAAGATGTTTGCGAGTGGTTCCCAAGGTGACTGGCCCTGGGCGTGCTCTGGGTTTGAGGGAAAATGGAGCTCCAGGACAGGGTCCTGCCTCGTTAGACCACCCCGGCACTGCATCTCTGGTCCCAAAGACGGACCAGTATGGCCCGACGGCAAGGCGGATGTTCACTCTGCTGTGACATGCTGCAGTGCTCTCAAGAAGGGCTCACGTGCCCAACGGCTCATCTATTTTTGCCATCTTCTCTATCGGTTGGTCTAACAAAAGCAATTACTTCCCTCTATGCAACCTTGCCCAGTTTACTGTGACACAGCCTCCCCAGGGAGCAGTGAGAGCAAAATGAGAGCAAAAGGTGATGGCTGAGGCTCCCCAGAGCCACCATAACACGATCGCCTCGGAGCAGGGGGTGTGCTTGCAGCGAGGTGTGTGTTGTACCTGTGGGACTGCATGGCCCTGTGTGTGGCTGGGCTACCGGCATGCAGCACAACGGTCAGACAGCTGCCAGGGAGATGTGGAGCACAGATGTGCCATGCAACAACACCTGTGCAGGCATCTCCATGCCAGGAGCAGCCTCTCAGCACCCTGTCCTGCTGTGGGAGAGCAGACCCAAGGAGCAGCCCCGCTCCCAAAGTGGTACAAGCAGGCTGAAACACACTGGCCCTGCTCTGGGTTGGGCAGGGATTTGCTGTCTGTGCTACCCCTGAAGTTGCAGAGTGTGGCCCACGGCAGGAGGGAAAACACTGCAGCCAGGAGCCAGCCAGCACCCGGGCACTGCACAATGCCAGGGCAGCGGGGCAATCCTGCCCCTCAGACTTGCTAGAGCCAGCCCACGGTGGGCAGCAAGTGCTGCACAAGGCCACCTCCAAAGCCCCTTCGAGGAAGGGTTTTTCTGGATGCAGCCCACGAGGAACAGAAATACCAAGCTGGTTGTGAAACACCCTACTGAGAGCAGCAGCCTCATCACTGTGGGCACAGAGCCCTGCAGTGCGCTGCTGCAGCCAGCACATACCAGAGAAAAGCTCTGAGAGGAAACCCAGGGCCCTTCCCACAAACCTACACATACCAGCTCAGTGAAAATACCTCCTTACGCAAAACCAGCACAACCATCTTGGTGTGCTCTTGCCAACCTCAGAGAAGTTTGATCACAAAACTGAGGTCACAACAGCACAAGCTTGTTTTGGAAGACTGTCACCTCTTCTGTCCTGTGCCCTTGGCATTGGCTGAGCCTGGAGGCGCGCAGCACTACAGCTGCCCTGGCAGCCCGAGTCTGGCAAGGCCAGCAACAATCATCACTTCATTTTCTGCTCAGCAGTTTTGAGCTTTCATGATGGGACAGCAATAGGAACAGAGACATCAGCACCTCTCTCCTGCTCTGGGCAATAAAAGCCCCCATGCAGGCTTTGCTCCACCCTGCAAAACTGCCGGGCTTTTCTTCCATGGCAGGAGGCTGTGGCTGTGTCTGGTGGGTGCTATCAGCCCCAGAGGATGATGCAAGGGTTGGTCTGAGCCAGGCTGGATACAGAGCAGCCGAAAGCCAGCTCCACAAGGAGCCAGAACAGTCAGGTGCAGCAGAGGCTGAATGTACACACACACAGTCTGTCCTCAAGAGGCTTTAATTGAACACAAGAAACGAACGTTGAAGGAGAGAGGGGTTTGCTAGGGACCTTTGCATGATACACAACGGAGAGGAATTATCCATGGTGCCATGAACACGGGAAGCACAGCACAGCTCCCTGCGTCCCACTGGGCCCTCCTGGGCTGTCATCTTTGTCCCTGGTCCCCTGCAGTGGTGTTCCTTCCTGGGAAAGTGAGGAGCTGTGAACAAACAGAACAGCCTTGGTTACCCCATGGCAGCACAGGAGCCCCGCCATGGCTTCGTCACCAGCCCCTGCTCCGCTGCAGCAGGGAGTCAGCAATGGCTGGGCTCTGCCTGGCCAGCTCCAGGGTGCTGTGCAATGCCCAGCACCACACTCACACTGTACTCTGTGCCGCCAGTGCTGGTGCAGACAGCTTCCCTGCCCGCAGGCTGCCTTGCGCACTCCTCAGCGGGCCTGCAGTGACGATCTGATGTGTCTGGCGAGGTGCCCCGTCTCCTCAGCTGGACGTGACACTTGTCTGAAACAGAGCAGAGGGGACACAGCTCTGCTGGAGCAGCCCGCGCTGAAATAGCACGGCTCTAGCGCAGCCTCTCTGCTCACAGACCAGGACCAGTCACTCTGAGAAGGATTTTTCCTGAGTTTTTCCCCACTATAATGGCCTGCTCTACACTTCCTTACAGTCCAAAGGCATTTCCTTTGGCTGAACCCTGTGTCACACTAACTGCTAAAGGACATTTTACCAGGGCATGGAGGAGCCGTCATCCTCCTGTCACACTCCTCCACCTGATAGCAAAGGAGAGCAGCGACCTGAGGTAGTGCCACCCACGTGAGTCACAGCTGTCCCCAGTGCCCCACACCTGGCTGAGGCCACAAGGGATGCAGTGAGGTGTCAGCAGAGGACACAACAGAGTGCAGGTGAGGGACTGGACCTGGCCATGTTGCTGAAGAGCCAGTGTCCTCACAGAGATGCTCACAGAAGACAGCTCAGGCCACTGCTGTGATAAGGTGTGAGGTGATGTCTGGGTGAAGCTGTGTTCCTTGCCCAATGTTACTTACACAGAAAGTACAAGCATGGAGCAATCACAATGAACACAACACTCCCCAAAACCACCAGCAGGACAGATGAGGAACCTAGAAAGGAGAACACAGGCTTGTACCCATAGAGCTCATATTGTAATATATACTGGAACACGCAAACCTGCAAGTGGGTTGGTGGTTTCGGTGAAAACATCGAAGGCTCTGACCTCTGCAGCTTGGGGATGTGGGTAAGGCATTGAAGAAAACCTGTGAAAAAAGGCTAAAAGCAGGGAGGAGGCAGGCCATGCCCACCCCATCATGGGCATGATCAAACGCAGGGTGCCTCCCCCTGGTACAAGGATGAGGAAACAAGAACACAAGGAACCAGCCCAAATTTTAAGAATTTCTTCTGAAATATGAATCAAATCTTTCTGGCACCAAATCAACAGGGACACAGCATGTCCTACACTTCAAAACAGGGTCCTGTTTTATCCTCACATCATGTATTTCCCAGCTGAGTCATGGTGAGCCCAAATTACTAAGTAATTTCAACTGACCATGTTCTGGATTAATTGGCCAGGCTTTGTGCACTGTCAGACTGCAAACACAGTAAACTATTCTGCTGGGTTTTGTTACTGAGTTACACTGGATAAAAGATGCTTTTGCACATTAAACTAAATGCAATAAAAATCCATGCCGTCATTAGGTACAGATGAAAATTGGTTCCCTAAAGGGTCACATCACCAGCAATCAACATCTTTTACAGATAACCATCTGCAGCAACAGGCACATAACCTGTGTCTATTCACAGATAACATTCTGTGGTTTTGTAGACACTTAAATTTATCTGTGCATCTTGCCTTCATGTTTTCTGACCTTGCAAAGCTTTGCCATTGCAGCATAACAGCAGCTCGTGCTTTGGGCAGCCGGCCCCCTGAGCCCATTGCAGGTACGAGCATGCTGCAGACACAGCTCCAGCTGTTGCCTGCCTGCACTCCTCACACTCTGCAGGGTGGTGGCAAGGTGATGAGACCCTGCACATTAAGACGTGTCCTGGGTGAGGAGTGTCACACACACCAAGCCCCGAGCAGATCAAGCCCATGGATTAGACGGAGTGACTGTGAAACGTAAAGACGTACCAAGGCAGAAGGATTTTCCTTGCCCCGCAAGGTCCCCCCAGAAGGTGAGCAAACGAGCTCACCTTTCACAGTGAGGTTGGTTCCTGTCCCTCTCTGCCTGCCAGAAAGCTCTCCCAAGCCCTCACACTGGTACCAGCCGCTGTCTTTCTCTTCCAGCCCAGTAATGGTGAGACGGCTCCAGTGATTTTCCAGATCAAAGGAGCTCTGGAAGCGACTCCCAATGCTGCCGCTACTGTTCTGGAAACTGGACCTGAGGTGCCATGCTACGAGTCGGGGTGGGCTCTGGTCTTGCTCGTGCAGCCAAAAAAGGTCCGTGAAGCTGCCAGTCAGGCTGGTGGGGAAATCACAGTCCAAGGTGACTTTGCTGCCTTGAGGTACAGAGCAGCTGAGGCCCCCAGAGGCTGCCCATGGCTGCTGACCTGCAAAGAGAGGTTCATGTAGGTGGTCATGTCAGAGCTGCTTAGATGCCAGTGCAGTGCCAGCTGCAGGCAAAGCACTGTGCCCACAAAAGTTATTGGGGCTGCACAAGCCAGTGGGAATGTAAACCAAAACTCTGTAATGCTAGGTGTTAAAATGCAGACCATTCTCCTTTTCCCAACACATGGGCAGGTCCCTTGTCCGCTGAACTCAATCTAACACGGCTAACACTTCCCAAAGGCTTTGGGAAGCCACTCAATGACAGAGAGGACTACCATTTCTCAGGGATGCACAGGTGCAGTGTTGGAAGGAAAGAAAGGGGAAAACAGGAGAGCCAGACTCACCTCTAACGAGCAGGTGAGTCACCCTTGTGGTCGAATTGCTGTTCCCTATCTTCACATAGCAGAGATAAGGGCCAGTGTCATTCATAAGCACTTCTGAGATGTTGAGAAAGCTCACGCTCCTTCCAAAATCCAGAATGCCGCTGAAGTGACCTTCGTTGCGATGCACACGGGACTCATTGGGCTGTGTCATCCTAAACTGCAGGATCCTTTTTAACTCATTCCTATGGCTCCAGAGGATCTCATAGAAGGGATTGACAGTGCCGCTGTGCTTGCGGAAAGGACACTCCATCGACACAGTCTTCCCTTCAGTCACAAGAACCACTTGACTCTCGGGACTTCCAAGCGTCTCTGAACCTGAAACAGAGAGAATTGGAGGAGACCCCTCCTGAGTCCCGATTCCTGCTCCCAGGCAAGGAACAGCTGCACTTACTGCATCCCACACCATTGCGCTGGCTTCAGGTATTGAGCATGGAGCAAGTGCCCGACGGCTGCCCCACCAACTTCATCTCTTTGGGGGTTCACAGAGCACGTGGATGCCCCAACAGAATTCCCCAGCCCTAAACCTCTCCCTAGCTCCAGACAGAGCCACGGGAAGCCTGGGACTCATCTGCATGCCCGGTGGCCCCTAAAGCCACAAAGTCCCCAGTTACTGCAGCCTGTGCATCCCCACTCAGAAGCACAGCACAAAATACCACCAGGAACAGCTTCCTACCCAATACCACGCATGCTGCCTAGACGATAACAGCCCTGCAGAAGGTAAGATTTCATCATACGAAATAAGCAACAGGGATGCAGCAGGGTTTCACCCCAGCAACTGCCAAAACCATGCAGACATTTTTATTTTTGGCTATCAGCACACTAGATCTTGATCAACAAGCGGATGCACTCAAGCTCCTTACGGTACTTCACATGAAGCGCCGCTGAGCTAGTATTTCTGTCTCCAGTTCAGCATCCAGGTACTTCTGCAAAATACATCAGGAGCTGTTTGTTCGTTTCTCTCTTAGTTTCAGGGGGCTCCAAAAAGGCCTGGCATGGCTGGGGGTAACAAGCGGTGCGAGGGAGTAAGGCTTTCAAAGCACATCCACCCAAAAAACCCCAAACCAGGGCGAGGGCTGAGGCGGGACAGTCCCAGCGCCTCCCGACAGGGCGAGGGGACGGAGCAGGTGCTTACCCCGGGGCAGGAGCAGCAGCAGCAGGAGGGCGAGCAGCGTGTGGGAGAGGGCGAGCGCCATGCCCAGCCCCGGCGATCTCCCAGCGGTGGAGGCAGGAGGAGGCCTCTCGGCAGCACCCGTTTTTTCACCTCGCGCAGAGGCGCCGCCCGCACGCTGCGTGCGCAGGACCGTGCGCACGGGCTGTCCCCGTCCCTCAGGGTGGCTTTGTCCCACCAGGGTCACATCCATTTTGGACCAGGTCCGGGGGATGCAGAGGTCGCAGGTGCCCATCGTGCTGGGGTCTGCTCAGCGGCGATGGCACGGGGTCGCTCCGAGCCTCTCGGCTGCCCCCAGGTCCGTCCCCTGCCGCGTTTGGAGGCAGGAGAGGAGCCCACCAGCTGGAGGCCGCGGCCCCCTGCGGGGCAGGCAGCAAAATGTCACACCAGCGCTCCTCCACCTGCTCCCGGTGCCTCCCCACCAAGCTGCCCCAGCACGAGGCCGAGCCCCTGGGACAGGGCACAGAGGGGGGACACCAAGGCTGGGGTGGGGGGCAATTTCCTCCATGTAAGAAGCAGCTTTTTATTCACAGGAACGCGCTGTCCATGCCCGTTCCGCTTGCTCCAGGGACTCTCCTGACCCACACTGGGCTCTGTCACCACCCTGAGAGCAGAAATACCAAATGCTGGTGCACAAACCATCCTGGTGCCTTGGAACATGGCCCAGAGGGACCCAAACAACCCTCCTGCTGTGGTCGCCTCTTGGCTCATGTGCGAGGGCCAGACAGACCTGTGAAACCACACCGTACCACCTGAAAGGGGAAAATGGGTCCTCCGTAGCCCCGTACCACAGCTGCTGTACCCTGCAGCACAGCGAGGCCTCTCCTCAAGAGGGATGTGAGCTCTCAGAGATGTTTGATCTGGAAACCAGGGTCGCAGGAGAACAAGCTGGTTTTAGGCTGGCCCAGCAGCGAGAGCTGCAGCACAGCTGGCCCCAGCTCTGACAGGCTGCTGAGAACCAGACTTTCGTTCCGCTCTGTGGTTTCACACCTTCTCAGAGGAGAAGTGAGAGGGGCAGAGCCGTGAGCACAGCTCTGCCTGCACACGCCCTGCTGCACCCTGCACAGCCACAGGGCCCTTTCTCCATGCAAGGAGAGGGGATCTGGAGAAAAGGCATTTGTCCACGGAGCTGTGAGTACCAGCTACGCAGCCCTGCTCTCTGCAGATCACTCCTCATACCTCAGCATCGGTACTATCTCCCACCATTCGGGTCCTCTGCAGCCCAGCCTCGGGACAGGATTTCACCTGTACGTCTTGGTATCTCTGCAGGAAAAAGGGATGGATGCTACAGGGCCCCGTAAGCACTACTGGATGAACATCTGTATGGCAACATCTGGGCAGCCGCTGCACAAGCAATGCAGATTGCTCTGGGGGCACAGGGGGGCAGGAAAGTAACTGGCTACGCAAAGTGCAAGAGCAGGTGTGAACACAGCCCTGCGCCTGCTCTGCTCAGCTTATTCCCTCCTGCTAGATGTGCTTATTGAACAAAACCTCACCCAAATAAAGCAGGTTTTGTCCCAGATTTGACATGTCAGTAACCAAGGCATAGCTATCCCTATCATGCCAAGGCAAAACACAGGCCAGGACTACTGCTGCACCACCCTGCATTCATCGCTGTGCCCCTACGGCTTCCTCCCTGCTCTGCCAGGCAGCGATTGCTGCCCACAGCTCGCCCCATCCCACTGCCTCGTGGTCCAGGGCAGGACCCAAACAGGCAGGGTGCTCAGGGAGGTGCTGCTGGTGACATCCGACCATCTCGGAGAGGAGGCCGCAGCCCCTCTCGCATCGATGCTGGGCACAGCGGTGCAGGCATGATCTGGCACCATCGCAGCCTGGAGAGGCTGCAGGGCAAACAAGGGGGCAGTAATCACCAGGACTGGGAAAAGACTGAGGCTCAGAGCAGCTGAGACCACAGAGGCCGGGCAGCCTCCTGAAAGGCTGTTGTTAGCAAAGCCCCGCTCTACCCCTCCTCTCCCAGCGCCCAGCTGCAGGAGGCTCAGGAATCTGCGGGGGCCATTCCCCGTTGCTGGGAAATCTGCTATTGAAACCACGACAGTGTCAGCTGGAAACACCGCCCCTCCCCTCGCCGCTCCGTGCCACGGGCACTTTGTCACCCCCGCTGCCTGCAGGACATCGCCCGGCTCGAGCAGCCCCTGCCTCCAGCCCCAGACCCCGCAGGAGGAGAGCGGCTCCGGGAAGCGCTATGTTCGTCACAGTGAGATACGGAGGTACGTGGGGAAAGCGCTGGCTTTAGTCAGCTCTTGGTGCCAGGGGGTGGCCCCATGGGGAGGGAGGGACATTGGCACCTTGATGCACAGCAATGCCCAGTGGTCAGGGAATAGGGCAAGAGAGTTCTACCAGAGCACAACATCCTCTGCTTCATCTACTTATTTAAAAAACTGTATGGTGGAGATATTTAATCCCTGCACAATGATTCACAGAGGAAAACCGTGCCAGCAGAGCTAGACTACCTGCAGGGAGGGGGGCCAGGCAAGGGGAGAGTTACTGGGCTGCAGCCAGGCCCACCTGTGTGGTAGAACTCCATCCAGGTTCTCCTCACTGCATGTTTCCAGCCTTGCAGCTCTGAGGAAATCACTGGAGGGGGCTTTGCTTGTCTAGACAGAGACAGAAAAGTCACTGGGCAATGACAGCTGCCAGCAGAGCTCCTCTGCTCCCTGCTTTGTGGTAGGGTTCCCCTTGCTCTAATCCTGGCCCTTGGCTTCAGAGTGCAAGTGTCTGCAGCAGGGAATGAGCAGACGCTGTCCTGGCCTTGCACACACTTGGCTGGGAGCCTTTACCTGACCTGAAGCCAGACACACGTGGTTCTACGCCTTTGCTCCCTCTGCTATTTGGATTGGATCCCCAGCTCTGACTACTGACGTTTGTCAGCCCTGGGGATTTCTCAATCGTGACACACTCGGTGAGAGTTCACAGCCAAAACATCCCCCAATGACTCAGCTGAGATCCCCAACTCCTTCCCCTTGTGACCTGGACAAGTTCATGGAAGGGGAATAGCAGGGGCCAGGGTTCACAGATTTTTTCCTACTCCCATTTGAGGAACCTAAGTTAAAGGACAGAGATGCTAAGTTAAAGAAACAGATGAACAATTTTCCCCAAATCAGAATGCTCATCCCAGCTCCTAACCTGGTGCATTCCCAGCACCAGGCACCAGCAGATATGGCCCATAATACTACAGCTCAAAGCCCTGCTGAAAGGCCACGCAGGGACCCCAGCTTTGCTGGCCACGACAGCAGGCAGCTCTCAGCCCCCTGTGATGTCAAGGGGGCCCCTGGATCCAGGGTGACCACACTTATCCCAGGTCTCACTCCCTGCCCACAGCCAACTGCCAGGAGATGGTGAACCTGCAGTGCCACATCCTGATCCTCACCGCCCACCTGAAGAGGAAGTGTCAGTGCGGGACAGAAGGTACCGAGTGCTTGCAAGCAGCGATCACCCCAGGGACAGATGCTCTCCCTTACAGAAGCAGCAGAGGGTATCAAGCTGGTTGTGTGGGAGTTGCAGATCATCCCAAAACGCAGGGAAAGCAAACCTCCCCTCCAGACCTCAACACGTTCTCTTCATAGCACAACTTGCCAATGAAAATACCTCTAAACCTGTACCAGCTTGTGCTGGCTGAAGGGGCACATGTGATCTTTACCACATCTCTTTCCCTGCAGACTGCATCGATCTTGTGGATGAAGCAGGGGCCCTGATGAACCTGAGCAAAGTGGAAAATCCTGCATCTGAATTTGCCAGTAAATACCTACGGGAAAGGCAGCGCTACGTCCTTGTCAGAGTTGTCCGTAAGTTCCTCGGCACAGCTCAGCCTCTGTGCCAGGAAGGGTCTGCTCTGGGGGTGGGTAGCATTTCAAGTAACTGTCCCACACATCACTGAAACCTCGTCATCACCTAGAAACATAGATGCAGCTTTGGACAGGGTTTCTATCCAGCAGTCATTTGGACACCGCACAGTAACTCTGAGGAGGCAGAAGTCAGCCCCCCAAAAAACTAGAGCTCTATCTCGTGTCTGAGGTGGCAGCTTCGGGGGAGGAGGAACTTATGACAGAGCCACCTGCCCCAACTACAAGTCTTGACTTCAGTTTTTGTCCAAGAGAGGGATTAATCCACTTTTCCCATTCTGCTGGTAGGAGAACAAAGCACTGAAGCTACCTGCTACGAATCCTTACTAGAGAACCTGGGGAAACACTACCCTGACCTAGCAGGTAAGAGTCAGGCACCCACCTTATCTCCACAGGGGCTGAGGGTGCAGGCGTGACTCCTCTCGCACACCATCCAGGGGACAGTCCTCCTCTGCACCGCAGTGCCCCCTCACAACACAGCTTCAGGGCTGCTATTGCTGAGACAATATTGTCACCTGTGTACTAACAGGTGAATTCAGGCAGCAAGAGGGGACGATCAGCAGCCACAGCTGCTCTGCAGAACCCCTCCTGGCTATCACAACAGCAGGCACCTGCTGCCTGCCCTCCCCACACCAAGCTGTATGGGGTACAGCACCAGCCCCACAGCTTGAAGGGGTGCGAAGCAAAGAGGAGACATCTCCTTGGGACAAAGAGGGAGGGAAGGACATGAGAGATGAGGGGACACAAAAGTCCATCTCCCAGGCTGCAGTCTCACAGGTCAGCATAGCCTCACTTAACACACCAATGGGCAACTGACTGACACAGAAGGAAAAAAGACCAAACTTTTGGGGGATTGCTCCACAGATCGGCTGCAGAAGCTCTCGGCAAACACCCAGATGAGAGAGCAGTGGAGGAAAGGCTCCTTACAGAGAAGGGCTCAGCCCCTCACCAGCACCCCAGCCAGGCCCAGGCCCACCCCACAGAGTAAGAAGAGCTCAGAGCCAAAGGGAACCCCTAGATGAGGAAAGGGCTGGATGGGAACAAGCAGCTCACAAGTGCAGAGCAACCACCACCAGGGCTCACCATAGCGCTGCCTGAGCCTCCAGCCCCTCCAGAACCTCCCCTGCTCTTCTTAGACATTCTCCATCCAGATCTGCACCGACACATGCAAATGCAGCACCACAGCCAGGCACAAGCAGCAGCCTCCTGCTTCAAGGGGTCATTTGTGTTCCCATGGCATGACCTGCACTCCTGAGTGACAAGAAACCACACCTTCTCGCAACTCACCTGCACTGGCAACTGGCAGAACATGCACCTCCCAACTCAAATCACTGGATCAGTCTGCCTTAACCACCACCACACTGCCAGTGGCCTCCTAAAGACTCACTGTGCCCTGCAGTCAGCAGCAAAAGCCATTCAAGAGACATCCAGGGTTTCAACTGCAGAAGAACCATTGCTAGAACTTAGCCAAGATGGGTCAGAAGGCAGCACACACTTGCTATAGGTATGCATGATGGTTTTCCTTCACAGCTCCTCTGCCCAGACCAGCACACACCAACATCAGTTTAAATATTTCTTGAAGAGAGCAAGCTGAGACTTCATTACAATGGTTCCTCCCTGCTCACACTGGAACAACTCAGCACACAAGAGCACTTGGGCTTTGAGGCTCTGGCACCTTCTTTTTAACTTGGCTGTCTTTCCAGAGAGCACAAGGCACCCCAGCTAAGGAAGCTATCTACCCTCATCAAGCATTTAGGTTCTGACATTTGAAAGGGACAGGACCTTCAACAACAGCCTCTATTATCTGCTGCCAATTTTAAGCACCTAAATCTAGACTCCCTCAGAGCCAGACAAGGGGCTGGGAACTTGCCCAATATTCAACAGCTAGAGGTAAGCAGTTTACACATTAATTCTGCCATAAAAAAAATCAGCAGTTAAGCATTTGAGAGCGTTATGTTTTCACTGCTGTGCTACTAAAACTACAGAAGTATCAGAACTACTATTTGTTACACTAAGATGAGGACCAGGGTTCTCCTGAGAAGAGCCTGCAGGCAGCAGTAATGAGACTGTCCTGCTGTAATGACTATAAATAGAAAGTAGCCCCGAACACCACCTGATGCTAGTGACCTTGAGAACATTGCATAACTAAGTAAGATCAGCTGACTATATGTAAGTCATGCAGCCAGACAGGTCATGCTTTCTTAGCTCCTGGGTCAGAGCACAGCTCTTCAGGAAGAGGTTATCAATGGAAAAAGAATGTTACCGAAAATACTGTAGGACATCCCAGATTACCTCTCCAGCCCCAGCTCTGTCTGCCAATCCGGTCTCAGCTCAGTTTGTGAACCTGCTTTTGTCAAGTCATGCAGGCACAGTTCTTGCTGCTGGGCTGCACCTCCTGCTTGCAGAAAATATGCAAATAGATGTGCCTTGTCCTGTAAGTGGATAATATGGTAATAACTGGGTAACTTAATTGTAGTTGGAGTATTAAATAAAAATGCACAGGTGATAGTTCCAAATAAATTTCTTTATTTCTCCATAATAAATACAGCATTATCTGAATTCCAGAGTCACAAGTCCAACCACTCTTTTCCTTCCCGAATAGTCCAGATGTAAGTTACCACTAAAAGACCCCTATCTGATCAACCTGTTCCCTCCAGCTCATCACCTGTCCATCCTTCCTTCTACTCCTCACAGGCAGAAGGGCTCTACACCAGGCTCTTTTCCCTACAACCGGGCAGATTCTTCACAGGAGAGAAGAAACACCTGTATGAGAGAAAGCACAAGGTCAGCATTAGGTGCATGTTCCAGCAGCTGCAATTAATAACAGCTCTCTTGCCTAAGGTGACCAGCTTAAGACCAAGACATAATTACTGTAATCTGCTATTAACAGATGCAGCAGGAACTAGGAAGCCAAGTGGTAAAAGCAGCAGGCTTCTCTGGGCAGCAAAAAAAGAAGCTCTGAAAAGTTATCTACGATCTTGTCAACTTCAAAGGCAGTCAGGGCGATTTCTGGTGCCCTTCCGCATCCCAGGTCACAGGAAGGGCACCTATACAGGCAGAACCACCTCCTATTTAAGCCCTGAAGGGCACCATGTGCTCAGCAGGTTGTTTACACAACCTTTAAGCCCTCTCAGGTATTTTCTCAGCAGCAGCTCACTCACTGTCCAGCCCCACCGCCAGGACAGGGCACAGCCTCACCATTGCTATACTTGCACTGCTTCAGAGCCTCATTGAAGCCCTCGCACAAGGTCAGGTCTCTCTGGTTGGTAGCACACTCCAGGAACTGCTTCATCTCGTAGTGGCAGGGTCCATACGGCGACTGCTGCTGGTACACAGGCTGCTGCCGGGGCTCCTGCAGGCAAGGAGCCGGTTAGGGACACGGCTCTAGGGGGAGAGCCGCACCAGGACCCCCACGCACCACCTGTGGGGCGACCGCCCCGCATCAGCTCTCGGGTACTGGGGCTGCTGCCAGGCCAGGCGTGGCCCCAACACCCCGGCCCGTGCCCGCCGCGCAAGGGCAGGACAAGGACACCCG
>VXAA01004537.1:635607-648445 GCA_013399115.1 Anseranas semipalmata | reverse complement strand
CCCTCCCGGGGCGGGCGCCGCCGCCGCTTTGGGCGTGTCGGAGGAGCCGCTGAAGGCACCGGTGAGGGCGCTGCCCACGACGTGACCCACGGCGGAGCCCACGGCCACGCCGGCCGCCGTGCTCGCCATCTGCGCCNCGGGCCTCGCCACGCTCCTCCCGCCGCGCGCCATCACCTCAGCGCTCCTCGCCCCGCCGCGCGCCGCCTTAAGAGCGGCCCCACCGTCACGTGGCGCCGCGCGCATGCTCGCTCGCGGCGATTGAAGCCGCCGCCGGCCCCGCCCCACTGAGGGAAGGCGGGGCGTCCTGCTGGGCGCGTGCGCGTGGAGGAGGGCGGGGGCGGCCCCCTAGGCCAGGGCCGGGCGCTGGCCCAGGGGGCCCTCACCTCACCTCACGGCTCCCCTGAGGAGAACCTGCTGGTTCCCCCCCAGGTCTCGGTGCACGAAGGGCGACGCATCCCAGCCCAGCGCCGCCAGCAGATAGACCGCTTGAGGGTTTTATTCCGTTTTCGCTGTAGTTTGGCGTGCCTGCCTGCAGCCTCGCCCCGTGATTTTCTGTGGGAAACGTTTGCGAGGCGAGGGGCAGCGCATCCGCTGGAGGCTGCTCCCAGCCTGGTGTTAGTCAGGCTGGGGGAGCACAGCGGGATTGTTCAGGAAAGCCCCACGCTTGGCTTCAGGTTATTCACCCGCCTCTTGCGTTCAGAGCTGGGGTTTTGAGATGAGACACAGTGACGGGCTCAGTCTGGGGGAGTTTGCTGTGGTCCTTTACCGGGGTGGAAACTCCTTGTTTGTTTGGAACAACATCACAGTGGGGTGTGAGCGAGACAGCCCGGCTCCCGGCTCAAATCACCTGCCCGGCAGACACCACCACACTGTCAGCATCTGTTCTTCATCACCTGGAGGAGCCTCCAAACCCTCCGTGGTAACAGGGGAGGAGTCGCAGCAGAGGAGGAATGGTTTCTACTTATGTAATGGCTTTCACCTCCACAGGAGACACTGACCACAGTTCTACCTGTTCCATGACTGGGTTTGACTGTATGTCAGTTTGTCCCACTGCACCAGTCACAAGATCTTGCCATACCCAAATTCAGCACCTGCAGATGAAGCAATGTGCCATCTCTGCAGTCCAAACTTGGCTTATCTTGTTCTGGGCTCCCACCACTGGGTGAGGAGCATGTTCTGCTGACTGCTGGAGAGCCGCAGAGCCAAAGGGAGTCCACATGACGAAGGACAAAGCCCTGCGCAGTCCGGGCAGGAGTGAAGAAACAACAGCGGGGTGCAGACGGGCAGCACCAGGGAGCAACGAGGCACCGCTAGCAGGCCATCAGCAGAGCACAGCAGCTGATCAGCCGTGGTGAAGGTTTCTGCAGATGTTGTGGCAAAGAAGAGCTGCAAGGAGGGCCATGGCGTGGCTTTGCAAGTGCTCTGAGGCTGCTTCTCCCAGGTGTGAGGAGCAGAGCAGGAGAGAGCGTGAAGGGGCTTGTTGGAAACAAGCGACAGAGCTGGGCTGTGCTGCATGAGAGATGATGGGTGGAGGAGAGGTGGATAATGAAGGGCTTGGAAAGGGAAGACAAGCAGTCTACAAGTGGGGCAGAGAAAAGAGGGAGCCAGGGAGGAGTGTGGGGAGGAATTATGTGGTCTAAGCCATTGGCCAGCACAACGATTTTTGCAGCAGCCCTCTGGATACAAACCAGCAGATCAAGGAAACCTTTGCAAGGCGTGGACATTGTTGGGAGGTAGGAGACATCCAAACTGAGCCCTCAAATCACGAACAGACAGGCTGGCAGACGCCAGCTTTACCTTCAAACCAATCTCCTGACAATCACTTCTTCCCTGGCACCCCAGCCGGGCTCCTGGGCCTCTGCAGGTCCATGGCTGCTCAGTGTGTCCCAGGCCTGGTTACCTGCTCCATCTTTGGATGCTCCTTCTGTCCTGTGGAATAAAAGAAATTTCCAAAATTGACAAGGATCCGGAAGTTGTCCAGGGAAAAAAAAAAAACTCTGCTATGTTATGGCTCCAGGGCTGTGTTCATACATTCAGCAGCTTACAAAAAGCAGCTCTTTGGGCCGGTTCATTGACTGGCAGGAATTAAAGAGCTAAGTCACTGCAGGGTTGGTAATTAGCTGCTGTGAAAGTGTTTTTGTAGAATCAAATTTCCAGCACGAGAGGATGAGAAAAGTGTTTGTAAAGCAGGCCACCTCCGGGCTGCAGGAGCTGGGCAGACAGGGCTTGCAGGAGGAGGGATGCAGCTCCCACACTTCAGAGGAAAGGAATTTTGCCTGAAAACGAGTTTGGTCTCTTCTAAGGGGACAGCACCCCAAAATCCTTCCTCCCGCAGTGCCAGGGAGCTCTCCTGCCCTGGCAGCGGTGCTGTGCCCCAGGCAGAGCACAGCATGTCTCATCTCAGAGGCAGCAGCAGCACTTTATGTGCAGCATTTGCCTGTCTTTCTCCCACTAATAAACAGGAGAGAGGGCCAAGCAGCTCCCAAACTGGCAAAATGTAACTGAGAAGCCCCTGTGTGGCAGCACCCGCACCTATTCCCTCTCCTAGCCCCGATCCCCGAGGGAAGGAGGTTCCTTCGTCGTGCAACCAGTCTGTCCCTCCCGGGCAGCCCCGCTCCTGCTGAGAGGGGAACAGGAGTCTTGAAGACTTGAGGAAAAAAGGGCAGGAGGGGAGAAAAGGGCAACCTCAAAGAACACCCCACTGAGAGGAAACCCCCGGGAAGAGACCCTGGCTCCCCACATCGCTGTGTGAGCACTGTCGAGTGCATCTGCACACCAGGGCTGGGGTTCTGCACCAGGTCCTCTTCCCGGCTCAGTCATCCACGGCTCCAGAAAGAAGCTGGGCATGTGCTGGGGGGGAGAGGAAGGGATTGCAGGGGGTGTAGGGAACGCAAGACATCCAGCCATAGGAAATCAAGGCTCATTGGTCCCACCACACACACACAACAACTTGCTGAAGGCACCTGGGCTTCAAGCTGAGGGCATCCCTTTAAGCTGCGTCTCTGGGACCCTTTGATTTGGTTAATTAGACGCGAAGTTGTTCTGTGCTGTGGGAGGACGGGTATGTGCTGAGGAGCCTGGCTACCGACGCTTTACTAATGAGGTAATTTAATGTGGCTGTCTGAGATGGCACCGCATGCACAGCCCCACGCTCACCCGTGCACCTCCAGCCTCTGCGCTCAGATCCTGCTCCAGCAGTCGGCAGCACCGGCGGTGTGAGTGCTGCACCACGTCCCCCTGCGCGGACCCCTGCAAGCAGCGGTTCTCCCCTCCGGGGTTTGTTTAACGTGGCCCCATCCGCAGCTGAATATCCCTACAACAGGGGCCAAACCTCCCAATTCCTCTATTTTTCAGCCTAAATGTGATCTCTGGTTCTCTCAGGTAACCTTGTTTCTGCCTCGCTCTCTTCTGCTCCAGAAGATCCCTCCTCACATAATTCAAGTGTTAGGGCTTGCCTACACTTAAAAGTTAAGTTTGGATTAAGGGACCTATAAATCTGAAAGACAGCAGTTAACTTAATTCCTGAATAGTTCTGGAAGGATTTACTCAAAAGTAGTCCTTTCTGAGTAACTCAGCACACCGGCAGGCCCATATGTCCCCTCCAGTTAGCAGCAGGATCAGGTAAGACAAGGTTTGTAAAAAGCGGGTCTATTTTTTCCAACTGCCTTCCCCCTTGGTCTACAAGCAGATAATAATCTCCCCCTTCGGAGCCTGCCTCACTTAAATCCTCACACTGTCACCGCTGAAATGTTGCTACAGAGATCTAGGAATTCCCCGAGCATTTGGATTTCAAGGGGTTATTTCACAGGTAAGGAATGCAACGCTCTGCCTCCACGGGTCTCTTACACGTCTCCTTCCCCTCCATCGGGGTGACAGACAGCCGCCCTTTCTTTACCAGGCTGCAATTTCTCAGGGCGTTTGCTGAGGGCACGGTGCCACCCAGTAGTTCCCACAAAAGCGTTATCCCGGCAGCCGCATGGAGGCCGTCGCGCTGCGGTGCATCGCTTCCCTGTCCCTGCCCCATGCCGCAGCGAGCCGGTAGCCACGCGGAGATGCCTACAGAGCCTCCTGCCTCCCTAGCTGCAGGTTCGCGCTTGGAGTGCCCTAATTACTGCGTGCATGGGCAGATCTGGGCAGTGCTATGGGTGTACCTGAATTCAAGTTATTTAGGTTAACAGCAAATTGCACGGGATGGTTGCTCGGGGATCTGGGCAAACTATTCAAAGAAAAAGAAAGCGTCTGATGAATTAGCCAATATTTTTGTTTGTGGACCATCCCAAAAAAAGAAACAAAACCTCCAGTTCTTACCAATGTGTTTGTTACTCAAAATTACTCCGTGAATTTATGACTGAATATATTGCAGTCAGTGGGTTTCTCATGTCCTGTTTGTATTTTTATCTTTGAGCCCTGGCTGGTCCTAATTTTGCTTGTGCTGAGTGGTTGATTTCAGTCTCCCAAGTCCATACAGAGCTTTCAAGTCAGCTGTAAACATGCAAGCACCATTTTTTTTACCCTGTGAAGTTTTTTGCAAACAGAAGTTGCAACTGACATTACAAAATGAAGCAAGCTGCTGCCACTAAAAGGAATTCACAGATTTTTCATAAGCAAATAGGCACATTTTCTGCAGTACCGCCTCACCGCTGGTTCCTCCAAGGGACAAAGAAGTGGTAATGTCAGAGCGAGGTGATACTCGGTGGCACATCCACTGCAGCATGGCACGTGGCCATATCTCACACTGAACACCGTGGGCGCTGAGCACCCACTTCCCACACAGATCTCTTGCTGCCTGCATCCTACCTCCGTCCCTTTTTAACCAAAACACAATGCTGTGAAATGAAGTACTTGTACCGCAGGGCTGACTCCACTGCAGGAGTCAGAGACGAGAAAAGGGAGGAATTAAGAAGTGCAGCATCTAACCGGAGGAGCCGCAGATGGCTAGACGTGACTGCACGGGAAGCGAAGGCAGCGCTACAGAGTGCAGTTTCAGCTCCCAACATCTACATGCCATTTCTTGGATGTGGTTTGCCCTGAGGGCAATCTCAACAGCTGTGAAGTTTCAGCAGATGAACAATGTAGTTTTTAATAAATTTCACACAGCAAACGAAATGATTTTAACTCATTCATGTAAACCCACTTTTGGTATGAAGGCTCTTCTTGACTTGAATCCATACATGTCACGAGTGTTTCCCATTTGAACCCCAGGGCCTGGCTGCTGGAGCACAGCTGAGCTGCATTGCTCTGCTCATGGTTTTCAGAGAGCCCTTTCCCATCAAAAGAGGCTTCTCTCAGCCATGCCCATGGATCCTGAGAGTTATAAGTACATTTCTACATTCACCTGTTCCATTTAATGCCCCCAGTAACCTGCTTGTGGAGAAAGACACCAAGCATGGAAGCTGCTGAGTCGTGAACATCAAACCTTGTACGAGGGATTCCCCTCATCTCCTGGTGTGGGAAGAGGAGGCATGTTCTGATCCCAGTCAAAGGCTGATGTCGCTAGTTGCAACTTAAGAAGGACTTGTGTGTCCCAAATTCCTCAGTTAGTCCCAGTCAAGAAATCACCTCTTCCAAAACATCTCCCGTATATGCTCAGATCACGAGGACAACAATTACTGTGAGCAATGTGAATTCACCTGCTAAGTACGAGACGAGACGGCAAACCTGAGCCCTGTTTTGTTTCCCTCACCGCAGCAGAGTACCCGTAAGCAGTACAACGAAAAAGTCAGGGCATGTTTGTTTGGTGTGTAACTGAAGGATCTGAGCAATAAGACTGCAGTTTGCTGCCCCTTCTCCAGATCTTCTCCAGATGGGATCTGCCAGGCTGTTCCATGGAGTCCAAAGCAGCGAGCTCACACGCCCTTGCAGGAGATACCAGTGCTGAGTAGCCCGGAGCGATCTCACACCTTTACAGGGCTCCCTGTTTTACCTGCGCTGTCCCGGCTGATGGGCTTGGGGCTTGGCATTTCCTCCTCATCCAAATGTCTACCCAGAGGCCATTTCCCTCCATTCTGCTCCCTGGCTGGTCTCACTTCCCTCCTTTCTGTTGCAGACGCAGCAAACATCTCCAGAGAGCTGCTCTCGGCTGTTTTCCCAAGCAGAGCACTGTGTGGGGGCTTACGGCTCAGAGGAGTCTGTAGTAAAACAACACGTGAGCGAATACAGAAGCGAGGATGGAGGCTGTGTGTCAGGCAGAGGCATCTGTGACCTTAGAGGAGGCTGTTAGCACCCACTCATGAACAGCTACTGCTTTGAACTAGAATATTACATTAACAGGCTAGCTCCCCCCATTTCCCCCTTCCCAAGCAAGGATATAATGCCTGCATGGCAGCCTGAAAGATCCTGTGCAATGGTGCAGCCTCTACACAAACAGTTCACAACCACCTGTGATTCAGGGTCCTTTGTCTCAGCTCTCCAAAATGTCTCATGAGTTTTAATCACCGCATTGTGCTTCTCTGCCCTACTGACGCTGTCCAGCCTAGCAGCTCCCAACATCTGTTCTCGGTTGGAAATTTCTTTCCTTTTTCTTTCCTCTCTGGAAGAAGCTGATGGTGTCTCCTCTTCACATGGAGGGCTAATAGCCCCTGCAAATGCACAAGAAATTCTGGTTGTGCACTGGTTTGTTGTGATTTCTGCTGAAACTCTCCTTCAGCTGCAGCTTCACCACTGAGAGTGCTGAGCTCAAGGCAGAGGACATCCGTGTGCTCCTCCATAGGAGCCCTGCATGCTTTTTTGTCTGGCCTTTGCAAAATTGGTGTGCTGAGCAAGCACCGCAGCTCTCTGCAAAGGCTGGATACTGTACGTGGTGCCGAATTCATTCCTAGCCTTGTGCAAGCTCTTGTGGTGCTCCTTTTAGACTGCTCTTCGGAGTCTTCGGTTTTATCTCTGGGTGCTTCCCTGGATCTGGGACATCTACATTGAGTCTGTGACAATGCAGTCTGAGTACAGCACCTGCCATCTGAGAGAAAGTGGAAAATCATCTCGGGAACCGAGCTCTGCCCCAGTCCAGCAGCCAATGTATTGCAGTGACACCTGTTAGTGGCAATGAAGCATGAGTCACAGACACCTTCTCCACAGCATCTAAGGGCAGCACAAGGTCTGAATTGCAGGGCACTGCATCACTGCTGCACAAGCTAGCAGTTGTGAGAGCCACTTTGTATCCCAACGGGAGCCAAGAGAGTGCTTACATCAGCCAAAACACACATCTCCACGTCCTCTCTTCCCAGTTACCTCCTCTGGACTGAGTTTGGCTTTTGCTTGCTCTCCTGCCTTTCCTCCCTCCTGGCTCACATCCATACTGCTCTCCCATGCCCTGATGCTGGGCAGATGCCCCACAGACGCCTGTTTTCACTCACCTGGCATCAGCCAGCCCAGCTGTGTCCCCGGCATGAGCGCAGCTGCCCTCCGGTCCTGCAGGGACACGGGGAGTGCTCTCTCCTGGGTAGTGATGGCCCTGGCTTGCCAAGCTGGCCCGCACATCCCGGGACAGGTGCTTTCTGCTTACCACAGGCAAAAGCTGGGGCGATGCCTGAGCGATGCAGAGGGGCAGGAGGGTCTGAGCAGCAGCAAGGCTGTGCTGGGAGGTGCTGGGGGAGCGGTGCCTCTTGGTTCTTTGGTGTTTGCTGAGCAGGGGGGGAGCAGGAGGGAGATAGGGAGTTTGGCTGCTCTGAGCAGAAATGTGCACGAAGAACACCTCAACCCACGCCCTGAATTCCACAGCTGAGTGCCGGTGACAAGGGGAGGGAGGACAGGACGGGACATTTCCAGCAGACCCACGGCGTGTTCATAACAGCCTCATCCCGGCAGCCCTGCCTGCCTCCCTCCCCCATCGCTTTCACATCTCGCACTGCGTTTTATTAACGCAGTCCCCCTTAGGCTAGAGGGAATCGTATCCCAGGAGACATTCCAATCTCAGCTCTGCTTCGGAGGGGATCAGAGAGAGGCAAAGGTGGGGGTGTTTCACCAGGACGTTCCATTTGCGGAAATCTGGCAGGTCGAGCATGCTGCAAGACAGCACTAGCAACCTCCTTATCAGACGCTGAGCCGCAGGCTGGAGCCAGCTCTGCTCCGCGCTCACGCTCCGGCTCGGTGCCTCCCAAGGACCGGTTGTTTCTGCTGTGTCCACACTGCGGGCTCAAAGCCCTTCACCTGGGCTGGGGGCTGCCCGGCGCGGCTCTGCTCCTGGCTGCTCGCAGGTAGGCTTGCCCCTTTGCTCAGGGATGAGCACAGTTGTGCACAGCATGCAGCCAGGTCTGTGCTGCCGCGGGGGCTCGGCTAGGGCCAGCATCCTTCTGTGCAGAGTGTGCCTCAACCGCCAGCTTCTTACCGCATTCGTCCTCTGTGCAAACCGGGGCTGACACCTCTTGCCAAAAATGGGAGCTGGCTCCCAGGCGTCTGGCTCCTGAGGTGAATTGTGTTGTGCACTGAGCCTACGCCAGGAAAATGCCAGCAGATGAAACTCCATCTCAGGCCAAGAGATGCGAAGATGGATGTGTTTTCCTTGCCCGGCTTATCTCGCAGGCAATGCTTCTCACCGGAGCCCCGTGCTGTTTGTGTGCGCTCCGCTCCTGGCACGGGCAAGGAGCTGATTAGACAACAAACGCTGTGGCCTACCTCTCCCTGAGCCTGGAGCCCGCTGGTGCCCGCGCAGACCACGGCGGAGCAGGGAGCTGCTTGCTCCCCAGTGAGTCCCGGGGCTGGATGCAGCTGCAACGGGGCTGCAGGAGGAGACGGGGGGGGAAGAGCTGCACAGCCCTGCTGCTGCTCTGGCACCACGTGAGCTGCTGTGCGTGCTACGCAGAGGGAGTTAATGATGAAACGAGGGGGCTGCAGCTGCCTTAGCTGCTCCCCCACGAACCTGCTCCTGGGCCGAGCCCGTGACATGAAGAATATGCTTTGGCAGCACAGGGGCTGCATGCACAGGGCTGCCTAAGGACCTACAAGGCACGGCAGCCTGGTCAAACGTGCTCCATTTTATAGCTGCGCAGGTGAGGGAGAGGCAGGCTCTGGAAGGTGAGGCGCAGGACAGTCCTGCTACCGTTGTTCCTGGCTTGGGGGAGGCAGCAGTGCCTGCAGAGCAGCTCATCCCCGTTAGCCATGCGCTCAGCCCAGGGACTGTGCTCCACGCGTGCCCCTTGATTTAGTGAGGGCCATACACACACCAGATCCTAAACTCATCAGATCCACACCAAGCCCGAAATTAAGATCAGTAAGGTTCAACCCAGGATGAAGGTCAAGGAAGGTTTTTTTTAAGAGATAAAACCAAATAAATGCAGAATAAGTAGTAGTGGCCTGAGTAAAACTTTCTGGACCAAGCAAAATGTTCTAGATATTTGTACTGAGGCTGCTGTATCAGCCCAGTTAAACTGAAATGCAGAGAAAAAATCAAAACATTTTATTTTGGAATGTTCAAGGTGCATGGTTTGGATCCAGGACAGCCTGCACAATTCAAGTCATTTCATTAAAAAAATAAAATAAAATCTAAAAAGGGCTTTGAAGCGAAAGATTTTCCCAACCAACAGAAATTTTTACTTATTACTTCAGATATCACTTTTCCACTCGTGAGTCCAGGCCCAAAGGCCAAGTTTCCAGCGACACCAAGTCCTCTTCTTGCCCGCTCCCCATGCCCATGCTTTGGGCTGCCAGCTGAGGAAGAGAACCTGGTAATTCAAGGCCTATTCAAGTGGGAAATCCTTCCCAGCCCTGGTGTTTACAAGGGCAGTTCACTACGCGTGGCCCCCAGTCTTGTTTGCACGTACCATCACCCGTACAAACACCCACTTTGGCTGCCCCAGGGAAAACACGATGCCAGGGCCAAAGCAAAGGGGAACCCCTGAAAGCAAGAGGGTGAGAACAGAGACTTGCCTGATGGGGATATGTTCCCATTTGTCACCCACCGAGCCGGGATGCTGGAGACATCAATTCGTGAGGCCATCACCTACAGAGAGAACAGGAAAGACATTAGAGAAATCAAAAGGGTTTCTCTGTCCTGGGGCGCTGGCTCCGGGGCCCTCCTCCAGCTGCTCAGGGAAATGCCCCGGAGGTGTAAAGCTCTGTGCTGACTTTGCAGGGAGCCTAAAGCCAGGCCCTGAGCCACACAGAACACAGCTGTGAAAGTCACACCAGGGAGGTGGCAGGAAACAAAAGGACTTTGGACAGACAGGCTTAATCCATTTAAATTCAGTTTATCTCTCACCTCCCCCTTCCCCTTCGCTCAGAGACCTCTTCCCCCACCTGCTCTCAGCCCGAAGTGCCACAGCAGTGTCTCGCAGCACTTCACACTGAAGCGGCCCATTGACTGCGAGAGTTATGCCACCTCCTTGCTGCTCACAACAGAGAAGAATCCGACCTGCCCTTGCTTTCCTTCCTCTCGCACACAGGTTAGCACCTCGAAAGGCAGTGCCTTTGGAGGCTCATGTCACAATCAGCACCCAAGGAACGAAATGCTCTGGGACTATGTCCAGCCGAAAGCTAAAACCCTCTGAATTGTCCCCCAAATCCAGCTAAGTGGAATTATCCAGAGAGCTGGGAAAAGTGAGCGGAGGAGGCTGGTTGTGAGCAAAAGGGTAGGGAATCCTCCAGCCACCCATGCACACCACTTCTGAGACCACAGAGCTCACTGTGCACGCGACACAGCACAACAGGTTTGAGGAGAGGTTTCCCCGTGTGCTGTCATCCCCGGCCCCATTGCCTTCTTCCTCAGAGCTGCAGGGAGGCCCCCGCACCAAAGAACAAAGCACCAAAGGTCCAGCCCCAGCCCGTGGCAGCTCCGCAGCTTGCTGGGACCAGCAGGCATCGAGGCAGCTGTCAAGCACCAAGAGCCGCATGTGGGGATGCTGTATCAGCAACATCAGTGACTGGCGGGACCTCCTGATCACGAAGGCTTCCATGGATCTCCTGCAGCCACCACGAGCTCCCTGAACCCCAAATTTGGCTCCAGCCCGGCAGGGCTGCAGGAAAGCAAGCAGGCAGCGCCTGCACTGAGAGATGTCAGGCTGTCAGCGCTCTGGGGTTGGGGTGGAAGCCTGTGCTCATCTGCCAGCAGCCTCTGTACATTCAGCAAGCTGCAAACTGAGGTAGGGATGAGGGATGCACAGACAGACAGTGCCTGAGAGAGCTCCCAGCAGAGGAGTGTTAGCAAAAAGGGCTCGTGCTGGCCCTTTGCAGAAGGTGAGCACACAAGCTCCCAACCCGCCCAGTGGACCATCTTCCTGCTGCTAAACATGTTCCTGCTCTGCTGGGAAATGTTTGGAAAGCCAAACACACCATGCACTTTCCTTTGTGTTCAGTGTCTTGGCAGGAGCCGGCCGTTCTCACGCACGGTCACATCTCTGTAAGGCCTGTGTTTCCCAGAACACCCCCTTCGAAAGTCTCCCTTTTTTAACAAGAGCCAAACTGCCTGTCGCTGCCTCACAGGCTGCTCCCACGCCTCTCCCTGCTTCCCCAGGGCACCGACAGACTCCACTGGCATGGGCTGAAGGCACCGAGCTCCCAGAGACACCAGCCATTCAAATGAAAGACACTAAAGAAAAGAGAGACAAAGGCAGGAAAGCTTTCCTCGCTGGGACCCAGCTGTCTGGCTCAGAGCAAGGCAAGAAAGTAGGAACTGGTCCACGTTCCTGGGCACAGCCAGAACAGCAGGAGTGCGTGCTCCACAGCGTGCAGCCTGAGCCCTGTGAGCGCTGGCTCCCTGCTTCTTCCCTCCTGGCTGCTCTCACAAGCACGGCCTCCGGGATACTCCCAACACGCTGCTCCGATGCAGGGACGGCTCCTGCCAGACCCAGTGCTCGTGGCTGGCCAGGACGTGGTGGGAGCGATGGTGGGGCTGGGGCTGCGACCAGGCACGGAGCTCTGCAGCTGGGGGTGCCCCCACATTCGATCCATGCAGTGCTGCTGGTAGGGCCAGGTGAGGACACGGCTCCCGATGGCCCGGCACACGATGCTGTGTGGCTGCTGGCCCGGCTTTCGCTCTTCTGCCTCCTCTCCCTTTGCTCAGCACTGCAGCGCCGTCCAAGCACGGCCACCACCATGCTCGTTCTTCTTGCGTCTGCTTATCATACTCAGTATTTACATCCTAAATATGGTTCCCATAAAGCAAAACACGAAGAATTGATCACAGACAAATAAACCAGTCATACAGCCTGGGATGTCGGGAAGCCTTACCCACTCCCTGTGCACCAGCCCAGGCAGCTGGAGATCAAAGTCTCCTTATTTGCATACATTTCTTGAACCAATTTGCAGTTAAACTCTGTCTGCTGAGGGGATGCTGACACAGTCCAGGGCTTCTCCCACGGAAACAGGAACCAAGAAACCAGAGCTGTGCACTGCCTGCCTCCATCTCCGGGCTGAGCGGATGGGGGCTTTGGCATCTCCAAAATGGGGTGTGCCCTTCCTTCACCTCCAGCATCCTGCACAGGGAAAGCCCTCCTGCAGGTGGTGAGTGAAGGGCTAGGTGTGCGCAGATGGCTCCAGCCGAGCCCTTCACGGGCAGAGCAGTGATGCAGACACATTTCCTGCATTAAATCCAGAGATCACATCTTCCCTGTGGGCACTGAGAGGTCTAGGCAGGCACCAAGGATGTAAGAGGATTGGGTTTTGTCCCTTGGGACAGGGGAGCTGGAAAACACCTTTACTGTCCTCCCGTCCATCCCCCTTGCCCGCAGCGTCAGTCCTTTTTGGAATTCTCACAGACGACGGCAAAGCATCCGAACCATTGCTTCTAACCCGCTTTGGGGCACCACAAAACACGCAGGGGACCGAGAGTGCTGCGTGTCCGGGGGATTCCGGCGCCACTTGTGAAAGCCTCTCCCCGGCCTGCCTCCCAGAGCAGTGCCGCCTCTTAAAG
>VXAA01004537.1:615586-635095 GCA_013399115.1 Anseranas semipalmata | reverse complement strand
GGCGGCGGACACGGGCCTGGCGGGGTGCGGGCCTCGGGGGGAGCGAGAGAGCGAGGGAGAGCCGGAGGCCAGGGACAAAGGGGTGCGAGGGGACGAGGGGTCCCCTTCCTCTGCGGGCAGCGCGCCCGCGGGACAGCCGGGGGACGGGGCCGAAGGGACGGGCGAGACGTGCAGGCAGGAGGGGAGCAGCGGGGGGAGGGACGCGGGGCTCCTTGTGCTGGCCGTGCGGGAGGGACTGGGTTATTCCATGCGTGCGCCCCGCTAGTGTGCCGGGAAATCATGGCAGAGCAAACGCCCGGTAGCAGCCCGGGGGGATTAGTTCAGGTTCTGTCGATGGTTTTATTATCGGCTCTGTCATCTGAGCGCTTTCTAACTTGGCTGCTAAATACGCTGTGGGCTGGGACTTGGCACTGAGCAGCCTTGGCCCCCAAAGTGCTTGTATTATTCCAAACAAAATGTCACTGCGCTTGGCTCAGCTCTACCTCCGAAGGTGAGGCCAGGCGGTCCCGCGGCGCGCTCCGCACCCAGCTGTGACACCGCGCGTTTCACCCAGATCCGACTGCAGCAAGTGGTGGGCT
Source organism: Anseranas semipalmata (assembly GCA_013399115.1). Classification (NCBI taxonomy): domain Eukaryota; kingdom Metazoa; phylum Chordata; class Aves; order Anseriformes; family Anseranatidae; genus Anseranas; species Anseranas semipalmata. The sequence goes on along the minus strand of VXAA01004537.1, from coordinate 634,517 downwards.
GGGTGGTGCGTGGGGAGGGCAGAGCCCCGCCGACGTACAGCTGGAGGCGGCTGGTTCATGCAGGACGTTCGCCGGGCTGGCGGGGTGCCTCACGCTCTGCCGTACGCAGGCTGAGAAGCTGCCGCTCCTGGAGGGACCTGTGCAGCCTCTGGTCCTGGTCCTGCTGCCAGCAAGGACCCGCGGGGATCCGCAGGGGACAGGAAAGCCAGCCCTGGGTTTCACGCCCTCCGAACGTCGGTCTGGTCCAGCTGTGACTCGCACTGTTCGTGTCCTTTCAACGGTGCTTGCAGCTGCTGACTGGCTGCAGAGGTTGGTTAGGTCCCCCCCAGTTGGTAGTCTGCTGCCCCGAGACGGTTTCCTCCTCGCCCTGGGACAACGCTCTCCATCCTGAGTGCTCATACTTTTGCCTTGGCTGGAGTAACTCCATGTGATGCTCCTACAAATATGTTTTGTTAGGGAACATCATGTGCTGCTGTGTTTGACCAGCCACGTGGAGCTCGGGGTTGTAAATCAGTGTTTCATTCAGTCTTCACGGAGATGGTGGCTGCATTGCTTCAGGGTTTGAAATGGACAGATGTTTTCCCATCCTTTCAAAGAGAAGTTCTCTCCATCCCAAACAGATTCCCCTTTGGGTACATGGTCCTTAGCTGGTGTGAAGGCTTCTGAAGGTCATTCTAGTGCCTCTGAGGTACAGCCCTCATCACAGTGGTTGCCCTCACATACAACAAGTTAGGGGACAGCAATGCACCTCATCCCACTCCCGGTGCCCGAGCCAGGGCACACATCAGTGTGGAACAGCTGACGGGGGACCGCTGGGTGGACAGTGGCCTGTACGTGAGTTTCTGGCCTCACCCCTTCTCTACCCTCTCTCACAGGGAGCTCTGCCATGCCATCGCATGTTCTCCTGGCTATTTTTAGTCCCTCTGCACAAGGAGATGTTTCCCCACGTCTAACTGCAGCTATTTTCCTTCCTGCGCACCTTGTGCTGGCGGGTGATGAATGGGAAAGGAGGGAAAGGGCTGAGCTGGGAAAAGACACTCCTACGAGACAGGAGCCGGGGGCTTCCTCGAGCTGCGCTAGTAGAAGGGGTGGGCACGGACCACACTGCCAGCACCTCGCACCATGGCTGGGGCTGTTAGGTGCTCCAGCACCAAGTGACAACAGCAGTAGTTTGGGGTGGGAAGGGAAACAAGGGCTAAGATTCATTTTAAGGCCAGGCTACACGGGGCAAGTTGCCAAAGAAGCTGTGTTCTTTGTAGCAGATCTCCTAGAACTCCTTCACTTTTACATTAACACCTAAAGAAAGAGAAAACTGAGAGCAAAACACAGGCTGTGTCTGGTGTCCACTGTAAAAGTTGAGAACAAAAGAGCTGCAGTCCTCGGGGCAGTGCACGCGCACACGCTGAATTCCTGCATTGCTTTCGGCTCCCCAGGGAAATCAAAGTCAGTCCATTTGCTGGGAAACTCTCTCTCCGTGGAGAAGCGGTGGCACCTCCCCAGCTGCCAGCATCATCGCTCGGAGCCGTACCCTGCAGCTCTCCCCCCGAAGCCCGCGGGTCCCCCGGGAAGCTGTGCTGCCCTCCCTGCAGCCCGGGAGCTCTGCAGGCAGGGAGAGGAGCCGAGCCGGCGAGGCAGCTCCTGCAGGAAGGGTTTGATTTGCACTGTTTGGTTTGGCTATTTAAATACTGCAATGAGTGTTGGGGTAATTTTAGGCATGTTTATCCTCTGCTCTGGGAGAGACTGGAGACACATGTAAGCAGTTATTCTCCAGCGGGCTTGTTGTGTTTGTGCTTTCACATGCAACACACGCACACCCTGCAGTGTGGCAGGCTCGGACCAAGCAGGCTGGAGAGGGAGAAAAGGGCAGGGAGGAGAGAAGCACTTTGGGGAAGACCCCTGCTCCAGCTCACGCTGTACTTTACTCGCTCCCCCATGCACATCCTGCCCTGGCAGGCTCAGCCCCCCTCAGGGGGGCTTGCAGAGGCAGGATGCAGGTGTAGGTCTGTTGTTTCAAAAGGGTCTTCTGTGGAAAAATTGTCCTGCAGTGACTTTTCACACCAGAGATGCTGTCAGCTCTTTCATTCTAATCCCAAGTACAGGTAAATGGAGGGTTCCTGGATATTCTTGCACTGGGGATGGTTCAGCCTGTAACACAAATGGAAGCATTGCTGAGTCTGCTTGTAGCTGTCCTCTTCCTCCTCATAGGGGGATTGAAGCAGCAGAAGCATCACCATCTTACACCATCTCACATAAGTCGCTTTGAAAATTAGCAGAGGGGAAGAACCCACCAGACATCTTCAGCAGATTGGGCAGGGGAACAGTGTTTGTCTTGGGGGTTTGGAGATCCCAGCCTGCACACCCGAGCAGGACACGCTCCTTGAGGGTAGAACATCCCCCACAGCTCGGGAGAGGGCTGCACCGTGCCCGGTGGCTGTACCAGTGGGCGATGTCCTGGCTGCTGTCCTTGGGCTGAGCACCAGTAGCTCACTGCTCACCTTAATGTGGATGTAAATGCACAATGAACAACAAGTCTCAACCCCTTTCCTCCTCTGGCTGGAGTGTGCTGCATCCTAGAGCGGTTTCTTGGTTTCAAGGGGATTTCTAGGTCATCAGCTTAAGGGCTCTCGAGACCTTTTGCTGTCCTGGCCTCCTGGGGCTTCTTTGCTCTGTAAGTACTCCTGTTTCTGGCAAACTGTTGCTTGGGTGACACCAGCAGCGTGGTTGTGGTGTTATTGATGGACTAGACTCACAAACTGTCACGTAATTAAAGTGTCTGATAATAAAAATAGTCCTGCAATGTTTATTCATTTGCTTTCTCTTGTTACATCAGTGCCTGGGCCTTTTCACTCTGACTGTGGGCATAAACATTTGCAGTCCATAATGTTTCATGTTCCACGTTGCTTAGGAAAAATAAACATTTTCCTTTTTTTGTTGCCAACAATAACTATCACCAAATAATCCGGAAACAAACTGTCAGCCCCCAGGAGGTCGTACTTGGTGGTGCCACGGAGCATGGGAGCGAGCGGAGAGGAACCTCCAACTGCGTGTGCAAGGCCAGGCACTGCAGCACCTCCCATTTGGCCTCATTTGGCCAAAGTTTGGCCTCACCCTTTGCGTTCCCTCTGCTCTGTCTGCAGGACAGGGCTGCAGCCCAGCACAAAGGAGCCAGTCCTGTTACAGACATATTTTGTGCAAGCAAAGAATTCATAGTTAGAGGTACTGGGAGACTGCCTTGTTCTGGGGGGCAGGATCAATAAATCTGGTGGCTTTGCCTACGCATTGATTCCACTGAGTTTCCATTGTTTCCACTAACAGTGCCTCTTGACCAGGAGCACGCTCAGCTCCACAGACCACAAAAAAGTCTGTCTCTGCCATGAACTTTAGCTGCGGCATTCGCACCTTCGCGGCCATCCAGCACTGTGCTTCTGGGATGTGGCCTCTGGAGTGGAGTGGCTCCAGTTTTACCACTAACTTGCAGCTGTAGCCGCACTTTCAAATCCAACCCCTGCAAATCCATGATGGGTTGAGAGGCAGGCTGGCCAAAATGCTGGCCACGGTACTCTGTGCATGAGGAAACCAGTGCAGATGTCAAGCAAGAACATTCCTGCAGCCTGTTGAGGGGGTGCAGAGCCCCTGAGGGGCACAGCCACACAACAGCAGCCAGAAGCGGGGTGCTGGAACTGTCCTACATGAGAGTCACAGGAGAAAATCTCTCCGTTCTCCTTCCCCACGCACTGAGCTAAGGGAAGGAGTGCTCCAAGGTGCAGACTCATAGCTGGGAGGAGGATAATCCTACAAGCCAAAGGGGCAGCAAAAAGCAGGGCCTCGCCAAACAGTCTGAGTAACAGAAGGAGGAAGCAGGGAGAAATGGAAAAGCAGCAGCAGAAGGGACAGGGAGGTGGGGAGATAACCCACCAGCTCATCTCCCAGCAGAAGAGGAAACAGCCCCCAGCAACAGGGGAAGTATCCAAGACTGATGGGGTTCATGCTGTAACTTGTCCAGTCCCTCCACTGTGACAGGGAGGGGGTCTCCTTTCATGTCCATGCTGCAGGAGCAGGCAGGAGCCCAGTCAGGGTGGTAATTAGCTGCATGACAGAAGACAAGTTTACATACAGGGCAGGCAGCAGTGGATGGACCCAGGCAGAGGAGAGCACTGAGGCTGTCAGTACCAGCCAGCAGTCTCACTCTTGAGTTTTTTATATACCCATTGTAGCTGTGCTGCTCCGGCTGCTTCTCCTCCTGGGAGGCGCTGGGGGGCGAGTGCTGCCCAACACAATGAGGTTAAAGATGCTCCTGGCTCCTCGGGATGGCTGGGACACTTCCTGGGAAGCTTGGCTGGTGTTCATCTGGCCCCAGCAGAGCCAGAGTGATGTCTGTTGTGTCACAGCACTCGAGGGCTGATACAGCTGGAAGGAACTGAGTGGGCAGTCTGCACCTCCACAGTGGTTTCTGCTCTCCCGTGGGATCCGTCTTTTTCCTCCTGTTCCCCCTCAGCCTTTTGGTCACAAGGCTGCTAGGAAGAGGCGCTTTCTTTGCACAGCCCTCTTTGCGTACAGCTTTGTTCCTCTGCTATCCTCACTGCCCTCTATCCTTGCTTTCGGGCCTGGCAGACCCTCTGTACTTGTGCTGTGCAGACATTTTGCTGCTCGGTCTCTATTGCAAAGCCCTGGCCCCTTCCCCTGGCTAAAAGCTGTCTGTTCCCATGCACAGCAGCCAGCCTTGACTGTGGGCTGTCCTGTGGAGGGCAGTGCAAGTGGCTGCGCACAGCCTGAGCTGGGGAACGGCCATCCCTGGGGAGAACTGGCAGGCTTAGTTCCCTGCAGCCCTCAGCTCCCCAGGGCTGCCAAAAGGGGATTACAGGAGTGTGAGGCAGGCTCTCGTCCTGTCTGGTTTCCCGTCTTCCCTGCAGGTGCTGTCCCTGTGCTCTGATCCAGCTCTGCGCTCGGCTGCTCTGAATGCCTTCCTTGGCTTGCAGGAATCTCCCTTTACTTTTGGTCTTCAGTGATCCTTTCCCCTCCTGTGGCGGGATGGGAGGAGTGGGGATGCCCTGATGGTTACCCAGCAGCCAGTGCCTTCCTCAGCCCCTCTCCACAGATTTGTACTTGCTTCAGCAGCACCACAGCCCTAAGCAAACCCCTAAGCATACAGTTGGAGCATAACACAGCTCGGGAGAACAAAGCAGGAGTTCCCTGAAATTCCCACGCGTATCCCAGAGAGGGTGGCTTCAGCGCTAGGTGGGAAGGATGCAATCTTAACCGAGAGGACATGTTATCTAAGCCTTGGGAAGTGACTGCAGCGAGGTGTGGCCAGCCAAGGAGGCTGAAATCTCCAGCCTGACACGTCTCCTGAGCATTGTTTGGCAAGTGGTTTCTGCCCGTCACATTTCCCCTTGCCGGCTGCGCCTGCAGTGGCATTTTCCAGCCCTTTCCTGCCATCGTGCTAATGTCGGTGCAGTGACGGCAGAAAGAGACGTGCTGCCCTGCTGCTGTTTGTCTGGGGGTGAGGGGGCAGCAGGGCAGGTCTAACCTCCTGCCTCCACCCAGGGGACCCGCAGCGTCCCCTCCCAAGCCAGGTCACGCAGCGTGCGGGCAGGCGGAGCAGGGAGGGTCCTGCCTGAGGCAAGGTGGGGTCTGGATGGCTGAAAGCTGGAGTTCGGACCAGTGGCCTTGAGTTAACCAGACAGACAAAACCAACCTCCCCTCTGCCCCTGCACATGGGTCCCTCAGGGCAAGAAGGTAACAGGGAACTCCTCCTCTCTGCCCCTGCTCGGAGGAGGGTGATAATCTCCAGTTTATGCCAGTGCTCCCAGCCAGGAAGCCAGCAACCAATTTTCCCTCCACTCGTCAGGACCCCAGCAGTCAGAGTGGATCTTGTTAGCATAGCCAAGACAAAAAGCCAGGAGTAAGCCCATCTGGGTCAACTTCAGCCCACTTGCCTACCTGGGTGACTCCTGTCCCAGTCCCACAGCGAGGGCTTTCCCCAGGGTCCATCTCCACTCCTGCTCCCCACGTGCCTCGGAGCGGCCGCCTCCTGGTCCTGGGAATGCAGACACATTCGTCACCCCGTGGTAGCAGAGCGAGCCTGAGCAGTGTGTGCAGCGTGAGGAGCCGAGAGCCTTTCAGGCTGGGCTTTGGTGAAAAGCGTCAGCAGACACAGCTGCCATTATGTGCTTGGCAGAGGGTCTCATGGGGGCTGAGAGCAAGGTATTGGCCAGGACATGAACCTCATGAGTGCCTCCTGCCAGCTGTCCTTCTCAGACATTAGCTGCCTGCCCAGGCAGTGTGCCAGGCGGCTCTCAGAGAGTTCCTCTTAGAAATACAGGTATCTCCTGCTTGGCAGGGCTCCAGCGTTTAGCAGGAGCAGCCTGGTGCAGCCTCCCATTGGACCAGCCAGCCCATGTGTCCCCCTGTCACTAAAGCACTGGGTGGATTCCCTGTGCTACAGCTGGTGGTTTGGGTAGGCTTTGCTGTACAGGACGTAAAATGGCTTTTTTTGCACCTGTTAGTGGTGCAGTTCCTGGAGTGTGAAAGTGCAGTGGGACACCAGGACGGGGTCAGTGCAGGGTGGCAGGTGCTGAGCCCCAGGCTGGCTGGCAGGGGGGACAAACCAGAGGCTGGAGTGGTTACAGACATACCAAGAGCAGGACACCTGAACTGCGCCTTGTGCAGCCTCCCTGGCTCCTGTGCCCATCCGTGCATCGCTCCGAGGCACAGGGCCATCGCAGAGTCGGAGCCCAGGAGCGGAATTAACGCCAAGGGCTTCACACTTCATTCCCGCCCGCACGAATGGGCTCGTTGCAGGGGAGCAGAGCGACGGCAGCACGCTGATTACACGGCATCGCATCGCGGCAGCCCGACCCTCGTGTCCCCAGCCAGGCAGAAGGAGAGCTAGCCTGGAAGAAGGCGGCTGTCTGGAGGGGAAGGAAGGGACCCCTAACCCCGACCCGAGCCCTGTGGCACAGAGCCTGCCTGCCTGAGCAGAGATGTGTCACTGCTGCACCTCAGCCCTCCTGGTGCTCAAACACCTGTAAATTCGGCCGCACGGAATCAGGCAAAAAATTCTGCATTTGGACCTGGGGCTTGCGCAGCATGGTTACACGGGGACCAAGCACCCTCTCACCCCACATGCCTCACAGCAGATTGGGGATTAAGCTTGGGTTGTGTATCGTGGTGGTCCTGTGCCCCATAATCCTACTGTTAGGTGAGAAACCAATGGAAGTCAGCTAATTAGCACTAATTAACGCTGCCAAGAGGAAACACACTTCTCTAATTCAGCGTGGGAGAGCAGAGGTGACTTTATCCCCAAGCAGAGCCACAGACACAGTGAGCCAAGGGGACATGGTCCTGTCCTTCCCTCTCCAGAGTCGGTGACCTCAGGCAGCGACAGGAGCTGGAAGGACAGTCACTGCTGCTCTGTGCTGGACTCTGAGGCACCCCCCACATCCCTGTGTCCTGCTCTCCAGCTTGCACTGTCCCCAGGCTGTGCCAAGGGCCTGCTCACCACGCCAGGACACCACAGGAGGGAGAACAGGGAGCACAACCGTCTGCCAGGGGACTAAAGGCTTCCTCCTGTTCACATCACCCTTACCAGGCCCAGGAGGGAATACAGGCTAAAAGGATGCGGGGCAAAGGGGGAGAATTTACTCCCTAGTGATTTGTTTCGTTTTTGGAGGGTCTGGTTCTCATCCACAGTTTGCAAAAGCATTTCCTGCCGGCCAGCTGCCAAGGAAAAGTGGACCAAAAATAGGCCAGTGCTTAGGGGGTGCCATGGCATTAGACTGCTCCCAGGTGTGACCCGGCCTGGGAGCAAGAGCCCAGGGAACGGAGGATGTCTGTGGGGAGCAGGATGTGCCCTAGCAGCAGGGGAACAGCCAAGGGAGAGGTGGAACTCACCGCTGCAGGACTGCTGTGGGCAGACATCCATCACCGCATCAGGACCTCTCCTCCCCGACACAAGTCATGGCTTTGCTTTTCTCTTCTAGGACGTGTCTCGAAAGCACCACACCTGGAAGGAGCAGAGTCCCTGGCTGCTGTCCTTGGTGAACACGGTGGGGACCGGCGTGCCCGCCAAGGGCTTCCCCGTGGGCGCGGGTGAGCAGGCGGCACGCTGGAACCCGCCCCGGTGCGGCGTGCCGGACCTCCCGGTGCTGCCGGACGGCCAGAACGGGCGCAACCGGCAGAAGCGGTTCGTCCTCTCCGGGGGACGCTGGGATAAGACCGATCTCACCTACAAGTAAGAAAGATGCGGAATGGGAGCAAAGCCGGTTTGCTTCTCCCTCCCCAAACCTCTCCGTCCGACGTTCCCTGACTGCAGCTCACACGAGCTGGAGGGCGGCCCTAGCCTGGGTACGGCCAGCCCGGCAGGGCAGCCGCGCACCGAACCGCCAGCGGGATCGTACCCAGCACCTCCCCATCCCCTCACGCACATGCTGCCATAAATGCAGCTGCTCACCCGCCCCTGTCCAAACATCTTCCACTGCATCGCCCCCCGCACATGCGTTCGCTTCCCAACATCAAGCCCCGAGTCACGCCCCGCCACCAGCCCGCTCCTGCTGTGCTCTTGCCCCCCGCAGCCACCTTTCTGTGGGCTCAGCTCACAGTTTACTTTAAAAAGACCCTTTTATGCTGCTGCTGTTGATGTTCCCATAAACATGACTTCAGCGGAAAGTTTTGCCCAAATCAGCCCACACCTTCTCAATTGCAGATCTGCTGGACAGGCCTAAGGGAGGGGTGTGCTGCCTCCCCAGTTGCCCACGAGTGAAGAAGTGAGCACACTCGTATGGACTTTGACAGCATGTAAATCATACTTTGTTTAATTGAGTGCAGGAGACTCTGTTCCTCATCGTGCTAGGAGGCTACAGATAACAGAGAGGCTTCTTCCTTTTTTCTTTGGTCAACAGTGTTAAAGAAAGAAACACAGCTGAGAATCACACCAACACTTAATGGAAGGGAAGGAGAGCTCCCTCTGCGGCAGACCTGACGCTCTGGTTATGTTACAGGGGGGCAGAAGAGGCAGCAGCCGCTCTGAGCAAGCCCTGGTTTCCAGGGGCAAAAAATGCAGAGATTGAGAAGCTGACATCACATCACACCACCCCTGGGCACCTCTGGGGGGTGCACTCCCAGAGGACAGACCTGGGAAACGCTGCAGCCCTTCACTCCGGAAAAACACAGCTCTGCAATGCTCTCCAGAGAGCTCCCCTCTGGGCCCACCAGCCCAAGGGTTTCAGCGCTGATGGGATTTGTCTGCTGCACGCGTGGCTTGGAACAGGGTGCTGCAGCAGCGCTTCTGTGGCTTGGAGATGCCCCGGTGCTAAGGGGGATTGGCAGCCCTAGTGACACTGACCCTACAGCTAGTGTCTTCATGACAGCAGCGTCCACGGGACCCGGCCGATGCTCTCTTCACCCGGTGTCTGTTGCCTTTCAGAATTATCAGGTTCCCGTGGCAACTTGTAAAAGCCAAGGTGAGAAGGACCATCGAGGAAGCTCTCAAAGTCTGGAGCGACGTGACACCGCTGACCTTCACCGAGGTGCAGGAGGGCCGGGCTGACATCGTCATCGATTTCACAAGGTGAGCCCGCCGGGCGGCGACACGGAGCTGCAGCCCTGCGCGCGGGACCCCGAGCCTGCGGCCGCAGCGCACAGCTTAGGCGCTTACACGGCTCACACGTCTGCTTGCAGGCTTGGGGATGTTTTTGTTTGCTGTCACATGTGGGCTGCTTGGTGTAAGCGCAGCTGTTCCGTGCTGGCTGTGCACAGTACCGTCAATGATCGTTCATTAATTTTCCGGGTACGTTTACATTTCTCTGCCCGCAGGCTGTTTTCGTAAGTGTTTGTTTTGACGTTCCATCTTCAGGTCCTCCATCCTGTCCCTTGACTGAACAACGTAACTGTCTGCCCAAAGACAAATATAGCTTCTTGGTTAAATGAACCTTGGCTCTTGGCCTGAAATTCACTTTTGGCAAAATACGCACAGGGGCAAAGACTTCCCTCTGCTGCCTGTTTGCACAGAACTAATAACAGCAATGGAGACTGTCCAAGCAGTGATGCGATCTGCATTCTGTGTAGTTATTTGCCTGTGCCTCCCTCAGCTCTGTAACGTGGTCACCTCTCCCATGGGTTTCCTTCATTTGTCAGCAGTGGGCTTGGTTTGGGTGAGGACCTGAGGATTTGGGTTCCCTGCAGGCTGCCCCTCTGCATCCCCCCGCCGCTCAGCTGCGTCGACTCGATCTTGGTTCTGGCAGCCACCTCCTTAATTCTTGAGGCTCCATCATCAGCCTTGTGCTGAAAGCTGAGCAGGGGGAGGAGAGAAACATCCCGAGAAACCCATAACAATTCCCCAGGGCTTGGTGTGACTGAGCTCTGCTTCCTCAGTGCCCTGATGCAGAACCGGGTTTGCAACTGGAGGGCTCCAAGCAGTCGATGGCGGGACGAGCTCGCAGTGGGAGGGAGAGCTGCTGTCCCTTCACCGTGGCTCCCCGCCTTTGGCCGTACGACGCTGTGCACCTGAGCTACGCGGCCGTTTGTCTGAGGTGCGCCATGGTTTCCCTGCAGGTACTGGCACGGAGACAACTTGCCCTTTGACGGGCCCGGAGGGATCCTGGCCCACGCCTTCTTCCCCAAGACGCACCGGGAGGGGGACGTCCATTTTGACTACGACGAGACCTGGACGATTGGGAACAACCTGGGTACGGTACTGTGTCAGGGAAGCCATGGGTGCTCCGGGATGCCTGTCGGTGCACTTAGAAATGATTTAGTTGTGCTGTGGGAAGGGCCCCTGTAAAACCGAGAGGCAACCATCATTTTTGTGGTGTGTACTGTCACCTCCCGCCACTTACAAGCTGGTAGGCAGCGTTCAGGTCTTTTCTTGTCATTCTCCAGCCACATCAAAGCCCGTGCCCGGCACCAGGACCCTGTGGTCCCGGTGAGGACAGAGGCTCCAGCACCGGGTGACGCCCAGCACCGGGTGACACCCCAACTGGCAAAAACCCAACGCCGTCCTCCAAAGCACAGCGTAGCACTCAGGCCTCAGTCCCAGTCCTGCCTGCCCACGGAGTATTTTCTCTTTGAACAAGTCCATAAAGGGAAGCCACCCAGGCTCCAGCTCTATCCCTGTGGCCTGGGAATGTTCTGACCACAAACAACGCCACAGCAAGTCAAGACTTTTTTATTTTTTTGCTAATAATAGATCCAAGCCGGTAGCTCCCTGCTCGGGCACTCAGGGCCTGGCGTCACAGTGTCCATGAGATGCTGCAGTGCTGCCTGGGACCTTCTGGATCAGTGCCCAAAGCATCAATTTCTGCAAGACCCGCCAAAATTAGTGCAGGGACAAAGAAACGATCACAAAGCCCCAGCTGAACCCCTGCCTCTCTGGGGTTTCCCAAACATTTTGTCCACACCAATGTTCGGGGCTCAGGTGGGCCCCCCAGATCTGCCTCTCTGTCAGCTGAATGCCAGGTTGGCTCTATGTGGGGGTCAGGACTGTCATGTCTCCAATTCGGTGCCCGCCGCCCCGAAACGAATGGCAGAGCACCAGGTCCTGCTGCAGAAGCCTTTCTACTTAGGGATGGGTGGGCTCTGCACCCTCTGTTGGGGCTGCCTGTGTTGCTGAAGAATTTCCTCCATTCTCCCACAAAGACAGTGTTGGAGGCAAACCAGGAACTGTCAAAACAGATGCCAGTTCCCATCAGAATCCAGCCCTGTTCCATGGCCTTTTTCCCCCTGTGCCTTCCATAAATAAATGCCGTAAAAGCTCTTTGCAGCTAATTGCCATTTAACATGCCGAAAATTTTTATGATACAAACATGGTTTAAGCCTTGCCTCAGCTCTCGGAGATGCGGAAACCCTTAGGCTCATTGTACAGATGGGAGAGCAGAACCACGAGGAGGGGTAAGGTGTGCCTCGGGGTCACCCAGAGCCGTGCCCGTGTGGAGGACCTTCTGCGAGGGACAGCGATGCTGCCGGCACGGCTCCTGCAGGCGCGCTGTCGTTCGCCTCCCCCGGCCAATGCGACAGTGGTGCAGCAGATCTGCCAACACTGGGAAGCATGGAGCAAAGAGCCCGCCAAGCTAAACAGGAGTGTCTGAAAGTTTGTAATTAATCACTGACGTAGAGATCCAGCTTTCTCAGCTGACCTAGATGTATCGATTTAATTGTGTCAGTGCTGCAAAAATCCATGGCTTCCACGTGAAGCTTCACCAGCAGAGAAAGGCAGGGGCTCACCTTCCCCTCTGCCCTTCCCAGGCGTCCTCCCAGCTGCATCCCCGGTCCCGGTGCTGAGCGGTGACCTGCTCCCCTGGGCCAGCAGGGAAATCCCTCCTGTGGCAGGGAGACCGGCTGACTCACATCCCTGCCCTTCTCAGCACTTGGGCTGCAGCTCGGAGGATTTCTGGCGGAAGGCAAGTGAATGAATGCGCTGGGACTTGTCAACAAATGGCCTCCGCTCACGAGCTTTGCTGCTTAATGCCTCTCTTCCAACTTTCCCTAAAATTTATCAACTTCAAAAAGGGTCTATTGGAAGCTAAATAACACCTGCAAGCCAAATGACATATTTTTGCATACTGAAATCTGCTTTTCCCCCTCGCCTTCTATAGATGCTCTGAAGTCATGTATTCCTAAAATATAATCTCCCATCCATCTACTTGAGCCTGCTGAAGAAGGGCCAGGCCTTGACATTAGAGGAATTTTTATGCGCTGATTTTTAAATGTCACCTTCTTGCCACAGCCCACGCGCAAGCAATAAATGAGCTCCCTCTGCCGTCTGTGTGGCAGCTGCCACTCGCAGGCTCTAATCCCGCAGGGTTCCCCGCTGACACTGGGAGTGATCTAAATGCAACCTGTTGCATTACAGCCATGGCCAACAACCTTGCAAAGCCTGGGTGGACAAAAACCAGCCTTTCCATGCTGCCACCTACTTGTTTGGGCCCTCTGCAAAATTCTCCTTTCCTAAAGCACATGGAAAACCCTCTTCTTCCTGATAGCTAATGAGTGCAGAAGCCCCTGGAGACAGAGTTACAAATTACCAACATGCCCAGGCTAATTCCTGAGCGTCTTAATTCACTCACAGTGCTCCAGAATCAGTGGATCCCTTAATTATGCCCTTTGATTCCTTAAAAGCACAAACAAGGTGTAGAGGTACACGGGAAAACACCGGGAACAACCTGCGAGCCCAGTAGCCAAGGCAGATTTTTCTTGCCACACGTTGGACTCCTACAGCATACCTCAGGAGCTGACGATCAGCAGAGACGAGCCCAGGAGCCTCTCTGTGGGCACAGCGTGCCCATCTCACTCAAGCAGGCGAAAGCATCTCCCGTCTCTTCGCTTTGCAGGCACTGACCTCCTCCAGGTGGCTGCTCATGAGTTCGGCCACGTCCTGGGCCTGCAGCACACGGCTGTCTCCAAGTCACTGATGTCTCCTTTCTACATCTTCCGCTACCCGCTGAGCCTGAGTGAGGATGACAAGCAGGGAATCCAGTACCTGTACGGGAAACCCAAGCTGGATCCCGAGCCAACGCCAACGCAGCCAGCAGAGCTGCCCCAGCCAGACCTTGAAACAAATGAGATAACCAACGTGGAGGTGAGTGAACAGCTTGTCTCTGCCTCCTCTAACACCACAGTCTGCTCCCAGCTGCTGGGACTGTCCTCACCGTGAGGCCAGCAGTGGGCTCACACATGGGTTTGTCTCTGTTTTCCACCCATGCGGCTGAGCTCAGGTGCAGACCCCACGGTTGGCACTGCCAGCCAGCCTGGGATGTGCTGGGGGGGATCTCTGGGCAGCACGTACCCAGCCAAACCTGCCTGAGAGCAGGGCACCTGCATTGGTGACCCACGGAGTTTTGCAGCTCTGGAGCAGTTTGCCCAGGCCATGCCTGTCACGAGTGCTGTAAGTCCCAGAGAGCAGGGAACCCAGCTGCTTAAACCTCCTTCTGCCTAACCGTGCCCGAGCGGTCTTCCTCTGAGCAGCATCCCTGAGGAACAGGCTGGATTTAAACAGCGTTTGGGAAGAGGTACTGCTGCCAGGAGCAGAGGGTGTCAGCAGGCACCAGGTGCTGGTGACACACCAGGAGGACGTACGGCCCTCCTGCGGACTCAGTGCGAGGGTGGCCGGTGCGGTGTGGGGTAAAGTCCTGGACACGGGGATGTTCCGTCAGCTGAACCCAGCCTGGGTGAGGGGGGGGTCCCGCGGGTGCCAGCCCCTGACCAGGCCGTGCTTTGGCAGTCTGTGCAGCCCGACGCCTGCGACACAGCTTTCGACGCCGCGGCCACCATCCGGGGCGAGCTGTTCTTCTTCACGTCCCGCTACGTGTGGCGGCTCCGAGCTGGAAAGCTGCAGGCCGGCTACCCAGCTCTGGCCTCTCGTCACTGGCAGGGGATCCCAAGCTCTGTCGATGCCACCTTCGAGGACCCTCTGGGCAATATCTGGTTTTTCCAAGGTAAGAGCTGGACTGGGATCAGACGGCTCAGAAGTGCATCTTCTTTACCGAGGGGTGTTCAGGACCCAACAAGTCCCTGGGAGGAAGAACCTTCCAGACATCCTCAGCAAACCAGTGATCCTTGCTATTTGTTTCTTTCTCTGTTTAAACTTTTTAGCAGATATTGAGGGGAAAAGGGGTCACTTTTATTTTAGACACAGCCAAAATATCCCGTTCTCCTCCTCTGAAACATAAATGTTTGTTTTGAGCCTCTGCCCTGGCAATGCTGCTGGCAGAGGAGGAAGAAGGAAACACTTGCTCCAGCTCCCTTGGGGATGGAAACAGGAGGAGAAAAAGAGCAGCTTCATTGCCACCCTCAGTCACCAGAATTAGTGTTTGGCTCGGGTACCACAGAAAACATGCACTGGAAATCCACCTCCTTCTCTCAGTCGATGGTTTATTCCTGCTTTCCCCTCAGCTTGAGTCTTGACCTCTCATCTGAATGGTGCATCCACCAGGTTACTCCTGATTCTCGCCCGTCCCAGGGGTCAGCTCTTCTTGTAACCCCGGTCCCCACCATGGCAGGGCCAAGGGCTGGTACGGAGCGAGGTCCGGCCCCGACCTGTGGCTGCTCCAGCAGGCTGGGTTGCTGTGGGGGCAGCTGTGCCTGGTCTCTGGCCGTGCTGGGACAGGCGGGACAGCACCTCCACCCATCCGAGGATTTACCCAGGGCATACTCTCAAAAATGCACCCAGTGCTTTAAGGAATGGATTGGCATGAATCTGTTGTCTCAGGTGTGGGGATGAAAAGCCTTCTCTGCAACAGAGCCCTCTGCAAGATAAGTGGTGGCCATTGTGCTTCCAGCAGCCCCGGTTGAGGGAAGATGGGAATGGGAACAAACACCACTATCAGACACTAAACCTCCCCCCAGCATGTGCACCCAGCTGTCCTGGGAAGCACTGTGCCAGAAAAGAGCTCCTGACACTTCCGCAGGTTGTGCAGCTCCTGAGCCTGCGCCCCGAGGCCCTGCTCAGGGGACGCACAGCATCTTGTCTGCTCCTCAGGGCCAGGATGCGGAGTTCTGGGGTACGCCAAGACAGAGCCAGCCCCGGGGAGCCTGTGTGCAGAGCCGGGCAACCTTCAGCCACCGCAGGGATTAAAAACCAGTCACCCACGGTGGGGCCAGCCCTCCTCCTGGCCATCTCTGGAGTTCAAGACCACCACCAACCCCTGTTTCAGCTCCAGTTTTCTCTAGTGCTCTTTCCAAGTGTGAAGATAAGAGCAGGGCTGCAGAACTATGTAACTACCCAGCTGTCCTGGGTGTGCGTGCCCTGCCTGCGCACCGTGAGACCGAGCACCAGAAAACACCCCAAGCGGCTCTGCAGGCAGTGTTACTGCATAACAGATTACTTAGCACCTCACCTGCAGACGAGGGTTTACAGTGTGAAAATTGGCAGACTCCCACCATGAGTTAAAATGAGATAAGGGGAAAGTATTACATGCCGTAGGGTAATTACAGAGATTCCCATTTGAATCTCAACTGGAAATATGCTCCCAGTCTCAGCTTGGCAACTTCTTCCTGGTTTCTGTAGCTTGCTTCTAGAGCCACATGCCCCCTTATGCCCGTGCATGCCCACGTAAGATCTCCTCCAAGAGCTGAGCTGGCAGGGTAGGGGCTGGTCCCTGCGCACAAACGTGGCACACAGGGAACGTGCCCCCCTCTAGTCAGGCCATGACCCATTTTGCTTCTCTGCCCCCACCTGGCAGCCCCAGGCTTCAGCCTTTGCCCTGTCAAACTCCGCTGCTTTGTACATTTCTTTATCCAGCAATGGGTTCTGCTCCTCCTTCGGCGTAACCAGAGCAAACTGAAAGCCCAGGGCTGAGTCATCTGCCCAAAGGCCTCCTTGAAAACTACAGCCAGTCCCATCTGAGTGGGGCAGCTGGAGAGAAGCATCCTTCCGCACACGCGCAGGGCTCTCCAACACCTGCCCGTGAGAAGCCAGGCAGGGCAGCCTGGCAGCTCATATGCAAAGCCAAATCTTTTACTATAACTTCCACAAATACAGAAGAGACAGCTGCTAAAAGAGTCCTCCTCATCCTGCCATTGACAACTGGGTTGGGCTGAGGGGGGATTCAACTCCTTGCCCTCCTGGCACCGTTGGCACTGTCAGTGACCGTGTCCACGACACTGGTGGGGTGTTCGCCTCTCATCAACAGCTTTCCCTGGGAGCTCTGCCAAGGCACCAGCTCCAGTTCTGTAATTCCCTGCCAAATTATCTGACATCAAAGAGCTTCTGAACCCGTGTCTCCCCTTTTCTGCCTCCTCACCAGATTCTCAGTACTGGATTTATGACGGCGAGAGACGGGTCTCCGGTCCCACCCCAATCGTGGAGCTGGGCCTCCCTGCTTCCCCCGTGCAGGCAGCTCTGGTGTGGGGGGCCGAGAAGAACAAGATCTACATCTTCACTGGAGGCAACTACTGGCGCTTCAACCCTCACACCCGCCAGGTGGACAACATCTACCCCCGGACCATGGCCGACTGGCGCGGCGTCCCTCAGGAGATCGATGCTGCTTTTCAGGATGAGCTTGGTCAGTGCCAGCAGGGACGGGGCCCGCTCTGGGGTGGGCGCTCAGGCTGACGCCACCTCCCAGCTGGGAGATGGAGACATTTGGTAGTGGTAGACACTTCCCAGCCTAGCACGTGCCATGGAGTGCATAGAGAGCGAGGCAGCTCCCTCCAGTACGTAGGGAACTGAGGCTTCTTTCATGAAAGTGAGAAGTTTTATAATTATTAATTGGAACAATCTACAGTTAAGCATCTGATAGAGAAAACTGAAACTTCTGACAAAGAAATGGTCAGAGTTCTGCCTAGCTGGTACCGCTCCCAACAAAGGCAGTGATGAGAAGGCAGCAGAAACTCTGCCCACAATTCAGCCTAGGCAGCTGTGCTGAATGAACAGGCTGCTTTCAGTACGACCTAGCCCTCCCAGATGTGCCCCACGCTGCACGCGGCATTGCGGTGCCACAGAAATACCTGGGACAGCCGGGTGCTTGGGACGGGTCCTAGGCACCCTCTGCTCTCGCAGGGCCAGGCCGCTACATGGGTACAGCATATTTAAAACCACCAGCTATATAAAATAAACTCCATCCTGTTTACTCTCCCGTCAAAACTGAAACAGTATGAAAGAACAGTGCAAGCCACAAATCTGGATTCAGGTGAGACGAATCTAGCAGCACTTCCTGCCTCTTCCAGGCTCTCTTTTGGTACTAAACATGCTGCAGGGAACAAGACAGGATGCTAGGAAAGAGCTGAGCTGTGCAAACGCTGTCTCTCCTAACCCTTCCTCTCCCATCCACAGGTTTTGCCTATTTCCTGAGAGGCCGAGACTACTGGAAGTTCGATCCCGTCCAGGTAAAGGTGCTGGAGGGCTACCCACGTCAGATCAGCCAGGACTTCTTCAGCTGCACACCTTCCTCCAACTCCTTCAGATGAGGGGGGTGCTTGTGTCCCCCACATTTCCCTTCCAGCACCCTGACCTCCAGCAGCCACACAGAGGGCTCCCTCTGCCATTCCTGGCTTCCTTGCAGGCCCAGCGTCTGCTACAACAGGTGTCTGTCACAGCAAGTGACAAAGTTTGCTCCTCTCCTGTTCCAGCAGCCCCAGCTTCAGTTGCTATCAATACAAAAGCGTCTGCCATGTTCTTTACAGACAAGAGCAGCCACTAAGCCCTTAACGTGGCCAGGCTCTTTCAGCAATAGCATCCCAAAAGCCATCAAGCCAGCCTGGAATGGGATCACGCTCTCCTACTTAACCCGGACCCCATCACGTACAACTGACTCGATGGTATTTCCTATGTTTACATAGCTGACAAGGGCAGCCCTTTGGCTGTTCCAGCCACTGGACGACGGCTTCCACTGAGGCAGCCCCCCCAGCCCTAGCCGGGGAGCTTTCAGGACACTGACTACCTGCGGAGACATTCGGGCGCGAGGCTGCGGCGGTGGTGCCAGCGGCCGGCCACGGCTCTGCACCCGGTTTCACGCCGCATCGCTAGCACGCGTGGGAATTCCGTGTGGCTCTGTCCATAGACAGCGCGTCCCCTCTCCCTCCACGAGCCTGGGTCTCAGTGCTGGACACTGCCCTGGCTCCTGGCGCCGGAGCCGCGGCTGCACCGGGAGCTCTGCCGCCGGCCTCGCCTCAGCGCCCCGCGCGATCCCTCGCCGCCCCGCAGCCGCATGCAGACAGCAAGGGGGAAAAAAGGGGCAGAACCAGGCCGGCGTGGCAGCCGCCGGGCCCTGCCGCCCCCCGCCCGCGGGTGTAAATGTTTGTACGACGTGTATAAACCCTTCTTATGTATACTGTGTATATATTTATGCACCAATAAACGGCCTCTTTTCTACGCGCCGCCTGCCTTCACCTCAGCGCGCCCGTTAACGGCCTCCACCTGCGGCGCGGCTCTCGGGACGCCGCCGCCTCAGCAACCCCCTCGGGTCGGGCGGGAAGGGGCCGGGCCGGGCCGGGACGG
>VXAA01004537.1:596358-615105 GCA_013399115.1 Anseranas semipalmata | reverse complement strand
GGCGGGCTGGCCCCGGGGGAGCGGCAGCAAGGCCGCTTCAGCACCGGGGAAACGGCCGCGGTTGGGAGCAGGAAAAAAGCATGTTTCAGCCCCGCCCGGTGGAGGAGGGAAATCGTGGAGAAGTTAAATCGCCGGCTGTGTAGAGCAGGGGCTAAAGGTCCTCTTGAAAGCACAAGAAATGTGAGGTTTGAAGGAACTGTAGCTGCAGGCAGCTGAGCTGTGAGATTGCCGTGCCAGGCACGTGGAACAGGGAAAAGAATCGCCTCGTCTATCTACCGCTAATTTCTGTCTGGTGATGAGCACTGTAGAGCAACAGATACAACTAAAATTATCTATACATAGATGTTAAGATCGAAATGAGTCTTGACAAAGAATAAAAGCCCTTTGTGGCAGAGTGCACTTGTAGTGCCAGTCTAAAACTTTGGTTTCAGAGTCTAGAAATCATTCAGTTGTTCAGCAAGGCTTGCTGTAGCCCTCAGTACAAGGGAGGACATTGTGCCAGGAAGAGCAGAACTGCTTTACAGATGTTAAGTAAGTTTGAAGGAGGATTTCTGGCGGTGATCGTATTTTGCACGTTCAGAGAATTTAAAATAAAATGCAAGGCAAGTCTCCGGGCATTCGCTCTGTCCAAGCAATGTCTAGATGGCACAGAGGTTCAAGGTAAAAATGATGCTGTTGGAGAGCTGGGTATCTGGTTTGATTAAATTCCTACAAAGCATTGAAACAGCAATTGAAGTGAAGGTTAAATTGTGCAAAAATACATGGAAATGAATGTTTTTTCCTATTAAATTTTTTTTTGCCAATGAATTGGAGTTTCTTATCGGGCTGGCGAAAGAAGTGCTGATAAAAGCTGTTTTCTGTGTTGCTGCAAAAATTGTGCTTTATGGTGCCAAACCCAATACAGTCAATTGCAAAAAAAACATTAAAAAAAAATCTCACAAGGTCCCTGTCATCATTACAAAGAGCTGAATTTATTTCAGCTTCTGTTAAAAATTTCTCTAGATGGAATATATTTCCAGGCAACGTCTCCGCTTTTCTTCTTGTAGGTGGGGAACTACCTGCGTATGTTTCGGGGTTCCCTGTACAAGAGATACCCCTCACTCTGGAGACGACTAGCCACAGTGGAAGAAAGGAAGAAGATAGTGGCATCTTCACACGGTGAGAAGATGAGTAAATGTTCCCAGTATTGAAGTCTGAAAGATTGCCTTGAAAACCTGTCTCTGGAGGTTCAGAAGCTTGTGCAACTTTACAGCTGTGCAAATCACTTCAGGTTCACGCTGCAGAGTGCTTCATCACCTCAGTGATGGAGTGGTCTGCAGCAATGGCACAAGCAGCTCCTCCTTCTAGCTAGCAGAGAACATGAACTGATTAAAAATATTCTAAAATCAAAATGCTCATTGCGGCTTTCCTGGGGTTGGCTGAATTCGTCAAAATGCAAAAGCCACATCTCAAAATAAATATCACGTTCCAGAAGAGACTTTTATTGGCAAAGAGGGGCATTTTTGTCCCTTTTTGTCACATAGGCAGGAATGTTGCAAGGATGTCCCATTGAAAATGTGCATCTTTACTTAACTTGTATTCTTGCGGGGACTGAATGGTTATGACTCCTAGAATTTGTGGTGCTATGTTGCTGCTGCTGTGACTGTCACAGTGAGAACACAGCTGTCTTGGTATTAGTTTTGTTGGGAGACTAATAACAAGCAGTTACATTTCTTAGCAATGTAACTTGTCATGCACTCTTCAGGCGAAGGCATGATAAAAATAAACAGTTTGTTCTGGACTTATGTCTCCTTCCTCCAAGTGTCCTGGTGACCTGTTGCTTTTTTCTTTTTTTTCCCCCAACAGAAAATCAGCGGTCTCACAGTCCCAGAAGATGTAAGTCTTATCTGTGTGTTATTCTTAGCTGTGCTAGAGTAAGAATCTCCACTGTGACCTTTGGTGCTATTACAATATACATTAATGTCTCATCCTCTGATCTCTCCCTGTGGTCGCCCTAATTGTGCATCCTCATCACATGCTGAACTTTTCTTTCTCGGAACGTTAATGGGCTCTCAGATGCAGATGGTCTGTGCAATTCAGCAACATCTGTCCTGAGGTTCTCCCCCTTTCCCAAGTCTTACCACTTTGTGCTCCCCTGGCTTAGCTTTCATTAATATCTGACGTGTCTGTCCAGCAACTTGCTTTTCTGTTGACTGTTACCTCTCCTTTTCCAACCTTAAAGTCCACTGAGGATTTATAGTTTTCTGGGCTTTTCCTCCCAGAAGGCTGTGGAAGAGATTTTACGTCATTGTGGCAGATTGCAGGTGTGCAGAGCTAAACAATGTGATTGCACAGGGCAACTCAGGGTAGGAAAAAAATATTTTTCTCTTTCTCCCCTTAAGTAAAAGCACATTAGTTTTAAAGCATATCTAATGTTTATGAGGATTTAAGGACACTTTTTCTGATGTTTTTGGGTTTTTTTGCTAGCATTCCTTTCTATGTCTAATAAATTTCCTAGAAGAAACGAGTAGGGTCTATAAATAAGCTGTACCCTGGAAGAATTAGGTTCATCCATGGTTGGTAAAAGCCACGTCTTTGTTCTCCGGTCAAATGTCTCCCTGCTCTAGAAGCCCAGTACAGTTTCCAGAGTCTTCTGGTAAATCCAATCTACAAAGTAAGGTTAGGATGTGCTATTGTGAGGTACAGTGACAATAACTGAGAGAAGCCCATGCAATTCTAACTCTCCTTGTGTCCGGACTCTTAGAATGAAAGGTGTGTTTAACAAAGTATAAACAGGGTGGCGATACAAGGTAAAGAGATATCGATGCATTTTGCAAATCTTTGCTCTATCATTATGCAGCCATTCCAAGGTGTCACAATGGTTTTATCTTTTGAATTGTATTTCTTCTCTAGGCTTTGTGGTAGGGTTAGCTGTGTATTAATTGAAACATTCCACCCCTACCCCCATGAAAGCCATATTTGTTCTTGCTGTTTACATGGATGTCAAAACAAGATGATATTTGTTTAGTGCCAGGCACCGTGGCTGGGCTTCTGCTCACAACAGTGCAAGGAATCTATCCAAAGAGCAGAGCATCTTGGTATGTGAGGGAGAGCAGAGGCTGCTGGCAACTCAGAAATGGCAGTGGAAAGCTTTATGATCTCTATTTATCACATGTGTACAAAATGCCATGTCAAAACTTTTGTCTAAAATTAAGTTTCTGCAAGAAGAATAACGAAGCCCAAAGCACTTTTGGGTCACACACTCATACCATTTGGTAACCTATTTTAGTCCCACCTGGCAGGAAGGGCTTTTCACTATGCAGCCTATTAATGCCATATCGCTATGTAATACTTTTCCACATTAATTATTGGCATCTTTCTTGGTAATAGATCATGGCTATACAACGTTAGCCACTAGTGTGACGCTGTTAAAGGCCTCTGAAGTGGAAGAGATCTTGGATGGAAATGATGAGAAGTACAAGGCAGTGTCTATCAGCACAGAACCTCCCACCTACCTCAGGTAACCAGTGTTGGTGAGGGCCAAGATCAGAACGGAGCCCCTGGGAAGGCGTCAGTGTGGACAGGAGGTGCTGTCCTGACCCATTAGAAATTGCGTAAACCCAAGGCATTGGGCAAGAGGGTGTTTGCCAGTCTGCACTAGCAGACATTTGCATTGTTGGGCAAATGAAGGTCTCCAGAGTGTAAGGACTGGGTTACTGCCCACATACAACAGGAAGAAAAACATTTAATTGTGATGATTTGCAATCATTTTGCAATTACTCCATTCCAACTGTAACAGATGTTTTACAGAATGCTCTCTGCACGTACTGTCTGCTGGAGACGTCACATTTCTCAGCAGCCCCTCTGTAAATACAGACAGAAAATCCAAATATGAACCTAGTATTTATAATGGCACACCTGGATTCATAATATGAGGAATAGTTGTGAGCTGGAGAATGGGCTTCCTGGAGGCTAGTGTGAGTTCTCAGTCAAACTATCATTAGGCAGGAGCTCATAATTTAAAATTATACGATTGGTTAAATAATAGCAGTGGTGTTCAGGGTCTGCAGGTTAATATCCAGTCTCCTCCTTCAGAGAACAGAAGGCAAAGAGGAACAACCAGTGGGTGCCGACTCTGCCCAACAGCTCTCATCACCTGGATGCAGTGCCGTGCTCAACAACGATTAACAGGAATCGCATGGGCAGGGATAAGAAGAGGACTTTCCCTCTCTGGTAAGACAGCTTCCTTCTTCTGAAAAGTGGAAACAGTTACCAACACGATGCACTGCCGGGGGTTGTGTTTTTTCTCTAACAGACAAGAGGCCTATAGGTCCCTAAACTGGAGGTTCTTAGTTCAGCTGTACATCATGAGGCTCTTCTTTACAGTGGCCATACGTGGCTCAGAGAGGAGACTTTTCTTTTGTCAGGAAAGTGGTCGATTCTTTTCCTGATAAGTTCCTTGTACTTTCTGCTGATTTGATGAGCAGTTGTCATTTGAGGAGCCTCTCTCTGAAGGACTGAGACTGCCTCTCACTGACATATTCCAGTAACTTTACATTTAATTTGTTCATTGAAAAAGGCTGCTGTGGCTCATGACTAACTTCCATTTTCCGTATAAAAGTTGAGGAAACCAAGACAAAACGTTGCCTTGAAAGGCCTCCTTGTTTTATTTGCAGGAATGTATTAAGATAGATGCAATAAAAGGTGATAAACTCGATACTGGTTGCCATAGCTCTGTACCCTTGTGTTGAGGAGTCTGTCTAAAGACTGGGGAGTTGGAGTATGGGGATTGTTTCCAACTAACAGCACCTTCCTTCTCTGGATGCCAGATGTATCAGTTTCTATTGCATATACTGTGTTGTTGCTCTTTGCATTAGCTTTGATGACCATGACCCAGCAGTCATCCATGAAAATGCATCCCAGCCGGAGGTTCTGGTTCCAATCAGGCTCGATATGGAAATTGATGGGCAGAAACTCAGAGATGCGTTTACATGGAACATGAATGGTATGTAGGAAGGAGAGTTTCCTGAGGCTGGAGAGATACAGTTGCATTCATCACTGAATATGACCAGAGAACAAGCATGAGTATGTCCTTGCCCTATATTGGTGCGTTGTATTCAGCTCTCGTGTCTCGTAGTGGATGCCCTGCTACTTCCATGGGTGTCCAGTCATTCCTGGATGCATGTAGTCTGAAGAGTTTAACGGGTATATACTCAGCTCAGCAGCCTAATGGAACTATTCTGTCAGCTGAGATAACTTAAATACCAAACAATTAATACGTATGGCTTCTTTATGTATGTGGATTATTAGACCATAGCTATGTTGTCTCCGTGAAGCAAGTAAAGAAAGCTGTTAGGTCAAGTCCCTGTGTCAGTGTGCACATGTGTACAACCCTGGAACAAAAAACCCTTTTAACAGCAAAAAGTGATGCATTTAGGATTCCCCTCTTCACATTATGAGCTTATTTTGTGTATTTTATATGTGGCAGACATTGGTGGCTGAGAAAGTTTAACAATGTCTGTTTGTTCTTGTTCTGTATCAGAAAAGCTAATGACCCCAGAAATGTTCTCTGAGATTCTTTGTGACGACCTGGATTTGAATCCTCTGACCTTTGTCCCTGCTATTGCCTCTGCCATCCGACAACAGATCGAGTCCTACCCAACTGACAGTATCCTAGAAGATCAGTCAGACCAACGAGTTATTATTAAGGTAATACACGAAGGCAGTAGAATGAGAGCTGAACCATGTGCATTTCTCTGGTTATGTTACGGGGGAGGAGGAATACAAAGGTTTCCCTCAGAGCCAAGGAGCTCTTAATTCCAGTCCTGTGTCCAGATTAGATTTTGTCCTTTGTATTAAGAACAAGACCATGGTAGCAGATCAGTAAACCTTAATGTGCCAGCCCCTGAGATGATGAGAGAGTTCAGTTAAAGCATTGTGGTTTCCTTGGTAAGAACTGAACCTTGGTGAGCAAAGCTGAGTTCATAGAATCATAGAATGGTTTGGGTTGGAAGGGATCTTAAAGATCATCTAATTCTGACCCCCCTGCCATGGGCGGGGACACCTTCTACTAGACCAGGTTGCTCCAAGCCCCATCCAACCTGGCCTTAAACACTTTCAGGGATGGGGCATCCACAGGTTCTCTGGACAACCTGTTCCACTGCCTCACCACCCTCATAGTAAAGAATTTCTTCGTAACATCTAATCTAAATCTACCCTTTTTTTTAGTTTAAAACCATTACTCCTTGTCCTATCACTACACTCCCTGACAACGAGTCCCTCCCCAGCTCTCCTGTAGGCTCCCTTTAGGTACCGGAAGGCCACTATAAGGTCTCCCTGGAGCCTTCTCTTCTGCAGGCTGAACAACCCCAACTCCCTCAGCCTCTCTTTGTAGGAGAGGTGCTCCAGCCCTCTGAGTTGTCTTTATGTTACTGAAATTAAGAATTCAGTTAAGGAGCTCTGCAGACAGAACAAACTAGGAGTTACTTGTTCAATTCTCCTCCAGCCTCCACCTCCTAAGTTAAATTACTTTTGACAAACTATTGCAAGAGATGGAAACAAATGACTTGTTCATTCCCTTGTCTCCAGCTAAACATCCATGTAGGGAACATCTCCCTTGTAGACCAGTTTGAATGGGACATGTCAGAGAAGGAGAATTCACCAGAGAAGTTTGCCTTGAAGCTGTGCTCAGAGCTTGGCCTGGGTGGGGAGTTTGTCACTACTATTGCCTACAGCATCCGGGGACAGCTGAGTTGGCATCAGAAGACATATGCCTTCAGGTACAGAACTGTCATCTTTCTAGCATGGGTGTGGATGTGTGTTCTTACTTCATGGCTGTTAGCATCAGTGAATCTTGAACAGCTGACCTGATGTAGGAAGTTTAATTTGAAATTGGTCCTTATGGCTTGCACCCACTCTATCCTCCTTAGAATTTTTGTGCATGGTAACAGTGTTTGGCTTCTCACGTTCATGTGCCCACTGGCACACCTTCTTTTTAAACAAGTTTATCAGATGAGAAATAAGTAGGGTGCAGCTAAAGACCTTTACTTTCTTGGACATCCTTTTGTATGTTTCATCAACTGGAGATCCCTGTAGAGTCAGTATCATTTCAAGACCACTGCTTGTGCAAGGTTAGCAGCTTAGACAGTTTCCTTTTTTCCTCACTGTTTTGGGTGGCTGTCCGCCTCGAAGTGACTACTGTGTCACACATCACAGGATGGTTAGCTGTTACTGGTGAGGCGTAAGGGGCGTGTTAGGGCAACGTGTGTTGCTTGTATGAAATGGGTGGACTCTTCTGGATAACGGAAATGTTAGTGGCGGATCTAACCAAAGCCCTCCGAACATTAGTGACACTCGTAGTCACATCTTGCTCGGACACAGCCCTCTGGTTGTCACCGGCTGCCTAACTGGTGGACAAATGAAGCAGTTTGATCAGTGCCTTGTGTGTTTTGTTCTAAAGTAGAGCCTGGTGTGGCTCAACCAGCTTGTGCTTTTACTCGAGTATCTTTTTGTGGGGAATGTCAATGAAAGGTCAGCTTTTGCCAGAGTGAAAGGCTGTTGTAATTAACGGTGACAGAGTGCCTTGTGCCCCCTTCTTCTAATGTATACGAATGATGAGCCCTGGATACATTTCTGTTTCATGAGCTCTGCCTGACTTGGGCCATACCCTCTCTCAAACCTTGGTGTTTTGAGCTAAGGCTGATTGACACTGTAGCTCTCTACCCTGGCTGAAGTTAAAGTTGGCTTGATCATAGGCTGTTCTCAGAGCTGGAATGCAGCAGTGTCAGGTTTGATTAGTCAGCTTTGTAACTTGTCTCCTAATAATAATTATTCCCAGTTGTTCCGTGCAGTGTTCTGTGGCAAGTTACTGTACTGATGTTATCCTCCATATGTTGCTGAGTCTGCAGTCTGTAAGTATCCCTTAATGTGTGCTGGCGGGTTTTTTGACCTCAGGCCGTGGTGACACTCGAGGAAGTTTGAGAGTTCAGCAAATGATGTATTTGTAGAGGTGAAGGAAAGGTGCTGTTGACGCCAGTTTTGTAGAGGTCAGTTCAAGGGAACTTGCTTCTAAAATGATCCCTAATGTGGTTCATATTAGAGAATGGAGAGGGGCTCTTTACCACGTGGAAATTAAACTCTTCTCATGGAGCTGGGGAGGTGAATTCTATGTTGCTGTCCACGACAGCTGAATGATATTTGCAGATCCAACATGAGTCCACATCAAACTAAGAGCAATGGGTTCGTGTTTCTGAGAACTGATGGGAACTTGGAGGGTAATAGATGGCAATCTAATGCCTTCAGTACTGCCTCATCTTCCCTGCTGCTGAGTGTACTATAACCATGACAGAAGTGAGCTAACACTGTCTGCACTGTGGCCTGCAGTAGCAGACGAGAAAGTTCTCCTGCTGGTAGACACAGTCCTTGGAGCCACAGCAAGTAAGGTTTTATTCAACACTGTCCAGGCTGTCTTAGGTGTATCAGGTTAAGACCAACTTTACATTATGCTCTCTAAAAACAGATCCAGCCCTGGTTACTAAGGAGTGCTTCCATTTAGGAGTAGTTTAAATAGGTAGATTTCAGGCCTTCTTTAGACTGTTGCAATATTGTAAGGGGGAAAATCAAAAACGGGGAAGGGAACCCCAACAGAACAAAGTATGTAGCCATGAACTCTTCAGAGGGGAAAAAAAACTAATTTAAGCCTTGTTTTGTGTCATGGTACAAACATGCCCTCTTCTTCCTGCAAAGGAGTACTTTTGAAACCTTCCTGTGATTAATGATATTTGGGTTTTGTGGTTGGTTAGTTCCTGAATTCCCAAACCACAGGAGTGGGGGTTGTTCCAAAGTCATTCCACCGATGTAAGGAAAGGGTCTGCTTTAGATCTATCAAAAGAACCTTAATATCTCCAGGGACTGGGGGTTTGAGAAGTCATGAGCCTCTTAATCATTTGAGGGAGAGGTGAAACTATTGTTCAGTTGATGAACTCCAGGGCAGTCCTTTCAGCTGGCCTGCTCTGTGCAAAACAAGGAGAGCCCAATGGAAGTGGCAGGACTGGAAGCAGGCAGGTAACTGGTGTGTTCGGGATTTTCAGGGGGATGGTGTGCTGCAGTGTTTCCTGCCTCATTGCCGAGTTGTTTCTAGGGGCAGCACACAGTGCTTCATAGCCAGGGTTTTGCTTTCCAGAGCGGAATGACGTTCTCTCACACACCAAACCCACTTGCCTGAGGAGCTGTCCTTTCCGAAGGAAGACCTTTCCCTGCCCACTTGGCTGTACTGCTGTGCCCGTGACACTACTGCCAGAGGCTTGGACCCCAGCAGAAGCAGTGCCTTGCTCCGCTGGGAATCCTGCAGCTGACAGTCGTTCTGCAAGCACCTCTCGTTTAAAAAATAACTGGGGAAGGGGAGCTGTATTACTTTGGAGGTTAGGAGCTGAGGGAGGATTTTTCATTTTATCTCCGATTCTACACTATAGAAACGTGGTATCTGAGTTGGCTTGCAAGTAAGCAATGCTCATGAGGCTGGCTTTCCAGCCCCTGTTTAATTCTAGTGGGTGCTCAGTGCTGAGCATGGTAAATGAGGTAGAGCCCATACTGTCAAGTCAAGATCTAGCAGTTAGCCACAAAACGCTACAAATTCCAGACTAAGATGAGTTTCCTGGGTTTGAGTGTTGCTTAGCGGACATCAACAATACTGGAGGTGGATTTGACTAAAGTTTCCTCCCAGGATCAGATACCAAAGGCTTTGGATTAATTTTTCGTTTAATTGCCTTGATGTAGACTTTGTCTGTTCCCATGGCAATCAGCATTTGAGTTCCTTCCTGTGCATGAGACAGCCGTGCATAAGTGCTGAAATCCTGCATGGAGGCATGTCCCTGGGGAAGGATCCGGATCTGTGCGCACACCTGCGGGAGGGCTCCTCTCACACACACTTGTGCAGCGCAGGCTGAGCTGCTTTGTAGAATTCAAAGCAAACATTTACATTCTGAGGCTCCTCTGTATTTATGCTGGGCTTCCAGCTCTGCTGTCAATATTTGGGAAGTGACTCCTGGTCAGTTCCTGTTGACTTTTACTGAAAAGTGGCTAGTGAAGCAGTAAACATTTTTGTGCATGTGATAATACAGCTGTTCAGGGCAGACAGATCTCTGAGGAGCAATCTTGTGATCTGGGACAGAGCCTTGTGTTTCACTGGTTGTGCTGGGAGTAATCACAGGCTCTGGTTGCAACAGCAGGTCCTAAAAGACAACCCTTTCCATGGCATCTGGGAGAACAGTCCTTGTTCCACTGCCAGGCTCCCAGAAAGCCAAGCTAGATGAAGAGCCCTGTTGATAGTTCCTGCTCAGCTACTGCTCTGGGAGAAGTGCTCCCCACATCAGTACACTGAGATGAACATTGCCTGTGCTAATTCCGTTTGAGCACTGTCGGCCAGGTACGTAATGGCCTTCATGGGAGAGAACTGCTTCAGCCACAGTTGTTTTGGCATAGCCCCTCTCTGGTGGTTACCCAGAGGTAATAATTGGTCTCCCAGAAACTTCAGGCTCCACAAGATTGGAACTATCTGCCCCTGGGGTACTTCTGAGAACCAGACTGTGCTCAGCGGGGCTAAGAGTGAATGCTTAAGCCTGAAGCATTTTAAATTATGTTCTTTTGTGTTTGTGTCTTGCATCTGGGCTGATAACCCAGAGGAGTGCACTGTGACCACTGATGAACATTGCTTTGTTGCCTTCTGCCCTGCCTCTGCAGTGAGAACCCTTTGCCGACTGTGGAAATCGCCATTCGCAACACGGGGGATGCTGACCAGTGGTGCCCTCTTCTGGAAACCCTCACAGATGCCGAGATGGAGAAGAAGATCAGAGACCAGGACAGAAATACAAGGTGCTGCCACTCGTTCAGACGGTTCTCATTCTGGCCTGTCTCTAAGACAGAAGTTAAAAGCTTTGATGTCTCTCTTTCTCTTCTGAGAGCCAACTGGCAGGATTTCAAACTCACACACCACAACAGAAACTCATAGCCCTTTTGCTTCAGGATATTAAGCTGTTATCACCTCACTCCACAAATATTTAATGTCTACTTTAACCATTGCCTGCTTGCAGCAAAGTTTCCTTGTTTTTTTTTTTTTTTTCCCTTGGGCTCTTTGCTTGTGCAGGGGGATTTGTTTCAGTAGGAAGGCATTCATCAACAATACTGGAGTTTCGTGCACTGTCATGCTGACCAGCATCCTGCCACAAGGCTTCCTTTTATGTAGGATAAAGTGCCATTTGATATGGGAACAGGCAAGGTCCCAGCTCCAGCCTGATTGATGTCAACCTGTTTGCTAGCATGGGAGTACTTCTGTGATTCCAGGAGGAGCTCTGCTTGCTATAGAGACCCACAAAGCAGTGTCCAACGAATAGTCAAGAGCACTTACTCCTACTTGGTTAAATTGCTTCGGGCAGATATAAATGAACTTCTAGAATCTCTCCAAAAGATATGTTGTGGGAACAGTAAATATGCTGGCTCAGCTTTTTCCCTGGAATATTTTACTGCTGATGAACAGATTCAGAATTGGTTTGCTTCTCAGCTACGGCTGTCTGAATAGTTCTCAGCAGCAATTGGTTTAATCCCACTTAATGAGCAAAATTGCCCTAAAAGCTGTTGCTGAAAATAGCGTGTCATAGCATTATCAACAGGGGCACTCTCAAGTGACCAAGGAAGTCTGTCTAGGCAATAAATGTAAGGAGATCACAAAGCTGTGGTAACCTCCCCAAAAGTGTCAGTTTTAGTAAGACGTCACGTGACTAACGCAACACTTACTGTACCTCTTTCTCTCTTCCTAGGCGCATGAGACGTTTGGCCAATACTGCTCCAGCCTGGTAATCTTCCTGTTGTGACACTGGTGCTCTTCCTACAGACTTTATCCCTACTCCTCTCCCCAAATGGATCTAGGATTGGCAGGGGTCTTTCTGTCCCTGAAGGGGACACGCATTCCACTTGCCAAGAGTTCCCAGTACTGCTGACTTCTGCCCCTATCCCCTCCACCTAAATGCCACGTACCAAGAATGCTGCAGTAGCACATGATCTAGCTGAGACCTGTGGCAGCTGTTGGAGCCCTAACATACCTGTGTGTGGACAGTGTAAAGATTCTTTTGTATAGGTGCAACATGCACTATTAGAACAACTTTTTAAATAAAAGGAATGCATA
The DNA here is from genome assembly GCA_013399115.1 of Anseranas semipalmata. Taxonomy (NCBI): domain Eukaryota; kingdom Metazoa; phylum Chordata; class Aves; order Anseriformes; family Anseranatidae; genus Anseranas; species Anseranas semipalmata. The sequence goes on along the minus strand of VXAA01004537.1, from coordinate 602,951 downwards.
CTACTAGGTTGAGTTCAGTAAGTTTAAATGAGTAGTGAATCTCGCACTGTTTTGTCCTGTTACGGTAACTGAGTGGTCCCGGGGCCTTATAATAATGCTGAACACCCCCAAGCATTCAGTTTTCCTAAAGCATGGTGGAAACTCAGTGCTTTCCTTCAACAGGTGAAACAGCCTGAAACCTTTTTACTGCAGGGGTGAAGTGATAATCAGGCTTGGAAGATGCAAATGATTCTGAAGGATGGGTGTAGGCTGTTGCCCTACTTGGTAGAGTCTGCAGTGAACTCAAGTGCTGAGCTGGGTTACTGGACAATGGTAGAACAGTCTGTGACTCTGGTTAAATGTAACATTCATTTCTGTCAGATGTCAGCCTGGTGAAGTGTGATGTTTCCAACCCTTTTTTTCTGTGAAAACTGCAGCTGGAAGACAGTAATGTCTCTGAACTGGTACAGAAGTTAAAGCCTGCACCCACCACCTGAGACTGCACCTTCTCTTCAGCAAGTGCCTTTGCTGTGGTCATTAGGAACCCCGATAGCTGCCAGTTACAGCACACAGAGCATCCAAAACAAAGTGCATGGTCTTAAATACCCTTAGCACTGCAGTGTCAGGATTTTGCAACCCTAGGAACAACCTGTCTTTGCCTGGGGAGTTTAAAAACAAAATTCATTTTAAGCGAGATTAAAAAAATTCAAGCTTGCTTAAAAAAAATAATTAGAATCTACCTTGCTGCTGAGGTACACCAGGTCTTTGCTAGGGCTCCTACCCTTCACTGCCAGGAACTGACAGGCATTGCAAGCAGGGCAGATTTTGCTGGCAGCCTGACAGCTGCATTCAGGCCTTTATGATAAAGCCGATAGGTTTTACGATCCTTGCTTGTCCACCCACACTGCTAGCACAATCAGAAACTATTTTCTGGCCTTAATTTATCATGTTTAGACTTGAGTAATAGCAGAGCCAGTTCTGATTCCTGGCTGGGAGGGAACTTCTTCCAGATACTAGTCTGCAGAAATCAAAAACTTGTAATTTAATAACAGTATTATTGCAGGCTTAGCCTAGACTCCTGTGCCAGAGTGGTACTCTATCCATTATTTCTTATTACAGAGGTTGAAAGGTTAGTTCAGCACACAAGACAAAACCTGGGATTCCTGCTGCCTCCCATGCACAACATATTTTGCTTTGTGGACATTAAGAACTTCAGTTCTTCCTGAGAACACTTCAGCCTCATTTTGTTATGATCAGGTGCTTCTTCTGCAAGCAGCCTCTTCAGGGAATGCGATGAAAACAAGTACAAAACTGCTGGAGCCTTAAACCTAGCATCAGTGGTGCATTTTTTGAATTGCTGTGAAGTTTGTGGTTAAGTAACCCTTAACTTCACAACGAGGCATGGACAAAGGTACATGAAAATGGGAGCTTCTGTAGTGGGCTTATGAGTACCTCTGTCTGCTTCTCAAGACCCAGAGAAGCTGTAGGAATTTCCCCTCCAAGGAGCCGGGGCAAGGCAGGAAAGTCCAGGAGTCCAAGTCCCAGAAAGATGAGAACAGCCTGCTTTGTCTGAGTATTAGGACTATCAGGAAACAGCTGGGAGCAGCTTTCCCACCCCATCCTCATAGCTCCTTAGTTTAATCCCAGCCCCCACTAAGCACAGCCCAGCTTCTGCATTTTGGAGTTGCAGTTCTGCAGACCTTACAAACTTTTCCAGGGACTGAAACACCAGCTGCACGTTATTAAGTCATGTGCAAAGCACACAGCAAGTGCTTGTCTAGCATGAGGCTGCTTAGCCCCTGGTACCACTCTGCCTTCTAGAACAAGATTACCATGTGTAAGGTTCTTTCATCTTCTTCCTAGAGGGAAACCTAAGTGCAGCAGAACAGCTTGTTCACATTTTTCATAAGCAAGCTGTTTTCACAGGAAGCCCACAAAGGAGGTGAGGGTGGGGTGGCGGTGGTTCGATCTTCTTTTGCCACAGGGGCTTCTGTATCATTCTTCTTAACGGGATGCTGGTTACTCGGTGGTGGTTCGCAAGCATGTCGCTGAGCAGACAGCGAGGTTAATGAGCTATCCTGAGATACACTGCAGATTTACTCCAAAGGTTTTGAGGTCTGGTAGAAGCACATATGCACTAACCTAGCAAGAATGATCAAATGCATTTAATACAGCTGTTCACAGTTTAGTTTAAAAACTGTTTGGTTTCTTCTAAAATTCAGAGATTTCATTTCAGAACTAATAAATGCAACAAGAGTGGAATTACTTGGCACGTGTAGGCAGCCTTTATTACTAGTGTCAAGTGCTATTTCCAGTCACTGACTAGAACAAGCTTCCAGCTCTGTTCCACAGCCCTTTTCCAGGCATCCCTTTCTCCAGCCAGACCTCACAGCCCTTCTCATGCTCTGCAGTCCTGCTTACTGCAGAGGGGAAGGACATCTCCCAGCTAGACCCAGCCTTGCCTCACCCACAAGAATAACAAAAAAAATTTAAAAAGAGCCTGAGGAAGCAGCCTGGCCATTTTAAGCAAAGTCCTGATGAGTACTGGTGACCTAGCTGCCTCTGCCCCAGCAGAAATGGACACACAACTGAAAAATAGACTTTAATGTAAAGACTCTTTGGAAACAATAGTGAAAAAGGGTGGGGGGCTCAGAGGAATGGAAGAGGCTGAGCTGCATTCCACTATGGCAGGTTTTTGTCTGGGAGACCTGGTTGTGCTTATGCCATGGTGAGGAGTACAACTTGGTCAAAAGCCCACAAAGATGTCTCACACCAGTGAGAGCAGGGAGCATCGGTCTTTGCACAGAGGGCAGAAGTGACTTGGCACACAGCAAGTCATTGACAGCAAGACCATGAGTAACTGGCTTAACACCCCACTTGATACCTATCCCCCACCAGGCAACTGAGGAGCCATGGCACACATTCCAGCCCTTGTCCCTAGGACACCTCCATAAGCATTCATCAGCTCTTATGTGCAAAGCTCTGCAGAACCACTTGGTAGCAGAGGAGGATGGGTTACTCATACAAACAGTGAAACATGACACATCAGAATGGCAACTACTATTATTCCAGTGGGATCTCTGGGCACAGCATAAGCCCAGTTGGAAGAGAGGAATCTGGCCACATGGAGAAGTCCCATGTTACTGTGGATGCTGCTACTGGTTTAGGTCTTGGTCTCCAGGTTGGTTTTCCAGACGATCCTCAGGGAGGGGGTTATAGTTGGGATCCTCTTCAGGTGTGTCAAATACCATCTTCCTGGCAAGGGACATGCCCATCCCACCAAGCAGGCAGGTTAGGAAAGTGAGCTGAGGACAAATAGAACCCCCAGCCTCCCAGGAACATCCCAGCCCTTCGCACAGCTTGGCCGCACGCAACAGCCACTGGCCTACTGCACAAGCACTAATGTTCTCAGCTCAACACGCAGCAGTGACAGCACCTCAGTCTCAAGCATGCAGCAGAACATGTTCTGCTTTCTTAAACCATGGAAGCGCTTTAGAAAAAAATCCCACCTGCATCCAGCATTTCCACAAGCCGTAAGAAGGCTCCAGTTCAGCTAGCAAAACCTACAGTACCAGCAGCTGCCTGATGGGCCCCATGTACACACGTAGATGCATGCAGAGGGCCAGTGCTTTCTGCAGCAAGGGCATAAACTGTTGAGCTAAGACGCTATCAGCATGCACTTGGGTCCTACAGCTCAGCACAAGGTAGCAGCAGCAGGAAGAGTAACAGCCAAAGCAACCTTACCCCGCAGTGTCACAAGCCACAGTTTGCTGTGGGAACAACCCAGGCTGGGAAGCAACACAGCAAGCCCAAGAAACCAGAACAAAACCAGCTTTACTTACAGGAAGCTGGGGGTTAAGAGCAACTTCTTTCCTCCAGGCTGGTTGGGGAAGACATCTTCCAAGAAATAATAGATGTGACCCACTGCAATCCCTGGGGAGAGATGGCACCAAGGTCAGCCCCAGCTGTACCTCCTTTGCCTGCTGGACGCTTATGCAGGACGAAGCTCCAGGAACCCCCCTGCTGTGCACCCAGGCCCCAGCTCCCACCAGATCCCCCTGTGCCACAGCAGCAGCAGCCAGGCTGTCTGCTGTGACCGTGCTTCACCCGGGTGCAGCAGCAGGCAGGGCAGAACCAGACACAGCCCAAGTGTCAGGCAGAGCTCAGCACACCCAGCGTCTGTCCTGGGTAAGACACAGCAGAACGCAGGTACAGAGCTCAGCCCGGAGGCTGGCCACACAGCAGACTCAGCCAGCTTCCTTCAGAAAACCCACCTTCTCAAATAGGATGAGACCAAGAGCAGCATTCTGGCAGCATTGACAGTGCTGTGGCTGCAGAGTGCCCTTGTCCCCAGCACCCACCGGCTCTGACTTACCCAGCAAGTCAATGATGATGGAGTTGCCCAGGAGCAGAGAGAAGCCCATCAGGACCCAGGGCAAGAAGGGGGCCTGGAAGTTAAGGAGCCCGAAGAAGTTCATGCGAATATAAGGGTTCCTACGACTCCACACGTACACCAGCATGATGGTGAAAGCCTGGCCCAGGAAAAACAGGCTGGCGAAGAGACCAAATAGCTAGGAACTACCGAGTCAAGGAAAAACCTACACTGTGCACCACATCCAGGCAGCACAGCATGCATATGTCTAGGAAAGCCACAGCTAAAGGCAACTGATCAGTGTGCAAGGCATTGCCCGTGCCACCAAACCCTTCCTGGGCTGGCCAAGATGTACCAACGCCGCCCACACCCCATTTCCCTCCCTGCACCCCAGGACAAGATGCTCAGCAGAGGCACACACACATTGCTCACTCCTTAAGCTGCTTACTTGGGCCAGAGACCAGGGAGCTCAGTCTCCTCTACAAAGTGACCATCAGAAGTGACCTCCAGAGACAGGCCTTTGCATCGTTACAGCACCGTGAGCGGGTTCTGAATACAAGCCACACGTGGGTATGCATCCCATCCAGTATCACCCTTCTATAGAAGAATTTTAGCGGAGATGGCTCTTGCCATTCACAGCCCTCTTCTCCAGGACACGAGGACGTAGCCAGAGGCAAAAGAACCCCCCTGTTACAGCTGGACTCTAAATCCAGCTAAGGCCAAGCATGGGGCTGCTGCAGGCAGCTGGACACTGAGTAGCCAACACCTAAGGACGGACAACAGCCATGAGAGCTCACACAGCTTCATGCAGAGCAGTACCCCAAGATATCTGCATTAGACAGCAGCAAGACATTCTGGAGAGGTTTCACGCTTGGGATGGAGATATTTTTCCCTATCTAGTCTATTTTGTCTTACAATAATCAAACTTCTTAAGATGGGGACACGTGGCAGCCTCTCCAGCCACTGACAGGTTGCCAGGACAGACGGCAGGGCTCACAGCACAGATGAGCCACACGCTATTCGCAGCATCTCGGAAGAACCCAAAGGGCCTCAGCCAGCTCAAAAGGATACTGTCATGAGAAACCCTCCAAAGAGGAACATGAAGACAAAGTCAGCTGTCCTTCCACGGAAGGAGCCTTCTTCTAGCATGCGGCAGTACCTGTACCTGGGAGCAGGAGAGAAGGGAGGGTTGCAGTATAGGAAATTAACCACCCTGTGTCCCCAGCATGACTTCACGGGGAATTAGCCAGCTGCAAGCTCTCTCACTCATCACAGAAGCGCTCAGCCAGGTGTCCGAGCCCCAGAGCAGAGCAAACCCCACCTCGCACCACTGGCCGCAGGAAAAGGAAAAGGCACCTGGTGTGCTGCTGCCAGCCCGCTGCAGCTGGCCAGGGCTCAGCCCCACAACAGGCCCCGCTCCCCAGCACGAGCCGCAGCCACGCCACCAGCTTCTGCAGCCAGAGGTGCGGGAGATGGCTACGGGCACGGCCACAGCTGCATGGGGAACGGCTCCGGTTCAGACCCAGGGAGCTGAGGGAAGAACCCCCAGCCCCAGACTGCTGCCAAGACAAATCAGTCTGCAGAGGAAGAGGGACAGGGGGAATCGCATCTAAGCCAAAAAGAGAGCAGAGAGCTTTACTGAGACCAAAGGATACAGAAATATCATGTTGAAAAAGAAACTGAATCCCAGGGGCCCGAAAAAGAGGAAGTTGGTGATCAGCCTCCATATCTGAAAGAGAAGAGAGGAGAGGAAAGGAGCGGACAGGCAGGTCCCTCCCCGTGACGGGCACAGGGGCCTGACACCCCGCTCACCGGGACACCCAGGGCTACACGAGGACAGCAGCCGCCCCGCCTTCACACGGGGCCTGCCTGCATCGCGCCCTTCCAGGCGGGAGGGAGGGAGGAAGACTCCCCTGCCCTTCTGGCAGAGGAGGAGGCACGGACCGGAGCCCCGGATGGCGCACGGCAGGGGAAGGCTGGCACAGGTGACGGCCACCCGGCAGCGGCAGGGGACGCCCAGCCGGGGACCAGCTCCCAGCGGCTGGGAACAAGCCCCCGGGGACCACCGGGGACAACCGCGCCGCCCCCGGCCGGGAAGGGCCCCGCGTCCCGGGCCAGGCCTCACCTGGAGCTTCCTGAAGATGAGGTCGGGGTTGAAGTACAGCTGGAAGGGGGTGATGAACTCCAGCTGCTGAGAGACACACGCACGGCGGCTGCCACCGGGCACGCACCGCCGGCCGCC
>VXAA01004537.1:507056-593983 GCA_013399115.1 Anseranas semipalmata | reverse complement strand
GGGGAGTGGGAAGGTGATGAAATGCATCACAAGCTCACCATCTCGCACGGGTAGAGGCCAAACAAACCCCCGTGACACCTCCAGTTCCCAGGCTGCTTTCTACCCATGATCTCACTCCCTTCGGAGCTCAGCCAAGCTGACTTCATGCATTGCAGTACGCCTGGGGCAGCTTCAGTCTTTATTACAAGCCTTGTCACATTTTATGGGCTTTGGGAATTATGTCCTTCCGCCACTTCACATCAGCCCAGCCGCACAGCTGAGTTCTCATTATGCACCTTTGTAGTGATGCAGACATGGCTTCTATAAAACCATGGAATCCAATTAAACCCCCCCAAAAGCAAAACCAATCTCAGCTGCAAGACAGTATGAGGGACTGCCAGAACAGAAACACTGCTCCAGAGCTGCTTTGCCGATTTCCTCCTGCCTTGTCCTGTTGTCCTCCCGATGTAAACACAGCAGTGACCGCCGCTGCTGCCTGCGCCCGGGGGCTTCCCCTTCCCCGTGGAAGCAGCTGCAGTCATGTCAATGTGCAGCATCAGTTTCAAAACCCAAGACATCAAAAACTCCGAGTTTCCATAAAAATATGTCTGCTGCCCAGACTTCAGTCCATTTTGGATGGGCTTTGATAAAGGTCTCCATCTGGAAGCTCTTGGAGCTGCCTGAGGAACTAATCGCCAGAACTCCCACCTGTAACTGTTGTTCAAAGCAGTCACGGGAAGAACTGAAACGCAACGGGACCGGAGGCAACTCTTTTCCAGGCAGTATTTACCAGTTCTGCGCGTGCAGGTTTAGCAGCAGTAACCTGTTGCACTGTGAACTTTTGCTATCCACAAACCAACTCACAAGAAAATACTCCTGGCCAGGAAGGACTAGCGTGTGTTGCACACTCACCGCTGTGGATTCATGAAGAACTAGTGTGTCTTGCACACTCTTCACTGTGGATTCATTTGGCCTTTGATTTAGCTATACATATATATATATCCTGAAAGGGAATGGTTTTGTGAACACATGGTGACAGACCACTCCTGTTACCTCTGTTTTTGTTTTCTCTGTTTCTGGGGTGATTTTAAGGAACATGCAAGCATTTGCCTGGGGTTGCAGGTGAGCTTAACTCCGCGACAGAAACTCGACAGCTTCCTGTCTCAGTTTCTGCAGACCAAAAGGGCAAAGAGTTAGAAAACAAAGAAGAAAGCTCTAACTCTCCCCATGAGTTAAGCAGCTCACAAACCTCAAGGAGGCACATGAGCAAAGATAAATGGGCTGTCGCAGAGTTCGTCTCCTTTGTTTGTAGTAAATTATTGTGTGTAATTCATGTTTCCTGTCCATAAATGCCAGAGGAACTTGAAGACATGGAATCCATTCTAATTTAGTAAAGACAAAAACAATTCCTCTCAAGCCCATCTGGAACTTGTTTTTATCATAATTGTTTTGGGCTCAGTAACGAGTTCAAGATCTAACTGCCCTCCCTAATTGTTTCAAGAATAAACAGATGCTTTGTTTAAAGGCAGCAGCTCCCATTTTGCCCAGCGCAGCAGTCTCCGGGGTCGCGGGATGAAAGGAGCCGTAAGCCATGTCAGCACAGGCCTTAACGAGCATTCGGCGCCCTCCAGCAGGGACGCTCACGGCCGCCAGAGGCCGATGGGGCAGGAAACCAGCCCCCAGCCGCGATCTCAGTGAGTGTCCAGCTGGTGACACGTGCCCTCTGCTCTTTCATGCCATTAGCATTTGGTTTGTAACTTCATCTGATGACCTTTTGCAACGTGTCCTGCAGCGACCAGTCATACCTGGCTTGACGACACCTCCCTCCAGCTGGGCTGTACGGCACACAACGGGACAAAGTTCGTTCCCTGGCCACCCAGCCCCGAGTCCCCTGGCCGGACTAATGCTCCATCCCCCAGCAGCAGAGCCCCAGTTCCTCGCTTCATTTGAAAACCACGATAAGCCCCCGCTGCCCACTCTGAGAGCCCCAGCAGGATGGGAGGCTGTGCGAGCTCTGCACAGGGTCTCACCCACCCTGGTGCTCCCCAGGACATGCCGTGCCTCAGGTCGCTGCTGGCCCCGGCGTAGGACCGGTCGCTGCGTGATGCTCAGCAAGGCACAACGGCCAGAGGGATCCTACTGGAGAGGTTGTTTCTGCTCTGAGACTCAGCCCTTGGTGGTATGGACGACAGGTGCCAAGAGCCCCAGATCCACCACAAAGGAGTCACGAAGCGTTTCTGCTCCAGTTTTGGAAACCCAGCTCCGTGAACCCGCGGTGCAGAGATAAGCTGTGTAATCATAACTGCCCAGGGCACTTGAAATATTTACTTTTCAATGCTTAACGGTCATATATAAATTCTTTCTCCTTCATTGAAGGATTTCCTATCACACATCAGATAACTACAGTTTGATGGCTGAAGTCAGGGGAAGATGAATCATACAGAATTGGATGGTTTTTTTATTTGCTTGTTTATTAGAAAGAAACTAAAAATAGCACTTATTGCTCAGTCCTCCAAGGACATGTGGGTTGCACAGGGTTTGTGGTAAATCAAAGTTTATGTTGTTTTTATTTCTTATGGCTTTTTAGTTCAAAGCTTTGCTTCTGGCTTATCACGAGAAAGAAGATCTCACCTAAATCTCCCTGAGCAGACCCTGGTCACAAAGCACCTCTTCCAAAACAGCTTCTGATCATGAAATGAAGGCATCAAGAAAGAAAAACTCTGTCGCTTAGCATAGTTATTTTTTTCCAGTGCTTAATCACTCTTGTTAAATTCTTCTGCCTTGTGATCCGTTCTCCACACCATAGGTCACCTCCCACAGCTGTCAGTGGGGACAATCATTGAAGGGCATTCATTTTGTAACATTCATTTCATAACCACTGTGGCCAGATCAACAAGAGAATGACAATGCTTGTTTCTTATACAAGAAGGTCTATGTTCAGCTGCACAATCGCAGCACATACAACTGAGCACGCTGTCAGCTGCTAAAGACCCCTGCAAGGCGTCAGAAGCAGCATTTGCACTTGGGTTTTCACCGGAGTGAAAACGTGTCCTAGTGCGGGTGTCTCTCAGTAAGCTGGGGAACAGCTCTAATAAAAAGCTCTGTCTGAGGTGAGTGTTAAATAAGACATCAGGACGAGTCTGACCCTGCGACACCCCTGCACATACTTTCCTCTCCTCTGACAGGAACATCCAGCACCAGCTGCTGCCATTTGCAGTGTAAGTGCTCGTCTCTTGCACACAGGGACAGAGGTTCCCTTCAGCCAGTGCCCTGGCCATCAGCTCACCCAGGTTCAGCTAAGCCCCTGTATCCGAGAATGATACAAAGAATGAAGGAAAGGGAATAGTTCAGCTACAGCTTGACCTACAGCTCAAAATGGACCGAGAAAGGGCATTTCAAGTATTTGGGGCTTTCTCGGTTTTCCTGGAGAACCTCCATTGCTTATCAGGAGAACGAAAATGTCAACCGCTGACCCAACGCGCAGCCGACAGAGCCATTCTTCTGGCATCCCCAGTCCTAGCCGGCAAGTGAAAGCAGCCAGCTCCCTTGGCAGCCCCAGCCCTCGTGTCCTCACAGCACTCAGCTCCCATGCATCTCCTCGGGTCTGGAGAGCATCCCAGGGACTGTGTGGTAGCAGAAGCTCTGTCAGCACTGGGTCCCTGCCCTGAGAAACCTCTGCAACGAAGCCCATTTCCTGAAGTTGTCATCCAGTGTCTTGAACTTACATAAATTGTGGGTTTTTTTCTAAAGAACATTACAGAACTGCTGGAACTCAGAATAATGGTGTCACAGCAGGGCATTCGTTTCCTACACAGAAAATCCCTTTTAACAGCTAATTTTCATAAGCATTGCTTTCACCATAAAGCCAGCAGACCTGCTGGCTGTTCCCTGAGAAAACTACTTGCTTGTAGATGTTACTTGTCTTCTCCTGCATTCCCAGTGAGACTTGCAAGAGCCAGGACAAGCAAACGGAGATATTTTGTATTTCACTGTGATGGTCCTCACAGGAAAGAGAGAACGCTTTACAGAAACAGCCAGGCTGGAGCTTGGGAGACAGCCAACACCCGGCCAGGAAACAGCTCCGAATCTGTCCTGCGAGTTACAGTGCGGTGTTTGTAGGGAGAATTCATCCTGTAGACCCAAGCCCCATAGATGGAAGCGGGGCCCCTTTTCTCCTCTTGCAGCGTAACTGCAGTTGGTCCAGAGGGTCCTGGGTGAAAGCACTGAAGCACAGGAACCGTCCAGTGCACAGTAGATCAAGGAGCATGTGGTGATGGACCTTCCTAATGGTGGGGTTACTACTTGCTCCTGCAGCCAGGTAATTACAGGCACAGACTGCCATCACGTTCTCCAAATAGCTGCTCTCCCATGCTCACGGCATCATATTTCACCTAATTATGACGGGTTTGAGTTCAGTGAGAAAGCGTTTGAGGGAAGAGGGTGGTAGGTCCCCGTAGTAGTGCTGCAGACCTGCTGGCTGCTTCCAAAGTCGGGAGCTGGAGTAACTGCAGTGCGGTGGTTACACGCCGCCAACAGACCCCGAGGCTGGAGACTTCTCATCTACCCCAGCTGTGCCTGAAGCTGTGAGAACTCATCCCAAGGGCTGGACGTTGGGAATGCTGTGGTGTTTTAAAGGTGCAGCAGGAATCCAGTTAGAAACACAACCAGTGTGAACGTCAGTCAGCACCAAAGCACAAGTCACACAGAGGCGATGTAGGAGAAGAAAACTACCCATTTGCTCCTCACCAAGGCTGTTGCTGGAAAAGGCAGAGAACAACCTCCAGGAGCTCCCACTTCCAGCCAGGCAGCTGCACACACAGGTTTAGCCACAGCAACAGCCAATTTGTGCCCCTTTTGGACCAGCGAGGCCTGCGAACAGCCTGTGCCACCACCCAGGGCACCTCACCGCCTGCCCACGGACTTCACCCACCCCTTGGAGCTGCCACAAGCTCGCCTGCTCTCTCCCCTCTCTGACCAGAGGCTGCCACAGGCAGTTGCTTCACTCTGGTTTAACCTCTGCAAAACAAAGATGCCAAGAAGCCCAGTGCCACCAGCCTGCCAAACCAAGCTGCAATGCCACCCCTCCAGCCCGGTCTGAGAGAGCCTGAGGTGCCTCTGCCAGCATCTGGAGAGGACCGAGTTTTGGAGAAAGTGGCTCTGCACAGTTCAGGGAAGGTAGAATTGACGTACAGGTTTGAGGAAAGCCCTTTGGGCTGCCAGCAGAAGCTGCAAACACATGCCCTGATAGCATCTGCCCTTGCGCACTGGTGTCCAGTGCCTCTAGGATTTCCTTTGGACTATGACCAATATGGCCTTCATCTTCTGTTAAATAGAAGAACGTGCACATATTTGCCTTGGAAAAACAAGACAAAGCAACAGTCCAAGCAGGCAGTCCTTGACGAGGCCATTGCAGAAAGACATCTTTTTATTTGACTGCAACAGGAATGAGAAGGATGCATCAGCCTCATGGTGTGCAGGCCCAAGGGCATGGATGGAGACCACACTGCCTGGGTGAGCTGCATTCCTTCGCCTCTTATCCAACTAGAGATGTGCTTTGACACGTAGGCTCCCAGCTAGGGAGCTAGAAATGGAATAATCCCCACCTATCTCAAAGGCTCCCATGACACCGCTCAGTGACTAGAACAACCAGGGACATGCCACCAGCTAGCCACAGGCTGGAACTGGCTGGAAGTCCCGTACACCATCACCTGAGGGGACAAAGACCCACACTAGGTGGCTCCTGCTTATAAGATGCTAGGAAAAAGGAGAAAGCTCTTGGCTAACACAGAATATGTGCTTTTCTTCCTGGAAAAGATGTACCCAAACCTGGTCTCCTTCAGAATGGACAGCAGAAAGAAACCAGAGCGTTCCTTTCTGAATGCATTACAGTCATTGACACGTGCTGCCTTTACCATGCCTCAGCGGCTGCTAATTACAGTCATGTACCCTACTTTCCCAGTGAACCAGTTATCATTGGGAACCTGTTAGAAGTGGCTGTCGCACCCCTGCCACACGCCACAGGCAGCGAGCTGCTGGCACGTTGGATTCAGAGCCTGAAATAGGAAACCTTGTACTTCTCCTGCCGCTTAGTGGCTGGAGCTGATGCAGCATTCAGCGTAAACATCTCCCTGCAGAGAATCCTTCTGTGGAACGGGTTTGTATTTCTGCCCAGGTGCAGTAAAACCTGGCTGGGGACAAAGAAGCGCTTAAACAAAGTGACGCTTATTCTGAATACTTTGACATCTGTCAGGCCCCTCACAAATTGTGCTCTGCAGGATGAAAGGATGTTAAAATACATAATTACACCTAACGGCCAGATATTATGTGAAACAGCAGCTCTGCTATTATTGCTGGCAATGCAATATGCCCGTCTCCTCTGGGCCCCATATCTGGGACTGATGAGGACACACCGTTTCTCACTGCCTGGGAGGTGTTTTACAGAAAGAAGCAAGCCTACCACTGCTGCTATTGCTGCCTTGCCATCCCCAGTAGCTCACGTGGAAAAGGGAGCCATTTCTGGAGCAATAAGCAACACCACATCAGCCAGACCCACTGCAGAGCCTATCGGCTACTCTGTACTGATGAAATGATGGGTAGTTAACAAAGGAAGAGTGTAAAACTCCCATCCTAGTGAAAGATAAGCCAGAAGACAAAGATGAAAGGTCACAGAAAAAGCCACTGTTGCCATGCAATGAAACCTCTTCTACTCATTAGAATTTAGCTGGAGCCTCTCAGAGGAAAAAGGAGTGCCTCCACTGCATAAAGTTATTTAATTTTTAACCAAGGTTTTGAAACAGAACTGAGTTTCAATATGGCACTCCTGGGGTGTGACATAAATCCATCATACGAAGACTCCTCCACCATGCCTCTCTGAACAGCCGTAAAGCTCCATTGATTCCTTGATCAATATCCCCCAGAGCACAAAAACATTCCTACTCCTTGCTGTAAGCAGCCCCAGGTGCTCTCAGAAGGGCCCTTCTCGCAGCCCCGGAGCCTGTAGAGAGAAGGATGCTTAAACAACGGCAGAATAATGCTGTGCGAGAGGTTGCGACGGCTCAAAACGAACTGAGAACATTTGGATCCGATACTCACTCTTCCCCCAGCAGCCTCCTCTCCCGCACACACCTCAGCACTAGGTTTCCTTGCAACTCTACGTTGCAACTCAGAAGCAAAAAAAGCCAGATGGCACGTGTACAAGCAAAGCCCTCTGCGTCCTGTACATGAAAGCCTGAGATGACCGTTGGGTGACAAAAGCGAGTGCTGTAAGCGCTGCTGCTTGCTCTCTGCCAGGCGTGGAGAGGCAGCGGGACTGCAGTCTTCTGTGCATCGGTGTACGGTCCCTGGTCAGCAAACACTTGGGTTGCCTGTGTGGTACCAGGACACAGACAGGAGCACAGTGAAGGGCCTTGGCATAACGGGATTTCAGAGGTTTGGGGCTCATTCCTGTCACTGTCAGGACCAAGGGAAATAATCCGGTTTGTCCTGCAGACACTAGATTGAGTTCCAGGACAAATGCAGTCAGAAAAATAGTTCAGGCTTACTTCTTTGATCACATTTCATTGGACAAACGCTACTGGGTAACTATGCCAGACGCTCTGAGAGGGAACTTATGCTGTAAACCATACTGGCCTTCAAGAGGAATTTAGGCAGCTCTGGATCTGGTGGAATCATTTCCCCAAACTGTAATGTATTTTCAACAAAATTAATTGAACTGTCTTGCTAATGAACATGCAGCCCCGTTTACAGAATGTAAATCAGCTGGCAAGACACCTGCCAAGTCAAGTGTGTTACCCTAATGTAATGGGTGACTCAATACACATTCCTATGCTGGAGATTTAAATAATCCTTTAAAGCACTGCTGAAAGCACCAGAGCCTTTGGCAGACAGAGGAAAACCTACCAAAGAGGATGAACAAGCTGCAGAGACTGGTAAAAACTATCTACTTTACTATTATTGACAGATCCTTTTTTTTTTTTTTTCAATTTTTGTAAGGCTGTTTAAGTACTAACAGGTTACTGTAGAATTATTTGTCCAGCTTATCACGGTCCTTGGGATAAAGCTGACAGACCAATGGCTCTCCTGGCGGCTGCATGCCACCACAGTGGCTGGGACATAGTGCAGAAGCCAGGCGTTAAGGCAGGTTTGGGAAGGTAACCCTGTATATACAGCTCAGCTGTGAGCTCGGAAGCGTTTGGTGGCTCCTGGAGGGAGCAGCAAGCCACTTTCCCTTAGTCCATAGCCATGAGGGAGCTCTGTGATACGGGACGTGATAGGTGATGTACTCCCCAGTGAAAACAGGAGATTAGCAGGAGGAGTGTTTTATCCTCAGGCATTGTGATTAAAAAGGAAGAAATGTGCTATTGTAGGGAGAGAAAATCTCTCTCACCTGGAGAACTGAAAGAACTGGGAGAAGCAGAGATATCAGGTGCACAATCCTTAGCTCAGGTCTCAGTAATGACACAGTGAAGCGGTGTAGCCAAGCAAAGTGCAAGCAAGTGAGACGTACCCGCTTCTAACGGACGGGAGAGAGCTCAGCCCCTTCTTGCTGCAGGGCTGGAACAGTCTGGCTTCACTTCCGTCGGGGAGAACGTTCTGTCTCAGGCTGCTGTGGAAGTTATTTACATGAAAAGGCTTTGAGGAAAGGAAAAATCTAAGATTATTTGAATTTGCAATTTAAAAACTATTGGGATGCTAGGCAAAACTTTCCTTTCTGTGGTAGATGGCTCTCTAAGAGGAAAATGCGCAGGCAGAGCAGAGGGGGCTCCCCAGCTTTGGGTTATCTAAGTTCTTCCCAGGGTCAATGGAGTCAAATTCATGTGGCAAAACAAAATCTAGCCTGAGGTGACCTGTGCTGGTGGCGAACAGCCAAGCCTGAGCATGGGCTCTTCGTGTCACCCTGCAGAGCTGTCCCACTGTGCGGGGTTTGCAAGCAGGGGGCTGGCAAAGGCTGTCCTGGCAGGAGACAGAAGGTGTCAGGCTAAGGGCCAGGTGTTCTCAGCAAGCTCAGAGTGGTCTTGAGACATGGGACAGTGCTCCCCGCCCAGGGACACCACCAGGGCACAGCTTGCCAGTCACAGCATCTCACGTACAGATGGGGAAACCAAAGGTGCAGGCATAAAATAGGTGTGAACTGACGAGGACTGGTGGTGTGGCTGCAGCAAGGATGGAGGTGTTGAGTACGGAGACACGATGCTGCTGACACTTGGCCGTGCTCCTCTGCAGAAGCAGTAGGTCCATCTGAGGGCAGTCAGACACACAGAAAAGTGTCCAGGCAATACTGGCAAGAATGACCTGAGATTTACAAATGTGACAGAGGAGGAAAGATCAACAAAAATGATTAGAAAGTTTCTATGCAGTGTCCCTGTCACAGTTAGCCCCAGTGTTGTTCTGACATGGGACACCCATTTGTGCTATAACATTCGGGGCATCCTACTGCTAGGGGAAAAAAAAAGAAAGTTTTTTGCTCAGAAGCCTGCCAGTGAGCTCTCAGTTCCCATACTGTGTCAGCTGGGACAGCTTGTTCTACACCCCTCTAAAGGCAAGAGACACCCCTTTTATACCACCACCCTGATCCCATGATGCTGCATGAAGCAGCATTGTTGAAAAGCAACACAAGCAATGGGCAATACCAATGATGACCTCAAGGAGACACAGAATATGACACAGGACCCACTATCTGCCATATATTTCACCCGCATCATAATACTGAAAATGTAGAAAATATTCTGGCTGAATACTCAACTGTAGACTGCTAAGCACAAGAACCTGTAGGAACAACTGTGTAATGAGAAAGTTCAGCAGAAAGACATTGCCTGCTCTGTACAAAATGTGAAGCAGCACAGGAAAGGCACTCTGTTTTAAACTAAAATAAAAGGACAAAATATGTATAACTGCAATACAAAGATAAGAGAAACAGAATGCCAATGAATCAGAAGTGCACTGGATATAAGTAGCCATAAGAAAATCTCCTCTACTATGGGGAAGCTCTGTCAAACAGGGCTTAGCTAGAAATTATTCAGTAGTTATTAAACTTTGGCAATGCTTCTTGAATAATTCATCGTGTGAGTACAGGTTTTTGTAACGAATTGAATTAACTGGAGCAATAACACCAGTCTCCACCAGTATTTACTGTTGTTACACTGACTTTTTGTAAGTATATATGTTAAATATTAAATGAAAGACACTCACAGGCCTTTGCCCCAAAGCAGTCCCAGATTCTTTGGATTATCAATCCAATGGATTATTAATATCATTTTGCAGTATAAAGAGCCATAGATTTTAAAAGTCTGATTTTTTTTTTTCTATCTTTGGTACGTCCCATTATACAACATCATTTGTAGCCTGTTCTAATCTTCACTACACACTACTCAAAGTGTGACTGGGCCAAATGTCCGTTGAGCCATTTTATTCTGTGCAAGAAAGCCATCCATTTTCTGTCCATCTTCTTCAGCTTCAGAGCAGGATCCTGATCCTGACAGTATGTGCCGCTGGGATTGGAGGCACTTTCCAGTATGGTTACAACATCTCCATCATCAATGCTCCAACTTCAGTAAGTACTGCGAGTCTGTGAGGCTCCTCCTGAGACAGACGCTTCCCTGGTGTCCTCAGTCAGGCTATAAATGGTGGCCTGCCACCAAAAATACGCAGTCTGCTAGTGCTGAGGGTGAAAATGTGTTGTTTCCTCTGTAAAATTCACAGCTGAGGGAGAGAACTTTGCTGTCACGAGCCACCCTTATGCAGGATTTAGTATCGCAAGAATTCATTCAAAAGCCTCATTTCAACTGGTTTAGCAAATCTAATTCTAAAATTTTCCAACCTGCATCCTATGCAATTGACTTTTGCCCTTAAATTCAAAGCTGGACCCATGAAAAATGATTTTAAATTATCCAAATTAACAACATGCAGATATAAACCAAGAACAACGTCTGAACAGCTAGAGTTTTACACCCTTAACCCCCTGTTAAAAACACATTGAAGAACCAGAGGCCATTTTCAGCCAAAGGTTTAGAGGCGTGGACACAGAATAAACAGATATATGAAGAAGGAAGCCTTTACACTTCTCAGTGTCCTTACTCTCTCCATCGCGGTTACGCAGCACTGTCCTTCCCTCGCAGTACATTCAGATGTTCATGAACGAAACGTGGCTGGAGCGCACGGGCGCTCCCCTGGAGAGCGACATGATCCTGCTGCTGTGGTCTTTCACTGTCTCTGCGTACCCGCTGGGAGGACTCACTGGGGCTGTTGTTGCTGGTCCCATGGCCATCATGTTGGGAAGGTAAGAGGGTGCTGGATTTTACTTGAAGCATTGCAACTTCCATTAGTCCGAGAGGAATTATGAGCCCTGTGGCAAAATACCCACTGTGGTTGCAACTCATGAACTGTTTTCCATCACGGATCAGCCTGCCATTCTCACTGAGCTGGCAGGCAGATGCACCCCGATACGGCAGTATTTCATGGGGGGAAGTTCTTTTCCCCCATGCAGTTGTTGCATCCCATCTCCACATGGCTCCCAGCTCACAGTCCGTATCGACCCTTCTGACTGAGATATTTCAGGAGGTATTTGTTAAATCCTCACAGTTGCTTTTTTTTTTTCTCTTTTTTCTCTGTGCTGGGGTCTCTGAAAAGCACTTGTCCCTCCTCATCTATCTGTCATATGCAGCTCTATCCCCAGTTCTCTTTAGAGAAAACCACTGATAGTGTTACAGACATAAACCTCAGGAAGTTTGATTTTACCTGCTTCTCTCTTGACCCCAGGAATCTCCTTCTATGTGCTATCACTTTGGTGTGCTCCTCTCACAGGAAGAAGCAGGCACCGCTGTGCTTTGGGTTGGGGCTGGAGGACTGTCCCCCACAGCCACTTTTCTCATGGCTGTGAAGACCTGGAAAGGATGTGGCTTTCTTATCTGATGCCAAGTTTAGGGATTTCTCCTTGCACTGCTTAGCAATGCAATATATCCCTTCATGAATAAGAGAAAGATTCCTGAAGAGTAGGTAGGGCAGCCAGCTGGCACTGGAGAGAATTACTGGCTCTTATGGGTCTAGAGTACTCTTTTTTTCCTGCTTTTGGACAGAAATTCCACCTGTGACACATGAAAACGCTCTGACAAAAGTTTCAGAAGGATCACACTATTACATGAAAAGTACCTGCTTTAACAAACGGGCATTTTCAGACCCAAATGCACATGGCTTACTATTGAAATACTCCTCTCCATTCAAATGGGAAACTGAGTGCAAGAGCAGCGAACCTGGGTGAGGCCCTCGAGGTGCCTTCCGGGTGTCCACAGCCAGCTGAGCAGGCCCCCCGAGCTTTCGGGCATGGCAGAGTGGATCTGCTGCGTGAAACGTTTTACCCGATAGCTAAACCTCATCTGAGCTCACAACTGTGTCTTTTCTCTCTGAAGGAAGATGTCCCTGCTGGTTAACAACGTCTTTGTGATCGTAGCTGCTGTCTTGTCAGGATTCAGCCAAACGGCAAAATCCTTTGAAATGATTATGCTCAGCAGATTCTTTACTGGCGTGAATGCAGGTATGGCAGCATGAGAAACAGAACAGAACAAACGTGATAACAAGTAGCAATTAGAAATAGAAGACACTGAAATAGGAATGATCCAAGGCATTAAAATAATTCAACCTCTAGTCTGATCACATGTACAACAATGAAGAAGTGGTATAGACATTTTGCATTTTGCTTCAAAGCGCTTTTTTTTTAAAAGCATACACAGGCAGTTGTTCTTGTGTAACACACAGGTATTTGGGCATACACAGGATCTTGTGCAGCCTGCATGCTGGGAGGGAAGCCCTGGCAGAAACTGAACTGGAAATGAATCCCTATCTGCTTGTAGGAAAGCTATCAGTCATGCACCAGCATGAGCACCAACATTACATTTTTTTGTAGAAGTTCTTCCCGGGGAATAATGATTGACACAAGTGACTTAAAATATGACCTTACCCCCAGAATGGGGGACGAGAATGGAGCATCAGTTATAACCTCAGGTTTGGTGCTGAGAAGACCATAGGACGAGGCCCAGACAAGTTGCAGTTTCATCCACTACGACTTATGAGTATGCAAATGTATGTTTAGCAGCTTATACGATGAATAAGAGGGAACTTAAAGGTTTGGGTAATTAATAAGCACTGGTAGATCAGTCATCACATGGCCTGCAACAAAGGAGTCCAGCTGGCAACCTGGAGAGGTGGCTGACTGCGTTTGTCCTCATCTCCTCTGTCTACAAGCTGAGGTCAGCATTTGTCTGCCTTGCCCAGGTGTAAGCATGAACATTCAGCCCATGTATCTGGCGGAAAGTGCCCCAAAGAAGCTCAGGGGAGCTGTGGCCTTGACCTCCGCATCCTTTACAGCCCTGGGGTTGGTGCTGGGGCAGGTTGTTGGACTCAGGTAATGTAGAGCTAGAAGCCCAGTTTATACTTCTTAAATCTTTCTTCTCTTTTTCTCCTTCTCTTCTCTTCTCTTCTCTTCTCTTCTCTTCTCTTCTCTTCTCTTCTCTTCTCTTCTCTTCTCTTCTCTTCTCTTCTCTTCTCTTCTCTTCTCTTTTTTTTCCTTTTTGCTTTACTCCCCCTCTCTTTTCTTTCTTTTCCAGTGCCCACACACAGCAGAGGATGCTGGGCTCTTGCCATGTTGTAAAATTTACTGAGCAATTATGTTTTATTTTTTTTTCTCCAGAGAGCTACTAGGAGGGGAGGAGAGCTGGCCATTCCTCTTAGCTAGCAATGCGGTGCCTGCCCTGATCCAGCTCATGGCTCTGCCTTGGTTTCCTGAAAGTCCCAGATACCTCTTGATTGATCGTGGAGACAGAGAATCCTGCATCTCTGGTGAGTTTAGGGTGAGTGCCAGCCTCTCGCTGAGCTCATGAGATCTGCTGACCAGGCAGACGCACAGTAAGAGGGCTGATTGCATATTCCTAACACGCAGTCCAGTGTGCTCAGTCCAAAGCAAACTGAAATGTAGATTTCCTTCCAACACAAATACTCTGTTTGGTGACTCTACCAGCCTCCTCAGATGAACATAAAAGCTCTAAGCCCAATACCATGGCTATGTCACTAGTCCCATGATATGCCTGAATATCTGGATAACAAACCAGAGGACCATATTTGGTCTATATAAGATACGTGGTGCCATCAATGTTTGTAATTGCATTGGCTGCTGTACCCTTAAACACTGCCCAGGTGGCGGTTGGTTATGTATTTGTATGAACAACTAGAGTAATTCAGAACACAGATGAATGCACGCTTCTATGCATCCTGCTTTTGAACACAGATTTAGGCCACAGCCTCTTGAGAACGGTGCTGTGACTTCTACATGTAAGAAGTGTCATATCAAGTTCCATTTATGATCACTTCCTCCTTCCAAGCTAAAGAACATTCCATAATCTTAAATATTTTTGAGCTATTAAGATAATCGAAAGGCATCTTCCCACAAAAGACTTTTTTGATACAAAAGTAGGGTTAAAAGGTGGAACTTGAGTTCACAACAGGGTATATGTCTTGTAACTATGAAGTGAAATAAATGCTGGCTGGGAAGCTCATGACCAAATCTGCAGCAAATTCATATTAAGGGATTTGCTTAGATTTGTAGCATACGAATCCCCATATACAGAGCAGCTGGAATTAGTTTCCAGGAAACATGCACCAAGAAGATCTTAACTGCCTGCATTTCCCAGGGAAGTCACTTGAGATAGGAGTCAGAACATGGCTGCTGAAATGGCACTGGTTGGAAATATTCTCTTGTCCAACAATGGGCAGGGGGTTGCAGTCCCCTTCCCCCAGTCCTTCGAGGGGCTGCACCACAACTTGCCATCTCAGTAAAGGCAGCACCATGATCGCAGCTCTGCTCTACAGCTTCCTGCAGCCATCACCTACTGCTCAACCCTTCAGCCTGCAGAGGCAGGCAAGCTGAAGGTGAAGGCCAGGGGATGAGAGGTTCCCTTGTCCTTGCAGCCCTGCAGAAGCTCAGAGGCAGCAGCGACCTGGGAGCGGAGCTGGAAGAGATGCTAGCTGAACAGGCTGCCGCTAAAGGTCAGCGAGCGCAGAAGCCCTGGGAGCTGTTCCAAAACCCGGCTGTGAGGTGGCAGCTGATGAGTATCGTTGTGCTGAGCAGTGCCATGCAGCTCTGCGGGAACGATTCGGTAAGCAGCCTGGCGGCCACAGCAAGCAGCAGCAGCGCTGTCGTGAGCCACGGGTGCAAGCTGTTGGGTTTAACATTCCTCCTGCAGGAGAGGGAATAGTGTTCTGCTCTGCCTGTGGAGATCTTGCTGAAGAAGACATGGACAGAGTAGTGAAGGAGGAATCATGGGAAAAGTGGAATTGGAGTATATAAAAAGGTGGCAAAAAAAATGCTAGGTCTGTGTTACAATGCCCGTTTGGTATGCAGAAAAAACCCTTTGGCATCCAGCCCTGGATGAAGTGAGGAAAGTTAAATGGAAAAGCCAATAAGCCATGGAAAACAAGATAAAATCTATGTACAACAACAGCCTTCTGAGGGCTGAGGAAACAGCCTTCCATTGCTGATGAGAACCTTTTATTCCTCTAAGTGCTTCCTCTCGCATCTAGTACATGGGCCATCGTGGAAAAGACCTCTTTTCCTAGGGAGCAGCCTGTATTTAGTAGACTTCCAATTGTTCTGCACCATGAAGGTCATGCAGGTGTTTGCTCTGTGGACCACTTGCTTTGAAAGGCTTTTCCATCAGCATCAGGGTTCAAATCTCAGATGCTTGATTCATTCCCAAGGCACACCTCCGTGCTATGGCAAGACTCGGAGAGATGCTGTCAAAATAGCCTGTGTGACGCAGCACGTTAGTTGTTCTCTGCGTGGTCCTTCAGGAAAAAACAATGGGATGTATTTTCAGACATCTTCGCTTACTGCTCTCTCCTCTCTTCTCTTCCCAGATGTATTTTTACGCAGCTTACGTGTTCCAGGAGGCTGGAATTCCTCAGGACAAAATCCCGTATGTTGTCATTGGCACGGGGAGCTGCGAACTGATCACGTCTGTGACTTGTGTGAGACTCGTAATACGCTCTGCTGACATGCGGGCTGTGCTGACAGGGAGGAGGCCGTTCATTACAGCTTTCAGATTCACACTGCCTTTCATCCCAAGGAAGCACTCTGTAACACAGCAGTCAGGCAGTCTCTTGGCATTTGTGTCCAGACGGGTTAACGAGGAAGTATTTTGTAAGCCACTGCATTACCACCACTGTCTGAAAACTGCTGTTTGGAAGGGTCTAAATGGAAGCCGTGCTTTTGATCTGTGCACATTATCATTTCCCCGTATCCTCAACCTTTGTGGTTGAACATCTACAATTACAATTGAAAACAGACATTTCCACAAGCAACCAGAGTGATTATTTATCAAGACAACTGTGGATGCAACCTCAGAGGCTGAGGAAGAGAACAGCAGTAGAGGGAGCCCGTAGGAACGCGCCTCTCCTCTGCCTCCTGGCCGCTCCATTCAGGCTGCCACTTCAGGTCTGTCCAGTTTTCTCTCCGGTGGCAGAGGCTGATGTTCCTGCTAGCAGTCTGTGCCCTGCAACCTGTCCTCAGTTTGTCTGAGGGACATTAAGCCTCCAGACCCCGCCAGTTTGTGATAACAAGTTACCACGCTGACCCATGCACCTCAGCCGTTCTGGGGACACACTGGGTCCAGCCACCGTGGCTTTTTAATCCTTATCTCTAAAATACACATCAAGAATGAGAAGCAAACTTAACACAAGTCTGGAGAAATAAATCTTCTAGCCACTTAGCTTGCCACTTCTCAGCACCAAATTTCCTTAAAGCTTTAGATTAAAAAAAAAAAACAAAGAACACCAGATAGCTGCTACTTTAAATTCCCTGCTACCCAAGGACAGAGCTCTAGAAGCAGAGGAGTTGTCTCTAGAAAGTGTAACTTTTGCTTCATGTCACTACAGAGAGTGGCAGCTGGGACGTTCTTGTCTCCCCTGAGCACCCTTCCTCTGACTGACCTTCCTCTTTGTGCTGAGGAGTGGACAACATCCTTGGAGCAGCTGTAGAGCAAGATAGGCACAGAGAATTGAAATGGGGCAGAGGGAGCAGGAATCTGTAAGCAGAAGTTAAATATGTTGCTTTATTTCACTGTGTTACGTTGTGCAGAACGTGATTATAGACTATGCTGGTCGGAGGCCACTGCTGCTGGGGGGATATATCTTCATGGCAGGATGGGCCATCGTCTTCATGGTCGCCCTAAGCCAGCAGGTGACAAACTTTGTTTTTTAAGGGAAATGGAGTTGGGCTTTGCCTTTTATGTGATTGGGGTGTTTAGTGGTGGCAAGTAACGGTAAGTGCCCTTCCTGGTTTTCCACTGTTCCCTGTGGCTGTAGACTCAGATTAGCTGGATGCCTTATCTCAGCATGGCCTGCATTTTCGCCTACATCCTGAGCTTTGGAATTGGACCAGGTCAGTTCCTGAGTGTTTTCACTGAAACTTTTGAGTACTGCAAACTTTTGGAGAGGTGTGCAAGCAGCAGATACCTGGAAGCACAACTCCCACGTCTATTTGTTAGCCTATTATCACGTATTTTCTTGGCAGAACCCATCACTTTCTATGGCTGTGGGCAGGGTACACGGGTTATGTGAGTGTGCGAATGTTTGCTCAGTATGTGAGCAGATGTGAGGCTTGTTTGTTGACATGAATTTGAAGGAAGGGCAGGTAAGAAAAGAGCCAAGCTGCCAGTGTCACATACCACATGGCTTGGAAGTAATTTCTTGTCCCAGTCCCTGCTGTGTCATAGGGTTGAATTAATTATAAGCCATTCCCACAGTCAGATCCTGGTGAGAATAATGTGGGTTACAAAACCTTTCCCAGAAGTTCACTCTAACATGAGACAGTCTGAATAATTAGCCAGCCTTTAATATTTAACCTAAAACTTCCCCACTGCAGTTTATCTCTATTACCACTTGTTCTGGCATTGTTGACTAGTAAGAATAATTTACTGAATAATAATTTACCATTCTCATAAACTTCATGTTGTTTTTGCTTGTTAGTATGTGTTCTCTTGTTTTTAGTCAATAGTAATATCAGCAGTGTTATTAACTTTCCTGCCGTTTCTTTTTCCAGCTGGTGTAACAGGAGTTCTGCCCACAGAGGTTTTTGACCAAATGTCCCGGCCAGCTGCCTACATGATCTGCGGCTCTCTGCTCTGGTTCAATCTCTTTCTGGTCGGAACAGCCTTCCCATTCATCGTGGTGGGTTCCCATGCCATGCAATCACCTGCAGCTCTTTAGTGTTTTGTACGAGGCAGAGGCTCTGCTACTGACCAAGAGACGAGACAGGGCCTGGAATATCATGAGCTGCAGACACACAGCAAGCCAGCACTGCCTTGAAAATTACCTTTACCGGAAAAGTGATCCAAACTCCTTAAACTAGACTTCCCTTGTGTTTCCTAAGGCAATTTCTGATGTGAGGCTGGAAATGGATTAATTTGGGGCACAGATGGTCTATATTCCTGCTCTGTCCTCAGCTGTGGATGACTGGGACTAGAGATGTGATGTAATTCCCCCTGGCCAGACCCTGGCACCATTCCCTGAGGTGATTCCTGAAGCGAAAGGCAGCAGAACTCCTCCATATGCAATCCTGTCTCATTTCCTGCTGTGGGTCCCCATCCTGTACAATTATGTAGAGACAGAAAGACAGAAAAAGATATTCTGAGATACTCTTTTTGCTATGTCAAATCTCCCAAACTGTGGTGGGGAGCTGTTGCATGTAGGCGTGTGAGGCCCTCCCCAGGAAGCACAGAAGTACTCCCGGGGTGAAGTTAGTCCATGCAGGAAAGGGGTTTCGTGACCTGTTCACCATCATACAGAATGTCTCCAACACCGTCTTGTTCTGTTCTTCCTCCTCAGAAAAGTCTAGCACATTTCTGCTACGTCCCATTCCTTGTGGTCTGCATCTGCACTGCTCTCTACATTGGATTCTTCCTTCCTGAGACAAAGGGAAAGTCCTTCCTGGAGATCTCGGAGGAGTTCAAGAAACGGAACTTCAAAGCTCAGAGCCATGCAGCTTTTTATAAAGGCCCCGAGGAGATCAAATCCACCATGTTATAGCAGAAGGAAGGAGAACGGCACCTGGCGGAAATTCAGCAGTGGTTATGTTCTCTCGCAGGGACACAGAGGGCTAGGGAGAAAATATTACTCGTAGGTTCACCTTGAAAAGATTTTAGGGCAAGGTAGAAAATTCAGCCGCTAGGTTCGCATTACTTATTTACTTCATTCGTTAAACTCCTCCTAAGCCACAGTTTGCTCTCCCTTCCTGCCTGAAACACTAACATGGACTCGTCCTTTGTCTGCTCCTGACATTCTCTGACTGGCTTCCTGACAAACCATTTGGAAATTTCTTTTTAAAAACAGGTGATGTGTGACACAATGGTTCCACTGAAATACTTTCAAGCAGGTAAATCAGAGAAATACCTGAAAGCAGCATGATACAGATGGGCAAGGAATCTGATCTTTTCTCTAGGACATCGGTAGATGTTACAACCTGTTGTGAGGCACCTCTTCACCTGCTGAATTCTATAACACTCCATAAACTCTTTATTTTCTTGCTACACAGCCTAAAAATTTTCCTGCTGCTCAAAAGCAGGGTTCCGTGAGCTGAAACGCAAAGTACCTGCTTCCAACCAACACTGAAACTCAGGCCATGCTGCCAGGTACCTAAATACCAATTTAGGATACTGTGTTTAGGTATCCAAATCTGAAATTTGTCCCCAAAGGCTGAGTTTAAGATGTGCCTTGTTTAAAAAAAAAAAAAAAAAAGTAAGAAAGAAAGAAAAGAAAATGAATGAAAAATAATTCCCTCCTCTCCCAAATTCAAAGGTGGTTTTGGATAAATGCGTGTACTCACTGAAGGGTCCATAGGTAGCAGCCAAAGCATATCAGCCTGTCACAGACCACCAGATCTTTGTTTATACAGAACTTTGTGCTGTCACAGTTGTGTTGTTGCTTATGGAAAATAGATTTATAATATGCATCAACTAATAAATCCCCCCCAAAGTTTAAAAAACTATTTTAGGGTTTTAGTACTAAATAACACATATATTTTAGAATCCATATTAAAGAGGGACTGACTTCTGCCTTATTCTCTTATCATCAATTACAACCATGCAATGCTTTAGCAAATTTCTTCTAAATTTCTTCTGTATTTCTTCTCCACCCAAACAGTAACTTACACCTCAGAAGCCTTTTTTTTTGCTCCTAAATCTGGGCTCTCAAACACAAAAATTAATACGATTAAGTTCTGTTTTCAGACACCAGATGAAATTCTCAGTACCTTGTCTCGGTGCTCCTGTTGTTTCTGTTATTAAGTGATTTCAAATAGACCCCTACTTGTTGAGCAATAGTGAGCAGTTAATTATTTTCAGCTATAAAAGCATGTGACAGATGGATTAGGAAGAAAGCTTCTAGTACTTGTTAAGTGGCTTATTATACAACTGACTTTTGGGCATTGTGTTGCAGACAATTTATTCTGGACTGGTTTTCTCCATGGCTTGTTTCTTGTCATCCCGTCCCCTGTTGTAAAGCACAGGTAATTCTCTAGTCCCATTTGTACTGCTCTCACAGCCACTGCTGATGCATCTCATAGGGACCAACACTCCATTTTACACCTGTGTTCCGCTGAGCCTGACGGGTTGACGGGTGAAGTTTCTTCCAGTTTCTTCTCTAAATCATCATCAAGCCATCTCTTACGACTTTGTACGAAAGTCACAGCACTGCTGATGGTTGCAGCAAAGAAGAACACATACATTGGCAAAATAAGTAGTTAAAGTTTCTTTCTGTATATTTTTAACTAAGTTAATAAAAAATAGAGCATTTTTGAATGGCATGAATGTAAATATAACATTTCCAGAGTGTACTACTGTCATGCTGGGCATGAGTGGAGAGGCAGATGTATTTCTCAGACGAGGAGTCTGCGCAAGAGCTATCTTTCACTACCTACAGTTTACAGCCTAGAAAAAATAAATCTAAACTTTTGTTCACTTTTGCTTGGTGCTATTTCAGAAGTCATTCACATACACACACAGGCAACAGCAGGTATCTCTGCTCTTGGACAACACCAAGATTTTGAGACAAACAGGATTTTGAGACAAGACAACCAAGATCAAGCTAGGACATGCAGAGATACTTTTCATTCATGCAGTCTGGAGAGAGCAGTGAGGAGCAGATGGACAGAGTAAAACGGTCAAAGCAAAAAGCGCTGGTACCACCACAATGGCACCAAAATACTCTGTCATTCCTGTGGTGAGGATCGGAGAAAGGACAGGAGAGGGAAGGGATGCAGTGAAGCCAAGGCAGTATTGATGCAGGATGGAAGCAGGGGGCGGACTGAAGAGTCTGCCTGGGTGGAGGGACAAGCCTGGCACAAAGTGCCAGGAAGCGCAGGTCGGAGGAGAATTGGTCAGAACGAAGAAGTCCCTAACGTCCAGAGGTCCTCACCTCGGCCACCTTCGTGACTGAGTCAGCATTTTTTTGCTCTCCCCAGATCCCTGGAAGGATGGAGGCCTTCTGCACCTGGCAGCGTGCCACACGCCTGTTCAGAAATGACACACGTTGAACACTTCCAGAGTTTCAGACCCAATCCTGCGAGCACACATCAGAAAACACTAATTCCAACTCCTAGCATTTTTTCTGACTATGGCCTGAGATCAGGTGTCTTTAGACTGATTAAGCAAAGATAAACAGTGGTTACATTTTAATTGATCTGATTGGTTACATTTTAATTGAAGCATTTAACAAGTTGGTTAATTGTTACTGAATTAACACACCTTCATAAACTGAAAAAATATACGCCAGTCGTTTAGGTCAATTCTCTTATCATGTGAAGCGTTAGGCACAAATGCGTCTTGAAAAGTGATTCTCAGAGACTCATGGTTCATATTATTGTTTGAAAATCAAATCACTACGCACTGTTGGGTTGACTGATAACCATTGCACCAGAGAAAAACTGTGACTGCTGCTGTCCTCAAACTGCTCCTCACACTTCCCGCGCAGCTCAGCCCCAGCCCCTCCACCTGGGATTCCTCCAGACACCGACGGCAGCAGAATCCCCGCCTGGGGCACTGCCAAGCGCAGCCTCTCACCAGCAGAAGGACTTTCCCCCTAGGCTGTCTGATTTGCTTGTAAAAACCTTTTAACAGAAACACCTCGGAGACTGCTAGATAAAGAGGCCATTTGAGAATTATGGATGAAAGTAAAGATGTATTTATTTATTTTACAGTCAGGGTGCAAAACTGACATTCAGCTTCCCTAGCATCTACCATACGTTACAGGGACGCAGAGCTGAACTTTCAGGCAGTGACCATTACCCTTCAAGCGTTAATTGACCCCTTAATTCAAGTGCTGACTGCACAGGCTTAGTCAGGCTTAGTCATGTCTCTGAGTCAGGCTTCGGAAGTCTTTACTATGTTGAGGCTGAAAGCAACAGTCAGGAACGTTCCCTTCGGTGCAAGGAGCGATTACCCAACCCGTGTCTCAGGGAGTCCAAGCCAGAACGCTCTAGTTTGTGCCAGTCCCTGGACTTTGGTTTCCATTAGTGCCTTTTTATTGTCTTTTACTCATCTCCTGCAGCTCTGTGCCAGCTGTCGCTAGAACTGCTCTTCCTAACTGACCTGGCATGAATGCACAACTTGCCAAAATTACTGGCAGTTTCATCAGTAACCAACACGATAATGACAAACCCATAGCAAGAACTTCATGACAAACCAAAGAGAGTGTAAACACTGAAAGAGTATGAAATGACGTGTTGAAATATTATCTCAGGCTCCTCTTTCTCTATATATAGACTGACTTTTTCTGAAGTATCCGAAGAAAGCATCAGGAAAGACCTAGCCTGAAAGCTGAGATGACTACCTTTGCATGCAAGTTGGTATATGTTTCTCTTTTTTCCCCCCCAAATAGAATTTTTGCAGTACAGATTTCTTTTTCTTTCTGCTATTCTAAAAGACATATTGCATAAATTAAGTACAGAAAGAAAAATAAATCTGACTCAAATGTGGTTAAAATAATAGTACGAAGTCATAATTGAGAGATATCAAATATCTTGCAAGGAATTATTTTTAAAGAGCAAAGAAAACTGGATTTGAGAGTACTTTTATATTTAATGCCTGATACCTGATACATGATAGAGAAAGATAAACCAAGGGAGTTCAGAGCAGAGCAACAAAACAAGGCTGCATGATTTGACAGATGGAGGAGGACCAGAAGACTGAAAAAGTCCTCCACAATTAGGGAGTTACTGA
This sequence comes from Anseranas semipalmata, assembly GCA_013399115.1. Classification (NCBI taxonomy): domain Eukaryota; kingdom Metazoa; phylum Chordata; class Aves; order Anseriformes; family Anseranatidae; genus Anseranas; species Anseranas semipalmata. The sequence continues at coordinate 570,749 of VXAA01004537.1, read as the reverse complement.
TAACTAAGATCTGAATGACGTAAACACCAGAGGATGGAAATCAATCCTTTCCAGTCAAGGAGGTATAGGAAAAAATACCCAGAGAGATAAAACAAAGATGTTTTTAAAAAGCAAATTTAGGATGAGTACTAAATAAAAAAAAAAAGTCTTCCTGAATTCAAAATCTATTAGACTGGAAAAGCCACCCAAGAGATGCAACACAAAAATCAAGCAATGGTGTTGTAATACAGAATGAGGATAAGACTAAGAAATTTGCTGCGAGTGCGATATACATTTTGTACTTAGAATAGGGCTTACTGATTTTTTTGCTGATGGTCAGGCTCATGCTGATGTGTGGCATCTTTCGTAGCATGGAGGATGGCAGGGGATGTCTAGTAGTGGAGACCGTGAGTCTCCTTTCTTCCCAGTGCTCTGACAAGGAGAAGATTGGCATCATTTAATATATGAATGCACCAACTACCAAATTTATTCAGAACCGACTCCTCTGAAGCCAACAGTTTTGCAACATGGATAAATTTGATGCCCCTTGAAACAATGGCATTCATCTGATTAGAGATCAGCTTGTAAGTGTTTGGCAGTTATTGTTCAGCATTGCCTTTGGATACGATTTGTTCTAGAGATAAAAGTGCAGCATCCTGTCATCGTTGCCGGACAGATTATCACCAGCACTCTCAGTAACGGAGAGCACGGCGAGTGGGAGGGACCAGCGACCCTATGATCCTGCAGATTAAGTTGCCCAAAGCTGGAGACAGAAGCACTGAAGTGTGAAGCTGGGTTCTGGGAGACAGCTACAAGCTTCGTCTCTCCTTTCCACAAATTTCTTGCTGTCCTGTGCTTTAGCTGCTGTGGTCTAACACTGCACTAGCTGCAAGAGTTCCCACAGGTAAAACAGGATGCCTGGGGGCATGTCTGAATAGCTGCACCAGCTTCCTTTGCAGTTTCTTCTTCCTGCCAGAAGATGAGCTACAATCTCTTCCTCCTGGCTTTTGTCCTGGGCATTGGTGGAACTTTCCAGTATGGGTTGCAGGTCTCGATTATCAATTCTCCTGCCGAGGTAAGCACAGACAGCTCAACAATTGAGCTTCCAGCATGGATTTCTATGTCCTCATGCATTCCTCTCTCTATTTGTAATCACTAAGTTTTTCCCTTCTGCCCTCAAAACTAGACTTCTTCTGGTTTCCTGGTTCTCAGAGTAGCTGCCATTGCTCTTGTGTTTCATTGTTTTTTAACTTCTGTCTGGTGACACAAAACTGGGAAAGGGGAGGATGAGCAACATCTATAAAGACAGCCATTTTTCCATTACTGAGTTGGACTGTTCGCAGGACCTTCTCCTCTTTCCAGTGCTCAGGGAGTCCTTTCTAGCAGGTCCTTGGCGACGCACACGAGGTCTATGTGATGCCTGTAAGGCGAAACAGGACAGGGAAGGACTGTAGCTTTGGAGCTGAGGTCAGCACCGATACCGCAACTGAAGAAGGAGAATTAGGGGAGGCGTTTGTCATCTTGAATGGTGCTGAGGACATTGAGCTCGTAGTGTCACCATATTGGGAACCCTTATTCTGAACGAGGACACCGTGAGGTTATCTAGAGTAGGTCAGAGAGACCCCAGAATGGGGGTCAAAGGGACAAATCCTGACCTCACTGAAGTCAGTTGAAGTCAAACCTGAATTTCACACAAGGCATCAGGCAGGACGCAGAAGGTGGGCAAGGGGAGCAAGTGGGAATGGAGGGGAAAACCGGGTAACAAAACAGTCAGGGTCTAGCACATAAACAGACGACCAACTTGCCCTTCTCTTAGTGGCATTCACTGTTTATATTTAATATCGATATTCACTGTGATTCATTGCACTGCGTTGCTAAAACATAGACTGCAGTAATGTTAGTAGCAAAATTCCCTTTCATTTCACTGGGGCTAAGATTTCAGCCAAGGTGTTGATAGAAATGTATTAAACAAGACAAGTGAGTAGGTAACAGAAGCAAAAAAAGAGGTGCAGTTATTAGAAAACACATTGATTGGGTCCCTTGGTTTCTGTTTTCCTTTTAAAGTACATCAAAAGTTTCATCTGTGAGGCCTGGCTGAAGAGATATGGATCTTCTCCCAGTGAAGAGATAATTACTTTGATGTGGTCCTTCGTTGTGTCCATTTACAGCATCGGTGGGCTCCTGGGGTCCTTGTCTGCCGGATATTTGTCTGTTAGATTTGGAAGGTAGGAATAATGACTATGTTAGTCTTTCTGTTTACACCCACACCTGCAAAAACAAGTGGTTGTCTCTTGGTAGAAACACTGCTTGTAAAGTGGTCCTGTGAGCAGCCCAGGGCCACTTCAGATGAAAGATCAGCTCCATGGAGAAAGAGAATGGCAAAAACTGCCAGTGATCACACGGAAAATCATACCCTGGTCCTTGTAAATTCCACAGCCAATCTGTCCAGAGAAATCATCTGGGGAGTGCATACCTTTTAAAAATGAATTTCCCAGACACCATCTCACAAAGCTTGTTCTTCCGTGTAGATATTGGCTCCCATTGAGTACATGCAAGAGGTGCTGTAGGCATTAAAAGCTCCGGCTAGCTTTTCAGTCCATAACAAAGTTTTCCCATTTCCCCTTTGCTTCACTGCAGCTGAGATCTCAGTCTTTAACCATCGTACAATTTGTGTCACTTCTGTCCAGCCACGAATGACACATGGACAGTACTTATGCTCATATTCATTTCGATGAATTCCAGGAAGAAGGTCATGCTGCTCACCAATATCCCCGTTCTGTTGAGCGCAGCTCTGATGGGACTCAGCCGGCTGTCTGGATCCTTTGAGATGATCATCATTGGGAGATTATTATCTGGAGTGTGTGGAGGTAAATTTGCATTCCTACATACGGTATTAAATGCTTGAGAGAGCAGTGGTGTGGCTCACAAGGTTTTACCAGTCTGAGTATATGGATTACAGATTTTCACTAAACTCTGAAGAGTGCCTGATTACTGAATGCATTTTTTACTAAATAAGAAAACACAAACATAATTAAATTAATCGTGTGTGACAGCTCCATTTCTCATTCTTTTACCTTCACATCCAATCCATATAAAAAGTACTGCCAACTTGTAAAAAAGCCAAAGCATGCGGTATTTCAGGGAGCATGCTCACTCAACAGAAACCTAACCTCCATTTTTTTCTGTTGCTGCTGCTGTGGCTGATACTGCCTTCCATACTACAGACAAGGGAACGGTTTTCAAGCCAGGCAATTCTAATTTCCAGATGCCTCAGACGGTTACACTCTGTCAGTGTTTTTGATCCCTGAGCAGTTGGATAAAGACAATACTAACCAGCAAAGAAAGAAAGAAAGAAAGAAATATTTTAAAAAATAAAAGTTTTAGTGAGGATAAGTATTAATTCACTGAGTAAATGGAATATATGGCCTGATTGTGTTAACTTGTTGGTTTCAAGTACAAAATGAAGCACATGAGATCCTGAGTATACATTGACATATCTAATCTGAGATTAAAGGGAGCAACAGCAATCCCGTTTATGTGGCTGTAGGAGACACTGTAGGATGTAAGGAGAACATAATCGCTTAGTGAAATACTTAGCAAAGATGCAGGGCCAAGATACTGGGAACACACTTCATGTCAGGCAGACCTGTACTCAGCACTGTAAAAACTGTATCTCAGAGCCTAATCCTATATGCTTTGCCCATACCAGTCCCCTCCAAAACACCAGACTGACAGGAGTTTGTACTGCCCTGTCTGACAGTCATTTGTCGCTGCAGGTTTAGGTCTGAATATCCATATCATGTATGCTGGGGAATGTGCCCCACAGAAGCTGCGTGGGGCGATTGCCATAACAGCTTCCACTGCCGTCGCCATCGGAAAGTTTGTAGGATTTGCTCTGGGTCTCAGGTAAGGGGGTCTAAGAGTTACTTAATTTCTTCTATTATTGAAATATATGCATATGTCAATGCAAGCCTATAGACAGGCAAATGAACAACTTTTTTGGACATGTTTTCAGGGTACCTAGGCAGCCAGACCAAATTGGCTCAGCACAAATTCCAGACTTAAGTGAATGGAAAACAGAAGTCATACAAATATTTAATCCTGAAGAACGATGTTGCTTCCTGGCAAAGACAGATCAAAATACAGAAATTAAAATCTTTAAAAGATTTCTATGGGTTTGAAAGAAAACCAACTTTTGTAAGAATTGAGCTTTAGTTTTTACTTTTTTTTTAGAAGTAACGGGGAGTGTCAGATCTACCCAAACCTTCCTGAAAGTAACAAAACCCAGCACACCCACTCATCAGACACTCACGCAAATCCAGAAGCCCATGGTGGATTCATTCCCCTCAACCCAGGCTCCCTCGGCCTGTCCTGTGCCAAAGGTGGTCCGTGCTGTTCTCCGGGCACGGGTCGTTCTGGCCACCATGTACTCAAAGCTGCAGCAAATCCAGCAGCTGCTATTTGGGAAAGCCAGTCCCAGGCTGGGAACCCACGGACCCTGTCTGTGTTGTAACTCTCTGCAGCAGAAGCAGAGTGATCGGCCACTGCAGGTTCTTTTTTGGTGCTCGTGCCACGACACTGTTCCTCTCCGTGGGGCTTGCAGGACGCAGTTAGCAATCACTAGCTGCACTCACCTCTGAGCAACAGGTGGCAACACCGTGTAATTAACGGCACTCCGCTCTCCCCTTCCTCCTCCCTCGAGATTTCATTTTTCTGGTCTGAGAAATGCTGGAGAATCCTTGGTGACAGCCGCCAGGACACAGGCGGCGGGGCCGAGGGACCAGCCCGTGTCCCGTGTGCCCTCACGGGCCGTGCGTAGCGCTGCTCAGCCCCCTCACCCTGCTGGTTTTGTTTCAGGGAACTCCTCGGAGTGGATGCTCTCTGGCCTATTCTGATGGCAGCAAACGCGCTCCCTGCCCTCGTCCAGCTTCTCACCCTGCCCTTCTTCCCAGACTCTCCCCGCTACCTGCTCATTGACAAAAAGGACAAGGAGGGGTGCATCAAAGGTAAGGAAATGGGCCACAAAGCATTCCTTTTGGCAGAAATGGAAAATACAGTAAAGCCCCACAGAAGCCTGGAAGAGATGTACGGTTGGGAAAGAGACTCTTGGTCTTTTGGCTCTAAAACCACCTTCAGTTTTAACGAAAGACAGCCTCTTCTGTTGTGATGTTAGTGCTGTCTTGGCACTACTATTTGCCTTGTCCTCTGGGGGACGTGATCACACGGAGCTTCATTTCCCTCACTACAGATTGTGCCCTGGGCAATGGGGGCATGGATACAGCACATTCTGGCTCTGTGTAAGAAACGGATGCTCTCTACTGTCACACCATATCCATAAGCATTCCAGGTCTTCAGCAACCCTAACAGCCCCTGACATAAACAGAGAAACAGCCACTATGGCTTTTTTGAGTATGAAGAGAGAGAAGTCTGGATGTAGACTTATTTTTTATCATAGGAGCTGTTTTTCCTTGTCTATGTTTCGGTGTGTGCACTAGAGCCGCACATGTAGGGGAGGGGACTCGGGGAAGGATGGGTGAGAATTTAGGCTGGATTTACACTGAAACACTGTGAACAGCTACTGGCCGAGGGTGAGGTGGTGGTTAAGATTTATGGGTAAAGATAGATAGCAATGAACTGGATCGGTGTCTAGGCTGAACCCAGCTCTCTAGGAAGTTCACCCAGGCAACGAGCCTGAAGCTCAAATAAGACACTCTGCAAGGCAGGCAGTCCTCCTTGAATTCGTCCCTGTGCTGGTGAGCTTGGACCAGGAGTCACCTTCTCTCCCCCTCTCTGCCCAGCTGTGAAGCAGCTCTGGGGAGACGGCGACCACGTGGCCGAAATAGATGACATGACTGCGGAGCAAGAAGCCATCCGTGGGGAGAAAGCCAAGCACGTCTGTGATCTTTTCCGTGACAAAGCTGTCCGCTGGCAGTTCATCACGCTCCTCCTTGTCTCCTCGTGCATGCAGTTAATTGGAGTCAATGTGGTACGTGCGCTACCTCTCGCTGCTTTTTAGGCTCTTTACAGTTTCTTGGCAAAAAGTAAGTTCTGCAATGAGTAGTAAAACGCTGATTGCAACCGTGGCTGTAAGGAGGGGATTTGTTAGTGTTTATTACTATCCATTCCCATGGAAGTTTGGGAGCTGGCATAAGGTGAGAACTGTGTTTTAGCAAGTGTCATCTGAAGGCATCTCTATTATGATAAGAGAATGGAAGGGGAGAAAATAAAATACCACGTACAGAACAAGTAAAAACAGCATAACCTCCTCTGGGACTCTGCGCTCCGGGATGCACTGACCAAAATTGCTCGGCCCTTTCAGTACAAACTGAGCCAGGTTTGTCGTGTACACTGACTGTGCATTTCCATGCTCTTGTCTGTTTGGGTTTCTTTCTACTTAAACTTTGCATTTTCTCAGGCTATAGACAATTACAACATCCCGGTAACATACGTGACAGTTACAGATATATACTAACAGACCTTTTCTCTGGAAATATCTCCATCTATGTTTCAACAGACAGTTTTGTGTACTACAATAGTTATGGTATAAAATGAGCTTATGGTAAAGCATAAACATTTAAAAAATCAGACTGCTTTTGCAAATTCAGAAAGACTTTGAGATTCATAAAACCCTTTTCTATCCCTCTAGTGCAGCCGTAAATATGTCAAGAAGGGTCAGTATAAATTTAGCATATTCATGGTGGAATTTCTGATGCGTTAGGAGTACTTGCCTCCAGAAAAATAGAAACTATCAAAATCACTGCAAAGATTTGCTTAGTAAGTACTATCAATATTTCTATGTGCTCCATGTCCCACACATGAGACAGTAAAACATGTGAAAGGAGGAGGAATTAATGTGACCTGTAACATAAAACAAAGGCTAGTGCTAAAAACAAGCAAAAAAAGAAAAAAAGTCTGTCTGTTACTGAGTTAGAAACAGAGCTGCTAGGAAAAGCTCTTCTGCACAAATGAGCCTCGTGCAAACGTTGAGGATTAGTTACTGAAATCAAGATTTTCTCTTTTCCTAAGGCCTGATTGGTTATTATCTGTCAAAAAGGGCAGAAGCTAGTGTAAACATGACCACATGGGTGCAACCTTCACACGTTTCTGTTCTTTCCAGGTTTACTTTTATGCATACAATGTCTTCTTAAAAGTTGGAATCTCCCCTGCTCAAACCCGCTATGTGTCCCTGGGAGTTGGGATCACCGAGATCCTCACCACAGTTCTGTGTGTAAGTGGATCTTCAGCTGGATTTCACCCTGCTGTGATGCTTTAGATGCAATCTTTAGACACTATTGCAAGCAGAGCTCCAGGCAAGAAACTCCTGCAGCAAAGCAGGAGTGTTTGTACCGATCACACACAACCATCTCACTTGTCAGCGGGCCTCTCGGCTGTAGGATTCACGGCAATTAACGGTGCAAGCGTTTCCACTTTGCAGTGCACCCCGGCTCTCCTCTGTCTGCGGAGTGCCACCTCGGCCCCGCTCTGCCTGCGCAACGCTCCCTGCAGCCCTGCAGCCCCAGCTTGCCCCAGCACCTCCTCGTGCTCAGACCCCGCTGCCCTCCCTGCAGCCGTCCCTGCGAGCTGACAGCTTGTCCTCCCGCTTGCAGGGCTTCCTCGTGGAGCGTGCAGGGAGGAAGACGCTGCTGTGGAAAAGCTACGCGGTTATGGCCCTGGCCTTAGGGCTCCTCACGGTCACGCTTACGCTACAGGTAAGGACTCGCTCATGCATTTGAGCCGAGTGTCATGTCTTCACATTTCATTGTATGGCATCATTACTATTTCCCTTCCCCCAAATCACTTGTAGCTGAAGTAGAACTGTTCTGGGGCTAACCATCATTCTGACAGCGGTCTGCTCCCAGCCGTGTACGTGCAGATCAAGTCAATAGCTTTATATGACCACGATCACGGCCAAGACTGTCTCCTCATGAAGTGTGTGGAAGCTGAGGACACAGATGTATGTGACACTAAGTAGTGATCAGGATTGACCCTGTTTCTAATGGAGCTGGATGAATACAATTTTAATTTCTCATTTAACTTGCTTTTCGTTTCCCAACACAGGAATCTTTCTCTTGGGTACCATATTGCTCTGTTGCACTCATCTTTATCTTCATCATGAGCTTTGGCATCGGGCCAGGTAGGTATTTTATACTGGAATGTGCTCATATATCCCCTCACAGCAGCCTGTAGGAGAGGCAGAGCTGCTCCACAGTTAGCGTGAATCCCTACTCCTGATTCAGTGGGCGTGGATGTTCCCGGTCCTATACCGTGATAGGAGTTAAAAATTCGTTTCATATTGCATTCCTACATGCCTTTCTCCTGAAGAACCAAGCTGCACCTCAAACACTTCCAGGTCAGATAAAACCATCGATTTCCATGCCAATATGAAGTATGAGTTACAGAAGCATCTTGCAAAATTTTTAAATTTTCCTTTTTTTCTCCAACATTTTTTCAGCTGGAGTATTATGCCTCCTGCCCACAGAAATATTTATCCAGTCATACAGACCGGCTGCTTATGTTTTTAATGGTGCTTCAAATTGGATCCAACTCTTCTTCCTTGGACTTGTGTTCCCTTTCATTGTGGTAAGCAACGCAGGGTGCTTTGAAACCTTCCATCTGGAGGAAGAGGTACGACCCTTCCTGAACCCAGAGCCTACTTCTCTTTCTCAACACTTCATGCAATGGACAGAGCCCACATTAACTGCAGTTCTGATGGTCTCTTGCTTTTTACCCAGATAAATAGCGAAAGTGTAGCAAACCCACAAAATGCTGCTAACTTTGCACACAGAGTAACACTGGCAAACAGGGAAGGGGTGACAGAGGCATTCACACAGTCAGAAGTCATCTGAATGTCATGAGGGGCTCCCTTCTTTTCCCTGCTTCTCCTGTATGGGCGTCTCCTTTGGGGTTAATGTGGAAAATGGCCATGCCCGTGTCGGTCCCAGAGACCTCACCCAGCACTAGTAAGCAGCAGGGAGACTGAAGCTCGTGCAGCCTGGGGGCTAATACACCGTGTGCCTTCCCCAGTCTAGCACTGACCGAGAAGGATGGAGTAGAAAGGAAAAGTAACTGAAATGTAGCTCAGCACCTCTCTGAATTGTCCAGCAATGACATTCAATGTCCGCTGAGCATACAACTTGCCTCCCTAAGGCAGGAAAGGAGAATTAGCTCACCTTAACACTCAGCGCCATTCCCAAGGTGGCAGCAAGCAGGACTTACATCAGCTGAATCCCTGGCCAAACGTTTTAGTGAATAGAAAAACAGAAACGCCATATCATAGGAGAAAGATATCCAGATCAATTAATATGAACAAATTTTCTCTCTTTCTTTTCCTATAGGAAGGCCTTGGTAGTTTCTGTTTCATCATTTTCCTGGCATACTGTCTGTCCATGGCTATCTTTGTCTTCCTGGTGGTGCCAGAGACCAAAGGCAAGACTATGCTGCAGATCATGGAGGAGTTCAACCGTCTGAACTACCATGGAAAGAAGGGACAGACAGCTCTACAGCAGAATAACTGCTCACTGATGGTTGTTACTAGACTTTAAAAACAAACTCTCCACTCCATATTTTGTTCTAGGAGTATTTTGTTCATATTTTGAAACTAGGACTTTCCCGAGCTGCTTGTGACCATGCTTCTGTGACCTGCAGCATGGTCTTCATCCTTTTTTCTTCTCCTTTTTGGAGGGAAGTCATTGCTACATCTGAAGGAGAAAGGTGTAAAGGAGTATAAATGCCTGGTGTAAAGGAGACACTATGTTAGAGAAGCATCCAAACATAACCTGCCATCTCTAGCCAAACTTCTTGCTTTGTAATCAGGTACACTGTTTAGATTTCTGTGATTCTTCTATTTGGACATACAGGGATATACCAGTACTGAAAGAAAGCACGATCGAAGAAAGCAGAGCTGCAGAAAAGCATGGGTCGGCTAATCCACAGTGGGTACGTTCTCCTTCATCATTAGCAATGGCAATGGAGCAGGTCTTCAGCCTGGAGTTTTTTCATATCAGAGAGAAGGAACATTGAGTTTCAATGGGATTCAGTTCCCAAGAGTTTCTGGTACTGTTGAGACAAAGAAGCGTGGTGCCTCTCCCAGAGAACCCAGTCTGTGTGCCTGAGTGTTTGCTTGTCTCTCCGGGTCTCCAAATACTCCACATTCTCATTACAAAATACGGCAAAAGGGCCTCCCTTTTTGCATTCATTGCTATACAACATGACACACCCTTGCTTGTCATGCTTTGCAGTTTACCGATAAGGAAATAAAAAAAAGCAGTAACTTGGAAAACACATCCCACTGATCATGCCTGCGTTTGGCTTTTACTGATTGAAGAGCCAGGGACAGAGGAGAGCCCATCTCTGGGATTGTGTTGTCAGGGTCAAGGAATCCTGCGTCTGTTTTGTTCTGGAAACGAGACCTTCACTACTGGCTGTTGCAGATGCTGCACAATGCAATAAAATTTGCAAAAGGACCTCAATGTTGAGTGGCAGTTTCTTTTGCAACCCTAACCTCCTGCTGTTTGATCATCACACAAGCCTCTAACAAGATCTGTAGCAGTGCCAAGAGCTGATACCAAAAGTAGTGGCCTTCCCCAGCTGTATGAGGTTTACGTGGCATGGGTTTGGTAGCAGGGGGGCTGCAGGAGTGGCCTCAGTGAGCAGAGCCCAGCAGCTGCCCCATGTCAGACAAGAGCCAGCTCCAGCTGGCTCCAAAAGGGACCCGCCGCTGGCCAGAGCCGAGCCAGGGAGCGATGCCGGCTGTGCCTCTGTGAAGGCATGTGTAAGTAAGGGTGAAAATGCTGCACAACAGCAGCTGGGAGACTGGAGTGAGAAAATGGGAGAGAAGCAGCCCTGCAGGCACCCAGGTCAGTGCAGAAGGAGGGCAGGAGGGGCTCCAGGCGTCACAGCACAAGTTCCCCTGCGGCCCGTGGAGAGGCCCATGGAGGAGCAGGCCGTCCCCCTGCAGCCCATGGGTACCACACGGAGCAGATCGCCACGCTGCAGCCATGGAGGAGCCCCCATGGAGCAGGTGGATGTGGCCTGAAGGAGGCTGCGGCCCATGGGAGCCCCTGCAGGAGCAGGCCCCGGGCTGGAGCTGCTGCCCGTGGAGAGGAGCCCACGGGCTTTTGCTGAGCAAAGCTCCCGCTGCCTGCAGCACCGGCACCCCGCCTGCCCGCCTCCCCCTCGGCACTAACCGCGGGCAGCGCAGTGGTGTATTAACGGAGAACAACGTGTCGTGTCGTGGGTAGAGGCCTGAAGGAATACAGAAGTCATTTACACACTTTGTAAATAGTCAAGTCTTTTGTTGATTCAAAATATTTTTTTTCAAGGTGGGAAGTACTTCTTACAATCAGCCCTCAAGCCAGAACAGAATGAGTTCCCTGCGCTGGCACACGCTCGGCTATCTGCAGTTATAAATAGGTAACAGGTTTCCGAGTAGTTCTGGAGACAGTGTGACCCTCGAGAAAGAACTGGGTGTTAGCAAGGACCAAGGCTCCTTCTCCATGCCAATATTCAAACACTTCATGTCCTGCAACTGGGAAATTGTTCAAATCACCTCAACCGATTGAAAACCTTGTAGCATGCAGAAGAGCAGGCACTACAGCTCAGCTACGATACCAAGCAGCTTATCTCTGCGGCAGGGCGGGGAGGAGGAGACACACCGCCTAAGCTGCTCATCAGAGCAGAGAGAGCCCACTCCCCCGAAGGAAAGGTGGTAACACCACGCGGTCCCCACAAAACAGGAACACTCGGTCGTTTCAGCAGTGCAAATAAGGGGGAGCACTCCCCATACAAGGGCAAACATTTACCAATGCTGTAATCGGCTTGGCATATCTGAGTCTTGGAATAATTAAACCAGCAAGAAGAGACCCTGGCCAGTGATGGGGGAGGACATAATTCACTAGAAGTCACATAGTTAGAATTTAACTTCTGTGCTGTGATCCTGACTTTTTATAATCTAAGCACAGAAAAGCTATCACTCATCTGACAGACTTGACAAGGGCTCTCAGAGCAGGCAGGTTTTCAGGGGGAAATGGCTGGTTTCCTCTCAGACCTGGTGAGTATCCAACTTCTTGTCTTCTAGTCCTAGTCACTGACAGCAGCATTATCTTTAAAGATTACAGAAAAAGGGAATCAAGCAGTCTTGCTTGCAACAAAAATGAACAACAGCGCACATGCCGGGGACAACAGTGATTCAGCAATAAGACTGACTACACAGCAGCTCCAGAACATATACTGGAAGTACAAAAGAGTGAGAGGTTTAAGAGGGGACCTGGGAAACCAGGAAAGAATAGGCATTTTGAGGAAAACAGAGAAAACAGTCATATAGAAAAGACAAAAAAAATAAAAAAATCTCCCACTCTACTGCCCTGCGTTCTCCAGGACATTTGAGGATACTCATCTGTTTACAGTGTGACCTGACTAAAACGCCTGAAAACGTATGTGTTTGTGAAGGGTGCTCTAAAGTTCAGTGTACATCACGGGAACTCAGCATTTCAAACAGGAGTCACTCAAGCAGGGGCTCTGAAGATGCAGATTTCTATGGGGATAATAAAAGTAAAATTAAAAAAAAAAGTTTTAAGGGAACAGACTTGATTAATCCCTGGAAACTGGTGAACAAAGTCACAGAGAAGTTAAAGTTGAAAGGAAAAAGGGACTCAAGAAAGCTGTGGCTTCTTACTAGTACAAAAGCAAACACAAACTGTCTCAACAAGGCTTTTATGATTTTTTATGTTTCTTTTTAAATTTCTGTGGCTGGCAAAACTAAGAGAATTAAAGACTGCATCTTTCCAGGCTGTTAATAACCAGGAAAGGAACATAAAGGAATGTGCAGATTTGCATCTTAGCAATTTCCCAGCAATTTTGCTTAATTATTGAAACATTTAATTTTTTGTTCATTATAAAGATTTTTTAATCATAGAAATGTAAGGATGTAAGATGTCATAAATTAACTCCTGGTTCTGAAAGCCATTCTGGTATCGGGAACTTAGGATGTCTTTCATCATCTTTGGCAGGTTCAATACCGGAAGCTATTGCTAATGATTCTGGTGCTAGGAATTGGTGGAACCCACCTATCCGGTTTTCAAATGTCTGTGATCAATTATACTTCTCCGGTAAGCAAAGCTCGTATAAAACCAAATCCATAACTGCTTTTCATGGGGCTAGGCCTTACACCTTGAAGACGCTCTAAAAAACCTCCTCCATGTTACTACGGGAGCTTATTCCCAGCTCCTTCCCATCCCTTACTGCCACAGTCAGTATTACATAGTTGAATGGAGGGACTGTGGTAAGTCTTGGTGGTTCCTTAAACTATTTTGTTTTTCTTTTATAAAACATCTCTATCATCTCTAAAATTAAAAATGTGGAAATAACATATTGAAGGACCCTCCTTTAAGAATATGCCATGGAGAAGAAAGTTATAAACTAGCTGATTGAGTCTCAACCTTTCAGTCCTTTTCTCTTTGTATCTGCTACCTGCACTCAAAAGCATTTACACTTCACAAGAATCTATAAAAGGTCCCAAAATTTTGGTGTACGAGAGCCAGGATTCAACAGACGAAAAAGTACAATTAATTTTTGAAAGAGTCTCTTGCACTGTTTAGGCTGTATGAGAGAAAAATTGGTTACTTCATCTGAACTTCACCTGTCCACAAGCAATAGATTTAATTGTAGGCATTAGTAAGAAAAGCAGCAGCTATTTTCAGCATCAGCACTTAAAGTAACATCTTCCCCTCCTCAGCAGACTCCATTGCTCACAGTGCTAATGACCAAGCAGCTGTTTAAAGCTGACTGGCTGACACATGAGCTGGCAATAAACTGTATTTCATGGGATCTGTGGCTAATATCAATTCTAATTTGCAAACAAGAGTCCTATAGTCATGCTTTAAATATTGACTATTAATTGACTATTTTTTTCTAAATATAAACATAATGAACAACTATTGTGATTAGTGCCTCAGAGGAATAAAAATCTCTTTTTCTGTCCCAGTACATTCAGAAGTTTATCAACGAAACCTGGCTGGAGCGATATGGTTCAGCGCTGCATCAGGAGACACTCACATTATTATGGTCCTTCATCGTGTCTATGTACTGTGTAGGGGGAATGATAGGGTGTCTGTGTAGTGGGTACCTGACTGCAAAATATGGAAAGTAAGTATATTTCCCAACGGTTCACTAATCAGGGCTGCCACAAGGGAAGCAATTAAATATTACTCGTGTAATATAATGGATGTTGGAATTTTCACTTCCCCATCTTGGTGCAGAATTAATTCTACCCAGCATGTATAACTATACCTAGGAACATTAGAGAGACAAGAACATGCAGCTGCTTCTGATTCCCTTTTCAGAGTTTTTGGTGCCATACATTTCCTATACATTTGCTGAAATTTTAGGAAAGAATAACTCCGAAATTTCTTCATTGAGCAATAATGCCCTAGGGAGCCCAAAAACACTGCAGGTGTGCAGAAGGTGATAGATATTCTGCAGGCAAAAGGTTTTGTTTTTTTTTTTTTTTTTTTTTTGATTGCAGCTCTTAAAAAAATATGCAGGTTCATTCTTATGTAAGAATGGTCGGAGTTTCAGCAAAGATAAGCAGAAGTCTCTCAGGCCACATTCAGAACCCTCTTTTTGAGCGTGACCATAAAGGACAAAGCCAGCACTCTCTAGCTCAAGGTGGATAGTGAACCTAGCTCTCCATAAAGATGGATTTGCCTTGTTCAGGGGACAACTGCAGTGTTTGGGATGGGAGCCTGGCCCAAAAGAAAGAACTGAGAAAGACTGTTCCTTTTCAGTATCTAGCTTACAGGAATTTCCTTCAGCCTCATAGTGTGCTCACATGGTATTTGCATAGAAAAGAGGAGTCTAACTTCTCCCTTTCCACTCTCCTGGGAAGACATCATGCCTTTTCTTGCCAGATATTGTTGCCTTATAAGCAATGGATTTTAAAATGTCCACAGCTTAGTCCGTAAATCCAGAGGAGAACAGGCAGACGTTAGTTAACAATGAAAAAGTACAACATGGATCATACCCACATGTTGTTTGCTGTTGCAGGAAGAAATGTCTGCTGTTCAACGACGTGGTCCTAATAGTAGCCACGCTGCACACTGGCTTCAGTAGGAGAGCCAGATCCTTTGAGATGATCCTGATTGGGCGCTTCCTCGAGGGCATTGGTGCGGGTAGGACTTCCCACTACTCCATGTTACTGTGACTACTTTGGGGTGGATACAGAAATCTTCCTGCTGGGAGTACCGGGCATACACAGTAACCCCAGCGGAACAAGTAGCAGATTGGGAAAAGGTAAGAAGGCCATGTCTCGCATTGAGGCAGCAGCCTGCACAAAGCTATCGTATAGTCCAGTTTGTTCCCTGGGCAGGGACAATATAATAAGGTCTTGCTGAGAGAGATATCTGATGGATTAGCTAAACATCTCACTTACAGTAAGATGTACATTTTCAGCCTACTTACTGGGGAGAGCATATAGCAAACAATTCAGGAGAGAGATGAGAGAGCTACCTTTGGCTGAAGGTGAAATGAAAAGGGACCCTCTCCCTTGTTTTCTGTAGCTTTAGTTCTCTTTTGTCTTCTCTGTAGGGATACATATGAATGCCCATGTTCAGTATGCAGGAGAGATCTCGCCCAAGAAGCTGCGTGGATTTGTAAATGTGACCTCCTCTGTGTTTCTTGCACTAGGAAAAGCTGTAGCAAGAATTCTTGGATTACGGTACTTGTGCTGCTCCTTCTGGCCCTATTTTCTGTTTGTCTTCTGTACGGCAGGAAGTGCTGTCCTCCCAGTCCTAGAAACAGACACACACTGAGGGTGGGGTTTTACTTTGCTTTGCTAGAGCTGTCAAAAAGGAAACATTTGCCTCATGCCAGTCCCTTGTCAGTCCCAGGGGAGAGAAAGACCTTTTCTCTTGAGAAAGCATGAATCCATCTCTGGAGGTGCAGTCTCTCTGCTGAAGTTAATAAGAAAAAATTATGTATATACACTCTTAATAAGCCTCTGAGACCCAATAGTTCTGCTTATCTCTTGATAATCTCACGCAGAATTTCTATATTGCTTCAGACAGCTGTTGTGGGAATACTCAAACTTCCCCGATGTTTAGAAAATACTCAAATTATGCGAAAAATCTCAATCTTGCAGTAGAACTAAGGTATCAGTCTGTTTTCCTTTCCCTCATCTAAGAATCTTTTATTTCAATTTATTCTTTACAGGTGTATAAACTTGCTAGTCTAGGATCCAGAAAATATGAAACTAGTTGTAGAATGTAATTGTACTGGACTATACATACACTCTTATGTGCCTTCATAGAGATCTTTTAGGAACTGAAGACATGTGGAATGTGCTATTGTCCTTCTCTGGGCTGGTGGCATTGATCCAACTGGTCTTTTTGCCGTTCTTTCCTGAGTCCCCTCCATATCTCTTGCTGCAAAAAGGAGACAAGGCTGGTTGCTTGAAAGGTAAGATAAAATTTTAGATCCCTAATTTGTTAGACTGTAACTCTTGGGAAATTAGATCTAATAAAAGGAATTAGCTTTTCTATTGGACAAGTACAGATTTCCTGATAATTATATGATGAGAGATCATAGCATAAAATTACATTGCTCTAGAAAAAGAGGAGTCATCAGAAATATTTAAGATCTATCCTTAAATAATACAAGTTGAAAGCCATTTTCCAGGACAGTCCTAGCATGTTCCAGTAAGCAACATTTTAATTCTTTGTTCAGTGACTGATGAATCAAGGCATGGACTCAACTGCAAATGATTAGTGGATCAGATGATGGAAGAATATGCTCTGTTCTGTCTCTTCTGTAGCCATGAAGCAACTGTGGGGAGAAGAGAATTATCACACAGAATTTGATGACATGATGAAGGAAAAGGCTGTAACAAAAGGCACCAAAATAATGAATGTCCTAGAGGTGCTCAAAGAACCATCCGTGTATCCACAGCTGTGTACCATGCTCCTGCTTTTACTGAGTCTACAGCTCTGTGGCCTGAGTGCAGTTGAGTGGACCCTATATCCATGCTTAAATCTACTGTTAAGTAACCTAATCACTCCAATTCAACTTGTCACTTTCCTCTGGACCTATGTTACACACAGAGCCCGCTGTCTGCGAAGCTCTGTAGTATCATCACTGAATACCAGTGTAATACCTGTCAAAGAACTGGGCTGGGAATCCAAGAGATCCAGCTCAGCAAAAATTCCTGCAAGGGCACTATTAGTTTCATTCCCCTGGTGCTATTTCCAAATACTCTGTAGGAGAAACAGTTATAAATGCCCTAAGGCTTGCTACAACCCATAGATTCACTTACTTAGACTTCCATCTCTACTTG
The DNA here is from genome assembly GCA_013399115.1 of Anseranas semipalmata. Classification (NCBI taxonomy): domain Eukaryota; kingdom Metazoa; phylum Chordata; class Aves; order Anseriformes; family Anseranatidae; genus Anseranas; species Anseranas semipalmata. Next base: position 553,444 of record VXAA01004537.1, on the reverse strand, counting down.
CTTTGACTTCTACAGTGGCAGATGGCCAGCTATTGCCATCCAATTTCATTCCACTTCACAACGAAGATTTGTCCATTAAGGCATTTCCTTTCAGTCGTTTCTGCACGCTGGCAGAAAGTTGTTCCTACGTACTGGCGTACGGCTGAGCCCAGTACAACCCAGGCTTGTAGGCATTCCCCTGGATGTCGTTTCTATCCCTTGCCTGTGGGTCCCTCCGTAAGCCTTGCTTAAGATGATGATGTTGCTGGAGCTTCTGTTCATTACGCCTCCTGGCAACGTGGGCAGAGAAGGCCCCTCTGTGAGAGGGAAACGGCGCTCGGTCCATCAGGGGCTTTGCAGATGGGCAGCTTCTGCTTAACAACTGTAAAATCGTTACGGAATAAACTGTTGCAATAATTTTGTATGGTCTGCTACGACTGAAATCTGCTTTGCTTTTCTTCACTCCCTGTCTTGTCCCTTTCCTTTCCCTCCTTGCCATAACATCTTTCTCCCATGTCTTACAGGCCGTACGCTCCTTTCAACTCTTTTTTTTTCCTGGACTTTCAAATCCCTTTTCTCCACTTCCATTAACCTTTCAATTTTTCACATCTCAAGCAGGTATGTCACCTCCACTAAGCCAGTGATGATGAATATAGTTCTAAGTGATGCTGGATAAGCACATATCACATCTATTGACTACACTTCATTTTAAAAATGCTTCTTATTTATCAGATCACCTTCTACACCTCGGAAATTTTTCAGACAGCCAACCTCCAGGAAAGCGTAATCCCATATGTAGCTCTAGGAGTTGCGACCTCTGAGCTCATCTCCATCATCTTCTGTGTAAGTCAGACCTTGCTGGGGCTTTAAGAGTGAAAGTACATGTGATTGGAGTCTATTCTTCCTTAAAGAAAATGCATCTTCACTTTGTGAGCTAAAGGATTTTTCTGTGGCACTACATAAGTCTGTAAAGTGGTTGATAACTGTCCCTGCCAAATTTCTTCCCATCTTTTACATCTTTCTTCCCATCTTCAGTCTTCATAATTTCTTATAAAAATCCCTCTTATTCATACATATATAAATGAAATATCATTCAAAGATAAATATGTATGCTTATTTCCATATATTTGTGCCTCTATATATATTTGAACGGAATCATAACATGCTTCCATTAATTACAGCGTTTATGAAAAAGTAGCTGCAATGCTCAGGAAGCGATGGTAACTCATAGCATTAGAGAGGCTAGAAGGAACTCCATAAAATAACAAACTCGGTACTAACAAGGTATCTGATCTCTAAAGTAAAAAGAAGTGAAGAAAAAAGCTTGATTTGTTGGAAGGCTCACAGCTGGACGTGGCCATGCTTCTAGTGATATGCATTATTTTCTACTCCTCAGAGCTCCATTATTGATCGTTTTGGACGCCGGATACTCCTGTGGGGTGGTTATTTGTTGATGGCACTGATACTGGTGTTGCTTGAAACAAGCCTTCTTCTGAGCGTAAGCAAATGTCTGTCTAGGGGTGAACCTGCCTCTGAAATCTTTGTGCAGGACAGCAGATAGTCAGCCTTAGTTCTGACGTCCAAAAGAGCAGGTCAGAATATCTTCTGAACACAAACTCACAGCCCCTTTTGCAAAGCATTTATCTTTGTCCTGTCTTGTATTTCATCTTTTTAGTCAATCTCTCAAACAGTCAGTGACAAGCAGCTTGTAAAACCATTGGCCTGGCATAGCTTTCCTCCAGCTCTCTGCCTGCCTGATCTCTCAAAACCTCTCTTGTGCTGTTTGCTGCCCTTTAAATCCCTAGATGAGCATCTCTGTTGTCACATTTCCCATGGGCTATCCCATGCCCCCTGCAACAGAAGCAGTGTGCACTGCCCCTTCCCACCACCACCAGTTTCCACCCTTGATGCCTGTGATCCAGCTGCACGCACATCGTGCAGCTCTCTAGCTACTTCCAGTCTGGGTGGTGGAAAGGAGTGAGGAAGCCAGTGTCCCAGCTTCAATATTGCCAGTGTTTCGTACTGCACTGCAATCTTTGTCTCAGCCCATAGACTAACTTCTCTCTGTTTCATGGATATCTTCTGATTCACAAGATTTAAACATTTCTCTGAAGTTGTCTAACTGAATAAGATATTTAGGTTGAATCAGTTACACTTTTCCCCAGGCTGTAATTAGCTTGGAATGTGTTACTTGTTTTTCAGACCAGGGTGCAGTTCAACGCACCTCTGTAGACAGGGCACTGCAGGCTGCTTTTGGCCTTCCCCTGTATTCAGAACAGAGAGATAAGTAGTTCCAGTGAGCCTCTATTACAGAGCCCCCATCACGGGCTTTTTCGTCAACATCGCTTCTCCTGTATGGTTGGATCAGCTGTGCTATAGCTGTAAAATTAATTGTCATTCTCATCCCTCCTTCTGCCCTTGTCTAGGATCGGTTCCTCTGGATGCGTTACTGCAGTGTTATTCTTATCTTTTTATTCATCATTGCCTACGGAATAGGACCAGGTGAGTATAACAATGTAAGCAGCAACAGCAAACCTCGGACCACAAGGGTATGCACAGGCCATGGACGTATGGAAACAGAACTAGACGGTGTGAATGTATCTTCATAAATCAGCAGCTGAGTTTGGACTGAAATGGGGGAGCCCCTATTTATAGTGAATTAATGACCGAGGAACAATTTTTTTTAACAAATGACTTCAAACAATTCAGACCCTGATGTGCCAGGACTCTTATTTCCTCTCACTGGATTAGAGGTTCAAGGCAAAAAAATACTTGTTAAAAAAGCAGTAAGACTTGTTAAATACAGTAGTAAAAGCAGTAATACTTGTTAAAAAAGCAGCAGCCTATTCTGAAATATCAGAGTTTTCTCAATTTACCTATAAAATTCAACTCCGTTAAAGAGTATCTGATAGCACACATAGTCTGTCTCTTAGCGTTGCTCTGTCCTTTCTTGTCCTCTCTTCATCACCTACATCAGTAACGCCAGAACCAAATTTACAGCTCTCTATTATGATCTCACTCACTTGAAAGCAATATTTACTCTGAAATTTCCATGACTAAGCACTACTTTTAGTTATGCGATCTCCAAAATCAAATGCCAGCCTTTATTATTGTAAGAGCTGTCTATGAGGACTACAAATGTCTTGCAAACCTAACAGAATGCCCATGGTGGCAGAACCCAGTTGGTGCCTACGGGCAATGAAGAGATATAGGCCATTAGGGCCATTCATCTTAGGGGGATAGAAACTGCATTCCAGGGGTGTCCATCCCTCTCCACACACCGTTAGAGAAGTTGGTAGGTGAATGCATACAGGGGTGGCTGTGCTGCCTAAATTTATGTGATCCCACAGTAGCCTGACTCTACTGGGGCAGTGTTGACCAGTGACTTCAATTTACTCACTTTGAGGAAAGTAGCCAACTAAATCTCCACAGGAGAACCCAAAACACACAGCGGTGTTTTTTATTGCTTTTTATGTTTTTTCCCCAGCTGGAGCCGTTGCATCTGTCATGAATGAAATCTTCACCCTCTCAACGAGGTCTTCTGCTTTTGTAATTGGTGGAATCGTCATTTGGCTAGGCCTCACTTTCACTGGAATGATCTTCCCCTTTGCTGTTGTATGTAATTTGATTCAAATCTTCTCTTTGACTCTCTCAGTTTAGAATGGTTTTCTAGGCTGGTCTGGACAGGAAGTAAGATGAAATCCTTGTAGATGATCAAAGCTGTGAATTCCTTATCACTACTGGCATATGGAGGCCGTTCATATAAAACACTTCCCTAGAGCTCGGACATCCTCTGCTGCCTCAAGAACAAACTGAAGAGATAAACTTATTCCCCATTTCATAGGGACAAACCAACAATTTGCAAGAATCTGTAGGGACAAGTGTTGTAAGGGAAATCACTCATCTTACTCTGTTTTTATCTGCAGATGGTTCTTGGTCCTTTTTGCTTCCTCATCTTTATTGCTGTCCTGGTCGTTTCAGCGGTTCTCATCTATCTGTTCCTCCCAGAAACAAAAGGGAGGTCAACCTCTGAAATCACAGAAGAATTCAAAACATGCCGATTTAAGAAGAAAAGTGATCAGACTGTGCAGAAGAATGCTACTGAAGAAAAGACATTCTGCACCAAGCTCTGATAGACCACCATAAGCAACTTCCACTGACAAAAGGCCGTGTCTCAGAATTGTAGTGGAAGCTAAACTTCAGCATGGACTTTTCTCAATAAAATATAATCCAAAAAGTAATCCACAGAGAGCGTGTCATTAGTCCAAGTAGTCCTATTTTAATTGGGTTTTGCTTTTGCCTCTTTCCTATAACAGTTCTGTGGCAGGAAGACATTTGTAACCACAGACGCTTCTCAGAACAGGCACATGGAAAACATTTTCAGGCACACCACACTGATTTTATTTCAAGTCTTTCTCATTTGCTATCATTTTAAAGAAGCAGGATTTGTCTCTATGTTTGTTGCTTTGTAAGAAAGTTCTGCTCAGGATTAACATCAGGATGAAACATAAACATAACTCTTGCAAACAATTTTCATGTCTTCTCTTTATGATGCCACACTGTAAAGGACCCAGTATTGACAATGAATGCTGCAAATGAACAAATGCCAGGTGGAATAACAAAAAGCACTCAATTTTGTTCTATTTTATTTACCAGAACTAATCAAACTACACGTCCTGATTGTTTCTGTAATGACTGTCAGGGATCAGCCCTGATCCCTGAGCAATTGGCCCAGAACCCTCATTTGTATCCTCTGGAGCAAACTGGCTGCACCCTCCACGTGTATCAGTTGTAGCAAAACCTGGAGCAAGTTTTTGTAGTGTAAGCAATCCTCTCAGCCTTATTCTGCTTGCCTCAAGGAGGGCACTATTTAGCCACAAGGACACAGGCAGTGCTGAGAGCTAGAGGACCAGAGACTTGGAGGGAGTGAGGCAGGGAATGAGATGCTTTGCGAGAGTACTGAGAGAGAGAGCGGGCACTTTGAAAACTCAGCCTGCTTTGTAAATAATTAACTGCTCGAGACAAGAAGCAGAAGCTGTGGCTGCGTACTGCATTGGGACACACTCGCTCCACCAGTGCACGCCAGCAGGCAGTACTACACCTTAGCACTGCTGTGCTCCACAACCCCATGCACTGCTGCTATCCGGGAGCTGCTAACCCTGCTGACCACCGCAGCACTGAATCACTTCTACCTTCATATAAGACTTTCAGTTAATTTTCCATTTTCTGTCGCAGTTACAAATGGTATACCATTTGTTGTAGCAGCAAATGCCTCCTGTTCAGTAGGACCCTAAGTCCCACCGTTCTGCAGTTTAACCATTCACTGATTGTTATTGTGCTGGAGCTCTGAATCAGTGTTGAGTTTTAAGGAGTTTTCTATTTAAAATTTTCAGATAATGTACTTGCTACTTCTAAAGGAATAGCCACAGAAGAAATTCTCATAATAAAGCACCAGTGCATGTTCCAGCAACTAAAACCTGATTTACATTTTATACCCCATGTGTTTTTTCACACTCTGTATCAAAATAGAGAGTATTCATGCTACAGAAACCTCCCATTCAGAGGGACCTCTCCTGTCAAGTCACTGAAATATTTAATCTCTCTGTTCTAAGTCCTGTCCAATTGCTGCAAAAAACATCAGTCAACAGAAACCATTCCAAGTAAACATTAACCTCAGTCTCAGACAGACGCTTATTTAAGCAGAAGGTGCAGAAAAGACATGACAGAAAACACCTCCTCAGCCTAACAGAGTTCCGCCTGCCCGGGATCAGCCACCCTTCCCGTAGGAGATGGCAATGCTCCTCTCAGAAGTGGTGAGTACTACAGCTGGCAGCGTTGGCTGTTAACACTAACCTGTCAGAAGCTCCCGAGGAAAAGAATTGAGAAGTTGTCTGTTGCAATTACCATTCCTAAAGAAAATACAATACGTATCTACCAAACTATTTTCAAAATAATAGGGTGGACAGTGGATTGTCTTTAAATAGGCCTTCTAATTTTGTTAGTGTAAAAATTAGAAATAACACAATCAAAAAATCAAAAGACACAGAATGAACTTTCTGGGCTAAATCATCAAGAAAACTTTGAAGGAAGTTTCAGGCAGACAGAGAAACTCATTTTTTTTTTTTTTTTTAAAAAGGTAACAAAGTCTTCTAGTACGTAGATGGTGGGGCAGTTCCATACTGTTCTCACCTCCTCCCACACCTTCCCATGTCCAGCCATGATACCATTCAGCTTTCCTGGCTAGTAATCTGATAGTGATATGAAATCGTGCACTTGAAAACAATGTTTTTGCAGATTAATTAATTAAAGTGAAGAAGAATAACAAAACTGGCAATCCAGAACTTTTATCTGGCTGATCTTTTTTTGCACTGATGCTTTGCATGTTCTGCTAAGATTTTTTTAAGCATCAACAAACATGATGATATCCTAGAAATGCAGAGAACAAGGGACCGTGATATCACCAGTTCCTTCTGTGATGAGCTTGCACTTTTCCCTGCAGGTTGCTTTTTTGTTTGTTTTTGATGTTTGTTTGTTTGTTTTGCTGCTGAAGGGAAGAAGTGCATTTTATCTAGACAGAAACTGAGCTTTCGCTATGACCCATATCCACCTAAGACATTAGAACACTCCAATGTCAGTATCTCTGGTGAGGATGAAATCTGAAGCTCCAAACTAGTTCATGAGGAGGCACAAAATTACATAAGCAAACAGATCGCAGCACTTAACATGCGTGTAGCATTATGTCCAAGCAAGCATTAATTAGACCATTTATACAATATTTTGGAAAATAGGTAACTGACAAATAATTACTTCTCTTGTTTCATAGATAGGAAACTGATGCTTGGAAGGAACCAAATAACCTTCCCAAAGCCCCAGAGAGAGCTGGTGTTAGCTCGGGGTTAGACGCCATGATCTTCCTGATTTTAATTGTGGCTCGGGGCTTCATTAGCACTCCATATATTAGTTTCTGTGTTTCTGCATGACTCTACATCCTCAGTATGCAGGATAAATTTCTCCCAAGAAGCTGCGTAGATTTGCAAACCCTACTCCTGGTCTCTTTTGGTCACTAGGAAAAGTCTTAGGGCAACTTATGGGGCTCAGATATTTGCTATAATTCCTGTATAATTCCGCTCTCTCTGAAAAGAAGCCATTAAATTAAAATATCTCTTACGATGTTTTCTGTGAACACGGGATATAAACATGTCACTGGTGTTCTCATCTCATGCTTTTTAATAATCATCATATCTGAAACTTTAGGGGAAAAAACTAATTAATAACCTAAATAAATGTGCATCTACAAACATTATGATGCATGAATCGTACAGGTGTATCAAGCTTTCTTCTTTGTTCTGCACAGCTATAAAGAAACTGTGGGGTGAGGGAGATCACCAGGCAGAAGTGGACGATCTGCAAACACAAAAGGCAGCAACAGGACAACATCAAAATCCTGAGTGTGCTGGAAGTGATGAAGAAACAAACTCTGCTGGCAGCTGTGCATTTTGATTATTGTGACCATAACCTCACAGTTCTCTGGCATTAGTGCAGTTGGGTATCTTTCCCTCTTCGTGCACTAAAGCATCTCGTGTGTGTCAGTGAGAAAATTCTGCAGCTGAAGCTTGCAGCCACTATAAAGGAAGTTCTGCCGCTCTTTATCTGGTAAGCAGGTGTTCACTACCTATCCAACTAACGGGAAAAGAGACAGTTTCACTGAGCTGGCAAAATGCTATATAAGTGCAACATGTAATTTAAGAGAAATTTTGAATTACGTACATTTATTCTGCATTAGTGCTTGGAGCAGACTGGCTTGTGTACGTTAACCTGCCAACAACAGCTCCTATGTCCCCACACCTCATTGATTCCAAAAAGCCTAGCAAAGTGCTGCCCGCATCCAGGAAGAAATCTCATTTATCGTTTTGCCATGATGATCTTTTCCCCCCTCTCCTCTGTGGCAGCGCTTCTATACAACTTGCAGCTTCCCTAATGATGTTAAAGGGGAATTTCTAATGCCTGAGTTGCCTGTTTGAAAATAAGAACAGTGTGAGACCAAAGGGAACACAAACATACTATCTTCTTCCATGCTGTTCTTTTCACAGCTTACACAGATTTCACACATTTCACAATGTGGTGCAATTGCAAATGGCAGTACTTCTGAGCTCTGCTGCACAGACATTGAAGCCATGGAGTAGCTAACTAGACAGACATACAGAAAAATACGAGTTAGGATCAGTATTCACTGTTGGCACTGCACCAGATCAACAGTGAATTCTGCTGTGGTAACTTCCATTTCTCAGTTCCTTCTCTCTGATTTTACTCTCATCTTTCTCTTTTTCAGTCTTCTTTTCCCAAGCCTTCTTGCTGAACTAAACCTGCCAGGCCTTCAGCACATAAAGAAGAGAGAATCCTCTTGTCATCCTGGTCAGTGCCACTTCGGCGTTGCTGGTCCTTTTGCAGGAACTGGTGTCAGCAGAAGCACAGCCGGAACGTTGCAGAGGCACTGCTCATCCATGCCACTCAGCACAGCGTCAGGTTTAGAAACATGAGCCTGGAATCTGTCTGTTCCTCCCCCATGAACTCCAACCAGGCTCATTCTGATTTAGCTCCAAGGTCTCCTGCAGGAAGCCAGTCCTTCACGGGTAGTCTTGCTGGACACCTTCACTACTTCTCAGCTGAAGGAACCTTTCCATTTCAAGCATTCATTCTCCCAGGTTCCGCAAATCCAATGTGCCAAACCTGAGGAGGCCTGTTCTCCCAACGCTCGCTATTGCTGCATCTCTTGCAGTTACTGATAAACGAGATAGTACATGATTAACTAACCAATATTAATGTTCGCGTGTTGTTTTAACCCCATGTCAAGGCCTCTCTCTTTCTCATACTTCTGCATACTTCATATATCTTAAATTATTTCTACCTACTCACCCTGCCTATCTTCCACTCAAAAGGAGAGAGAAAGCGAGTAAGCTAGTTTTTTTCTTTTAGCTTTCTCATCTTTGTACTACTGCTCCAGTGTCATTGCTGTGACCGACACCTCCAAGAAGGAGTTGGCAGCTCAGGTGCCACCCAGCCTTATTTATTTCAGTACAAGCCCATGCATCAAGGCCAAGATCACTGTTACGAGCCTGCATCTGGCAGCCAATGAAACTGAATACAAGAAGAGGCATGACAGGTAGTGTGTCAGGGTTATGCTTGTATCTTTTCAAAGATTACGTTCTGTAAATATTATGGCTTCGGTAGCTGTTGTTGTCAGGCGAGCTAACAGCCTCCTTGAGCTACTGCCTGCTAGAGCCTTCTCAGCCTTTATTTTTCCCCTCTTTTCTTGGGCCTGCCTTGCCACAGTGGGGCTAGAATAGCAGCAGCAATAGCGAAAGGAGAAAGAAAAATGCTTCGTGTGATTTCCCTCATTTTCCCCAGGAAATTCACCCATCACTAGCACCTCTGTTTTCACCTCTGTAGGTCCAACACCAAGTGATGACAATAGGTTTATTCCTTGTTTTTTCTGGACCAAACTTGTTTTATCAGAGTAACTTAACTGTTACAACTAATGATCTTCATTAGCACCTCAAAAATTCCAGCAACTCCACAGATGTTGCCAACTTTATCAGAAACCCTAGGGCTACTTCATTGCACTAACGCTATGACAACTTATACTGGGTTCTCTCTGAAAACCCTCAGAGAAACCTGTGGTCCTTGATTCAGGGAAACTCAAAAGGGATTATTGTCTCTGCTGACAGTTTCTCTGTTCTCTTCAAAAGCCTCATTTAACTACTTTATAGCCTCAACATACACCCAACTTTTAATCCTTTCATCACTCTTGTCTTACTAACCCTTCTTTATGTGGTGTTCCACTCGAGCAGCCCCTTGCCTCTCACATATGCACTGAATAACAGAACAGCCCAGGTTGGAAGGGACGCCTGCAGATTGTCTCTCCGTAACCATGCTGTGCTTTTTTTGTTGTCCGTGTCTGAGCAAACCACTGAGAATTAGCGTGTCACCTGTCCGGCAGGGCGCTGACTTCACATAAGTAAAATGAGAGCAATAGTAGAGTCCAAAGCAGAACAGGAGGAGAATGTATTGTAAATAGGACTTCTGTGTGAAGAAAAAAAATCAGGTCTGATTATTTAGGGGAAAGCAGAAATGAGGAGAGAGTTGAGTGTCTCCTTTTCCCCAGTCAGCCTTGCATTCCAGATTCAGCAGAGCAGTGTTCTTGTGTCACGGAGTATGAGATTATCACAGCTTCAGTTACTCATTTGGTGTTCTGACTTTGAACCCATTTCCTACCACTGTCAACTTCCCCAGGAACCGGGGAAATGTGCTGTGCAGCACAACCACCACGAGACAGAACGCACAGAGAGAGCAGGAGGAGGGAACTGGCAGAATACTGCAGTCATTTATAAGTTCGTTAAGGTTTACTTATTTCCAATTACTATTAATTCCTTTAGGAGAACTGCAATACAGAACAATTATAAAGAAGTATGAATATATAGGACTACAGCAGAATGCAACAAGGAGAAGCCAAGGGATTGTCCTCAGTGCACTTGATTCTTCAGAGAGAAAGGAACGGCGAGTCTCCTGAGCACACAGTCTCCTAAAATTGCTGATAAGGTGAACCAGTGCCATGCTATAAAGCTCAGAATCACCAGAAAGACCCAAAAATATAAGAGAAATTTGACTGTGAGCTAGTGGAATTGCTGCTATTTGAGGTCCTCAGCAATTATTTTGCAAGGAGTGTAGAATCATTATGACATAAAAAAAGCTATGCTTTGATACAATTTGAGAACAATCATTATGTAATAAAAATGAAACATTAACATCTTAAAACAATAAAAGAATGAATCAATAGCTATGGAACTTGCATTTTTGTACAATCAAAATGTTACAGTTGTTGGTGTTCAAGAGAAAATACAAAAATGCCAAATCATTCTAACCACTACTGCAAGCCAGGAAAAACAGTGTTTGCTATGCAGTTATATAGGCAATAGCTGGAATTACATCAGTAACCAAGGTTTTATTATTAACGTGGATTTTTTCTCATTCCTTTAGACTCACAGTATTTGCAGTAAAACCCTCTGTAAATAATTGCATTCTGTGTTTTACGAACTAGAAGTACAAGTCCCGAGGGTGAGCTTAGGCATTTCCTGAGGGCTCCAGCACAACCCCATTGACACATCTGCCCCCACCCCAAGCCTCGGGGCTGGGGAAAGTCCCCTGGCATGACTAAGAGAAAGCAGAAGACTTTGAAAGCAGAACAGCACAGGGCACCAAACATACGTGAGAGCCCGAGGCAAACCCAGGCAAAAAACAGGGCACAGTATATCTTGGGGCCTTTTCACCACTCCTGGCCAACAAACACCCTTGTAACCACCAGACAAGAAACACCCTTCCTCGGTACAGTCTAACTGATACGTAAAGTCAGAACAGCTGAATTAAGCTTTGAAATTGGCTACTTCTATCTCAAGCCCAATGAAGATCTGTGTCTTTGAGACTTTGCCCATTTTTCATCTAATAAAAGGTATTTACTATGCCAGGGAATCTGAAACAGAACACAACATCTTAACTTAATAATAAATACCAGTATCTAGACGTCGTACCAGCTGCTTTTTGCTTTGTGCAGATTATGGCAGAGATACTGTTCAGTTTGAATCAGGGATATACAGAATTTTACTATTCCTGGAAAACTGTTTAGAATTTTTTTCCTCAGCTGTTCTCCTTTCCCTTTCCAAACACCTTGCAATCCCCCCAGGTGCAAACTTCCTCTGCCTTGAAACTTTCCCCCCATGGACTGGACTAGATGCAATTATTTCTTGAAATATTTAATCCGGCAGTGTTAACTTTGGCCAGTTGGAGTAAATGTAAGTGAGTGAAGACAAAATAGTAAAAATTTAACTCTGTTCCCTGAAGCCAGATGCCCACTGCCACACCGGCAGGCAGCAGATGCAGAAGCCTGTGATGACAGACACATCACACGCTGGACAACCAGCCCCTTAGCCAGAGATGACCGGCTTCCTATCAGACCTGGTAAGTACTTGGTGGGATATTTACATGTGATATTTTTGTATGCTATCAGTGCACGAAAGAAAATGAAATCAGTATCTCAGTAGAAACAACAGTTCAAGAAAAGTATCTCAGGAGTCATTCTGCCTGCTGTTTCATGGTATTGCAGATGTTTGCATTTCTTATGCTCTGTCATCCATCTTTGTCATATTTTTATCAATCGTTTAACATTTCTTAAATGTTTTCATTTGCAGGAAAATATTTGCTTACCTTTAAGTGTTGATTTGCTTTGCTTGCCTGCTGAAAAAGTTTGGTTAAATATATCACTAATAGTGTAGTGCAAGAGTTGGCAGGCAGAGTTTTTGAAAGGCAGGAACAGGACTGGATGTTGGCAGCTGCGACCTCTTGACAGGGATGTTTGTGGGAGCCTGCAGCATTCATGTTCTGGCTGTGGCTGAGTCGAACTCCGAGCTGCTGCCTTGCACATCAGCGTAACGCCTCCAGTTAGCACGATGCCTGTTTGAGAAAGAGCTCCCAGCTCCTGCTGGGATTACCTCTGAATGGCAATTCTCCATTCATTCACGGCACATTTACTACGTCCTGTTGCAAAGGCTGCTGTAGTGCAAATGTAACAGCATTGCAGACTGTGTATTTTTGGATCTGTAATCAACCAGAAAAACATCAAAGTGCGACGCCTATTCCCCAGAGCTCCCAGGTGATTAAGATGACCGTGCTGCTTGAGACAGACAGGAGGGGCAAGAGTTCAGAACTGCCCATGGTAATAACAGCTAGAGAAGACACCTTCCTCCTACAGCACAGCCCGAGCAGAATCGCTGCAGAATGGAACTTCTGCCACAAAACATTTCCTCGCTGTTCCCTCCTCCCCATCTAGGTAAAACCCATGGCTTCTGTCATACTGACAGAAACCTGAGTGGAAAACATGCTACAGGCAACATTAGTCTGGTTTTCCACCCATTTCAGAATTGTTTGTTTGTTTTAATTTTTAGCTGCTATGGGCAATTTCCGGGGGTTTTGCCACAAAACTTAAATTGAGGGATCACTGCCCACACCCCAGGGGCCCAGAGGCAGCTAGCCCAGCAGCTGCTCACTCAGTTAAGATCGGAAAGATCTTCTGGATACAGAGGGCCTGGGCACTACCGTGGGCAGAGGTCTGAGCTGCAAATAGCCAGGCCACTGTCCAGATAGCAGAGACGAAGGTGAGACCTCCCTCCCCAAAACCACTCTCCCATGTATTAGCCCTGGAGTGTGGCATGACCTTCAGCTTGCTACTCTGTCAACTGCTGATCGAGGAGGGGAGGGAAATGGGATGCTAAAGTCTGCATTTCCTCCAGCTGGATGTAGGGATATCCCAGGAGGTGGTACCCCTCACACCAAGGCAAACAGGGCTAACATGCCTGTCTGCAAGTTCCTCGAACAAATGAGATTCTGGAGAACAAAAGGCGCATTTAAGGAACAGCCTGATGTGGCTACAAGCTTAAGATGATTTTGTTCTATCTCTGCAGGTACAGTACCAGGGGCTCTTTCAAATGATCACTGTCCTGGGGATCGGCGGAACATTCCAAATTGGCTTTCAAATTTCTACAATCACCTACATGTCTCAGGTAGGTAAAGACTCACACAGCACAGTGGTGAATGGCATCACCGAGTCTACATTCCTGCCTGAGGATGTTCCTCTCTGACAGTCAGCAAGGGTTTAATCACTATATTCTCCTCTTACGACTCATTCCCATTACTGTGCTGTTGTGTAAAGCAGAACATGTCAAAGTGCTGAAAACAGAAGCGAGAGACCTGCAAGTTGTTGTTATAGAACCGGTCCTCAGAAGACGCACCGACAGGCGTGACATCTGTCCCGCCTGTGAACTCACAGCACACGCATCCACTTCAGTGGTGCCACCTGACACCCTACAGCCCACCCGCATTTGGGCAGGGGAGGCAAACAGAACAAGTCAAGTGAACCAGGCTCCGAGAAAACGTCTGCTTCCCTCCACTGACCGTGGGTAAAACTGCCATTCGAGATGCTGAGGCTTAAGGGAAGATGTTATTTGGTAGAAAACACCTTATGGCAAAAGTGTTATTTTCAGGCTTCAGAGCACTAAGTTCTGAGTGAGGAAGTATTTAGAAACTGCACTGACCAGGTGCTGTTATTGGCTTGTTTGTGAGAGAAAAAACGAGGCATCTGCAGAACTCCACAGGGCAGCTCACGCTGTTCCTCACCACAGGTCCGTGCCTTAGTTCCTCGCATTTCAAGAACAAAACAATGAACGAACTCCTTCGAACGGCAAAATCAACATAGCGTACTCTGTTACACTATGACTATCAGCTAATGCAAACGTTCAGTGTCTGTAAGAAATAGTGACTTCGGCAGAAGCAACAAAATTATGTTCTAAATGTAATAAAATACATGCACTGGAGTCACGGTTATTGTTAACGAAATCCCTTCTTCTGTCTCAGCACGTTAAGGCTTTCATTAACGAAACTTGGCTGGAGCGATACGGCTACCCCATCCATCAGGATAACCTCTTGTTTCTGTGGTCTATCACCGTGTCCATCTTCGGTATAGGAGGTCTCTTGGGTGCCTCAGGAAGTAGATACCTGACTGTCAAGTACGGCAAGTATGTATGTTGAAAGAGAATTTGTCAATCAAATCTTAACTTAAGGAAATGACAGCTGGGGTTTTTAAATGTGAGACAGATTTTTAAGCTTACTAATAGCTGTAATACAGCCAGCTTGGCAGCGGTGTCAACAAATTTTGTTGCTTCTCACCCTTGTCCCGTGGCACTAGCTAATCCATCGTGCTGCCAGCCCGTCACACCAGACGCAGTTATGGAGGCCGGGTTACTACTGGCAAGGAGGAAAGGCAGCCTCCCGGCTGAAGGCAGAACGGGTGTCTTGGAGGCGCTACTCACAGCATGGCAGCACTGAGATGCTCCTAAGTACTACATCAATGTGTTCCATGGTAGATTTTCAAGTGCAGAAAGGCCTGAAGACTCTTCTCTGCTACAAAACCCCAAAGCATTCCCAAACTCCCAGGTCTAGCCATGTGCCAAGGCACGCCGTGAGTCCTCGTACACACACAGTTTCCCTTCCTCGTCTCACTCTCCCTGGTTTCAATGGGAAGGAAACTTTGACATATGATCCAGAAGGGAGGCAGCACGGTCTGGCAGGTACTGTGCTAGAAATCACGGCACTCACACATGCTTGCCAGGGAATCTGGAAGTAGCCTTTTTTCCAAGGGCCTTTCTATGCTGACCATATAACAAACGTCTTTGGCTTTAGTGAATTCTCCCTGTCCATATCCTGAGCTAACTGGATGACAATATAATTCTGTGTACAAGGGACACCGAGTGTCCAGTGCCAATAGTGTGGAAGGGCTAATTTTGTCCTGGACCACATATGCATAACTTGACAAAGCCAGCAAGATAATTTCATCCAGGACATCCTATGTGCCAAGAGCTTAAATGCCATTTCCCTCATGATCTACAAAAATTCTTTTTACTTTCTTGCACTTACAGAAGAAAATGTCTCCTGTGCAACAATCTGCTTATGATAACTGCAGCATCTGTCCTGGGCTGCAGCAAAATGGCCCGGTCCTTTGAGATGATTCTAATCGGACGCTTCCTGTGTGGCGTAAGTTCAGGTAAGTGATTGCTCCCACAGCTCAGCACGTTCTCCCAAAACGTTACATCTTTCTTCAAAGTAAATAACCCTTCACTAAGAAAATAAAATCTTAAAGTCAGTGATCCCTTCTCAGAAGATCTTCTATAACAATCAGCAATAAAGAGCATAATTATTACTAATTCTGCTGATACCAAATGAAATTCAGCTTTGCCAAGTGCATAAATATTCAGAGCTGTCAGAAATGTTTTGACACTATTTACAACTTTTTTTTTCTATTGGAAAAATAGATGTGATATTACTTTAATTTTGAAGAACAGTACTCAAAATTGTATGGAATATGGTTTAAATCTAGTATTCTCAGAAGGCTCCAGAGAACCAGGCTGTTCAAAGTCATGGCCATTTCATTTTGACTCTGACCTTATTTCAGAATGTTCTGCATTCAACCTGCCCCAAAGCAAGTCCTTGGGGTTAGTACAAAGATCTGGGCATAATCAAGTAAAATCACTCCTGGCAGGTAGTCCATATACAGAGAAAACATCCTGTGCTAGTATCAGTATGCCTTGTATTTGTCTCCTACACAAAAGGTTGCTTTTCCATTCAGTTTTGGATATTCGCAAGGATGCCTATTTTAACTTCTTTCATTAGAAATTAATGCCTATGTTTCAGACAACCAAATTTTTTAAATTGCTTCTCTGGCATGCAGCCATATTGAAGAACAACATTCTTTTGACAAGTACTCACCCACAGTGGCCCTGCTATGATCTTTCTTGCCTCATGCAAAGACCTAATTTTTGTTAGAGATTGCGTATCTCCATCACTCAATCAACACAAAATGTTGTTTCCGAATCAGATAAAAGGGGCTGTGACCATCATATCAGGAAAAGCCTCTTGTTCCCGGACTAGTTTTCAGAATTTCTGAGTTATTAAGTGGAATATAGCTGAAAACATCAACTCTGCCTGAAGTCAACAAAGTTATTGCTGTACAGTGGAAAAGAAATACTCGTGTCTCCCCCCCAGGTCATCTACAAATCAACACTGAATATAGCACCATATACTTTAACCTGCTATGGATCTATCATACTAGCTCTTCCATAAAATCATGTCAAAAAGGGCTGAGATTATGTAGGTTAACTACATGTAAATTAAATATTACTACAGGGTGTTTAGTTATTCAGCATTTGCATACTCTATTTCCTTTTAAATATGCTAAGACTCAAAAGAGACACCACAATGAGGCAACACCCCAGAGGTGTACATTTCATATGATCAGGAAACTGCACTGTGCAAAGAGGACAGGAACCAAACACTTTTGTAGAAAGGGTTAGAAAATCTAGTACTGAAAATCTCATACCTGGGCTGAGGTATGAGAAACAATTTGGCACGTGAGGCAGATATATTCCGTACTGCTTAGTTATTTCCATTTGATTTTATTTCCCATGGTTACGAATGTCTTCTTGCTTCTCTCCCATAATTCCCTCCTCACCTCAAGGCCTTTGTGTTCCCTTACATCATCAATATGTTGGGGAAATTTCCCCTAGGAAGCTACGTGGATTTGCAAACTCTACTGCCTCTTTCTTTTGGTCACTGGGAAAAGCCGCAGGGCAAACTGCAGGACAAAGGTATAGTACAAGTGATTTACCACCCAATTCGTGTCTGAACCCCCTCTACCTTTTGCTTCCTCCTCTGCTTCTCCATCCGTTCCTCTCTCTTCTCAAAAAACAATGGAATGAACTTTGATTCTACACACACGTGTTTTATCCCCGCCAGGGAGCTGCTGGGCAGCCAGTCCCTGTGGCCCGTGCTGATGGCCTCCTGTGGAATTCCTGCACTGGTCCAGCTGCTCACTCTGCCCTTCTTCCCGGAGTCCCCACCGTATCTCCTCATGCACAAAGGAGACCAGGAAGGCTGCAAGAAAGGTAACTGAAGGCTTCAGCTTCCTGTTCCTCACTTGGCTTTCAGTTGGTTTGTGATGTTTGCTTTCCCCATGTGGAAAAAAGTCTCTCCCTGCTCATTGCTAAGACGACTCTGTGAATACCCCACCAAGTATATTTTTGTTGTAGTTCCCACATAGAACATGAAACTCCATCTCTTTATGGTTCTGTATTACAAAACCTTTTATATTCAGCTGACACCCACTGAGCAGTCTAATGATAAACGATAAATGATAAACGATAAACAATAAATGGCTGTTTGCACTGCAGGGCTCCACAAGGCACCACTCAGCTCTGGTTGTTGGCTTTGTACCATGCTCACACCCTGAGAGAAGGAGGAAGGGAGAAACGTGGACCCATGGGGCTGGGAGGGAGTCACTGCGCACCCCGCTAGGTCCCCTGTCAGAACAGGCCCCTCTGTGCAAGAGGGGACCAGGGCTCTGAAGCTCACCATAGGACGTCTACGCCTCACACCACAGACACAGCCCATGCACGCTGTTCTGACAGACATATACATCACCTACTTAACAAAATCCTCAGCCAACAAAAAACAGAGACGAATTAACATGGCAGGTCTCACTCTCCTTCTCCTCCACAGCCATAAGGCAGCTTTGGGGTGAAGGCCATCACCAAGCAGAGATTGATGACATCATGAAAGAGAAGGCAACAATGAAAAACACCAAGATCTTGAGTGTCCTGGAGCTAATGAAAGAACCAGCCTTCCGTTGGCAGCTGTACATGATAGCTACTCTGACTGCCACAGTTCAGCTATGTGGCATCAGTGCAGTTGAGTGTATTTCCCCCTTAAAGTCTCAAAACAATTACTGACAACCTTAAAGGAGACATCTCATAGCTCTCAGGAGCTCCTCTCATTTTTCTCAGGTTTCTCGGCCACAATTTGTTGTCAGCCAACCCTCCTACAGGGAAGCAACATCAGTCTGGATGTGACATCCTTTTGCCCAGTTCTTGGTCCTTGCTGGAGCTACCATCCTCTGTTATTAGGCTTATTTAACAGCCATTTTGGCACCTGCTACAAGGCCCGAGAACCTGCTCCTACAAATGAGCCCACCCTCTCTTGGCAGAATCTACAGTGTAATTTTATGTTTCTGCTCTCTGCAGCTGCTGCTATTTGGCCCTTGTCCCTCAGCATCCTAAGAAGCACACTTGTGTTGGGATAGCAGTACACACACTCTACCTTTAAAGCTAATCAAGGCACATGCTCACGGTTCTGGCAGCTTCTGCAGTTCTCCCCATCTTCCTCAGATCAGAACTTTTCTAGGATCATTTTGAAGCCACAGCTTTGCAATCGCCTCGTGTGATTCTTCCACGTCCAACTTCATGGTGCAGCAACATCTGTGGAAGAAATACACAGCTGAGTCTAACACAGCTTAAACTGGAATCTTTATCTTCTCAACAGATCTCCAAATAGAGCAGAGATACTTGAAAAGATGTTTGTTTTACCCCCTCATGATTCTATAGCCCATGCTCTTCTTTCTTGGGAAAGAAGAGTATATCCTACAGTGATGTTCGTGGATGGGCTCCGGAAATGATGAGATACCTGGCTGTTTCTGAAAGCACCTAAATCAGGTCTATGCAAACCTAATTATACTGTAGCAGCTGGAGGTCCTTTTATCACAGAATTTTATCTTTCATCAAATTAATTAATGTTTTACAACATTTTTGTCTGCCAATAAAATGAATAGTACCAAAAAGACTGCAGAATTGTAGCTTACTCCAAAGCCGAGCTGCATGCTCTTTGGCTACCAGCTCATATCGAGGGCAGTGTCACACTAGCATGGGTAAGAAATCACTGTACACTTCTCTTAATGTTTTCTTTTTTTTTTTCCCTAGATTTATTTTTATACTTTTGAAGTCCTCCAGACAGCCGGCTTTGATGAAAGAATGATCTCCTATATGACCCTCTCTGTTGGACTCTCGGAACTTTTAGCTACCATAGTCTGTGTAAGTCACATTACTATGGGAATGGGTCACAATTTGCTTTTCTAGCACTGACACCAGTGTGATTTCTGTCCCTCAGAGCTCCATCATTGAACGACTGGGCAGGAAAACGCTCCTAAGAGGAGGCTATTGCATCATGGGTTCGCTGCTAGCTGCTATCACAGTGACTCTCTCCCTACAGGTAAGGAAACTCTTCTGGCAGGTCTCTTTCCATTATCTATTCTATTCTAACCTCTGCTCACGGCAGGAACGTGCTACTGAGAAAGAAAAGTGAGGCTTAGAAGTGCCAAAGTAACTCCTGTATTAACAGCTTACCCTCTGGGACAGATGAAGGGAATAGTCTAAAGATCAAGTTTGTCTGTACATAGGATTAAACCCTCTCTTACCCAGTTCTCTCTTAGCCAGTGCTCTATACTCCTGCCTCTCCAAGCTCACATGAGCTCAGCAAGGAGCACATAAAACACCGGGAAGCTAGCCTTCATTCCTGATTTCAGCAGGCTGCGGGCACCAAACACTGGCCAGCATAGATCACAAGACAGTCATAGGTAAATGGTCTTTTCTATGTATGCAGTTCTTAACAAGTAATAACAATTAAAAAAAAAAAAAAAAAAAAAACAACAGACTCTTTGCATCAGTTATTTTGAAATTTAACTTTGCTGCAGAAGATACTGGGAATGCACGTATTTGTTCACACACTGCAGAGCAGTTCACCTCTGTAATACTGTGTCATTGCTGTAACTTCTTCAGAAACAAGTCTCCTGGGTTACCAGTATTCATCCAGGAGCTATTCCATAGATACTACTGCAAAATTACTCTTGAAGCACCATTTCTGGTTCATTCATGAAGGATCTCAGACACAGGAGAGAAAAATCTTTTCCCTAAAGCATTGTGTCTTATATCTTCTTGACTAAGATCTAGGAAAGTTCCTTTTCAGTAGAAATTATCTTAGCTATCACTTGTCAAAAGCAAAGAAAGATATGGTTTGGCCTTCCCACATCTCTAAGGGTTAGGGGAGGCACTGTGGGGCCAAGGAGAAAGGCGGTCAGCGTGGAAAAGTGCTGTTCAGACAACCTTTAACTGAAGGCTTCTAAGCTGGACAGTTGCTCCACACCAGCAAACCTGCTTCTCTGCACACCTAGCAAAAACCTCACTGCTCCGGCCATAGGAAGAAGCACTCACATTTCTCTGCCAGTTCCCACACGCTGTGTATTTTTTCTTGAAGTGACAATGTTGGAAAACAAGAAGCTTCCTTCACCTATGGTTATTAACAGATTTCACCCAGAAGTTGGGGTGCTCGTTTGTTTGTTTTTTTCCCGCAGGATTGGTATTTCTGGATGCCATACTGCAGCCTCTGTCTGATTGTCTTGTTTGTAGTTGTCTTTGGAGTTGGGCCAGGTAAGTACTTCATTCAAAAGAAATAAAGGAATCAAGTCATGTGAACTTATTAATATGGCTGGGAAAATACTGCATAACATTCAGCATAAGCAAATCCCTTTAACCTAACCTTGTAGTCATTTAAACGTTGTTCAGTCACTGGCCAGAAACTTCCATGTCATCAGGTCTGGGTTTTTCTAATGAGACACTGAGAGACCAGTGAAGGAAGAGAGCAAAAAGTACTCGCCAGAAAAACACAGAAAAATAGAACAAAAGTGGATGGGTAAAAGACTTTTTTAGAAATACTAAGAAGAAAGAAAGAGAAAAAGAAAAGCAAGAACTCTTTTAAATTCAGTGTCATATAATGTTCCATTTTTTCCCACATGAACAGCAGTGTAGAAGCCCTACTTCGGAGTAACTCTTTTCCTAGCATATTCTGCCTACTCCTCTTTAACGTAAAAGCCGATTTATTTTCAAAATATTTGCCTTCCCACATGGCAGGTGGAATTATTGTCCTAACTCAAAGCGGTCAAAGTTCTGTGACTTCAAAACAGAACTGAAATGTCCAGGAAGTGAATCCAGGAAGATCACTTATTGGTGATCTAGCAACATCATATTGGAAATTCTTGTTGGTAATAATAATTGTTATTCCATACTCACATAGCTTTTTGTCATGAGAAGATGTCAGGTTTTTGCAAGTGTTAACTGCTTAATTCTAGAATCTCCCCAGTAAATTAATTTGAATAAATTAATATTTAAATTAAGCAATGTCTAGCAGTTTATAAGATGCCACAAACACTTTTTTTTCTAAAAGACAGCAACATACTCGAGTCTTTTGAATGCCAGTCCGTGATAGTAGCACCTATTTGCTGACTGTGTGACAGTAACATGCAATCCAAATGTTCAAATCAAACACATGGACAAGTAATTCTTACTCTGCTTTCCTTCCAGCTGGTGCCACAATTTCCATCAGGGTTGAAATTTTCAAGCTGTCGTGTAGACCACCCGCCTTTGTGATCAGTTCAGTTCTCCACTGGCTGGGCATCTTTGTGATTGGAACAACCTTCCCGTTCATTGTGGTGAGTCCCTTTCCCTGCGACGCTCCCCAGCCGTGCCAAGCTCCAGGGCCGGCCACGGGCACAGGAAGAAGAGCAGCAGGAGGTGACAATGTCAGTCGAGAGTGGTCTTGGCACCTGCTCTCCCAAGTCCACTTGTGCAACCGACAGGCCCACATTTGCCTGGGAGGCTGTTTCAAACTCAAGTGCCTGTCAAAGGCCAAAATGCAAAGAACCCCTTATTGAATTCAAAGTACTTCGTACCCAAATACAAAACCTGTCCCAAGAAAGTGACAAATGAAAAAATATGCTCATCTTGCTCTGTTTCTCACTCTGC
Source organism: Anseranas semipalmata (assembly GCA_013399115.1). Classification (NCBI taxonomy): domain Eukaryota; kingdom Metazoa; phylum Chordata; class Aves; order Anseriformes; family Anseranatidae; genus Anseranas; species Anseranas semipalmata. Next base: position 531,185 of record VXAA01004537.1, on the reverse strand, counting down.
TCTTCCCTGCAGGAAAGACTCAAGCACTTCTGTTTCCTCATTTTTATGGGGGCACTTTTCACTTCAGGGATAATTGTCCACCTGTTCCTTCCAGAAACAAAAGGGAAGTCAATTGTGGAAATCACAGAAGAATTTGATAAGCTAAACTTTAAAAAGAAGCGTGTTCCAGCAACTCCAAACCATGTCATGGAGGATTACACCTTCTGCACCAGGCTTTGAGTGGCCGGCAGGGGGAGCCAGGCTTTCTTAAAAGGAAGGAAGAAAAGACATTCGGCGTTTTCTGACTCGCAAGTCGGTCCAAATGGACTGTCAGCTTTCACTCTGTCACCTACAAGGTTTTCATGTTCCCAAAACAGCACGTTTCTCGAACACTCCAATCCAGCAGTTTAGAAGAGGGATGATGGCTGATATTAGCAGGCTAGACTTGTGTGACTCATGAGCATCTTGGCCTAACCTGCGGATGTGTAAATCTCTTTCATAGCAGAGCAATTAATACACACTGACACTACAAGTAGAATTTATAAGCATCTTGGCTTAACCTGCTGATGTATAAATCTCTTTTATAACAGAGCAATTAATGCACATTGAAACTAAAGCAGCCTTCCTTGGTTTGGCTTAAATTTAATATAATTATTTTTGCTACAAACAAACAAACAAGCAGCCATTTGGTTCTAAGCTCAGAATTGATCGTGAAAAAGTATGGGTAAAAATTTCCTATGCAGCTCTGCTCAGGGCTTGTTTCAGTGGCAATACAGCTAAAGGAGTGGTGGATGGAATCCAGCGGCCAGAAAATACAGGCACCTGGAGTCATCTCAGACACTCGCCCCTCGGCATCATCACCTTAAGCCTGTAGCTGCCCCTCCAGGATCAGAGTCCCACAGCTATCTTGTGGGCAGTGAATCCCTTAGCAATTTAGCTGCTGCTTTCCACAGTTGTTTTGTGTGACTGTTGGCACACAGTTTACCCCAGAAGAACCACCCCAGACAGGAACATTTGGCAGTAAAAGAATTCCTGTGGCTTTACAGTTTCTCTTAAAAACAACGGCACAATACCTTGCTGTATATACAGCAGACTGCCAGCAAAAGCTAAGATGTCCTCCAGCTCTTGGATATATGCAGGGCTCATCTCCAGGGTGTATTTCTCTACCCTGCCTAGGAAGTGATCACATATCCTCAAATTTCAGGGATGTGCAGTCACTGCAGACTCTTCAGTTATTGTTCTGTGCAAGTGTAGATACTGACAGCTGGAGAGGTGGCTAGAAATATTATGTGCCTTGAGTATTTTGTTACACATACAGCTAGATAAGTTTTACAGTAAAATAGAGAAACATAAATCAAAACTTCTAAGGCATTCATTTAACCATTTCCAACAACAATTCATGATTTAATTGACAGTCTCATAGGAATTTTGCCAATTTTTACAAGAATGTAGTCTGCACAGAGAAAAGGAACCAAAGTGAGAGAATAAGTTAAACATATCATATCTATGTATTCTAACTTCCAAATTTAGTGTCATATGCCATTCCCAACGATCGCTGTTGCAGGAATGGATGCAATGTAATGTTCCACATTGATCTATAACCAACATTTGTGCTTGAGTTCACGTACTGCAGGCCTTCAAACTGTGAGGGATTTTCAAGGCAATCTGAAATTCATTTCCTTATTATTCTTCCTTCTGTATATAGTTAAAGATAGTTTGTGAGCCTTAAAGGACACAATCTTATGAAGTACCAGAGTGATTAATTTCACAAAAGATGTTTTTTGAAATATGCAAGCTCATGGGACTTTCCTTTTCCCCAGAAATTGTCTAATTTTCTGCCTATTTCCCTCTCTTAGTGGGAAGCTCACACAATCCTAGTAGCAAAGCAATACTATTAGCAAGAACTTGAACAAAGCTAAGGCTCACAGTGGTGCTCGATATACAAATTAAAATCTAAACACACTAGACTTACATGGTTAAAAAAGCGTTTGTGTCTGTGATACTGCTTTGACTGGCATATTTACTTCAACTCAAATGAGGCTATTCAAAATATGAATTCAATTGTTCATTTTAACTGTTGCTTATTTTTCACTGGAAATGTTAAATATAATAAAAATGGCAGATGAACTTATAAGACTTCTGGCCTCCACAAGTGTTTCTTCCCCAGCATCAGGATGTCCCTCAGGAAGAGCTGACTAGAAAAAAAAGTTACTGCTGTACACATCCTTCCATGGCTGGGATTCTTCATTACTTCTTTCATATTGAGGGACACTTAGACCTCTCACTAGAAGATAACCTATGAAACATGGAGCGTCCCTAAAGTCAGAAAAGCCCCCGAGTTTTGCAGTGTTCCATATATATATAACAACATAATCAAAAACTGCCAGTCACTTGGAGACAACTTACAATACAGAAAGGAAATCTTTCCTTGTAGAAAGGAAACCTCAGCTTTTTGCAAAACAGAATTCTCTTTTCCTAACGAATCATTCTGAAAAAAATCCTTCATTTCGTTACAACAATACCTGAAATCTTTGGAAATGTAAGCAGAGTGGCTTCCTGTAGCACTGCTGGAGTGACTCCCTAGTGAGCCACTTCTCTGATCTCAGTTATTCATTAGATGTTGTTAGGAAAGCCTTCTCCATAAGATCCTCACCAGGAAGCAAGCGGATGCCCTATGGAACATTAATGTGACAACGAAGTGGAACAGCTATTTGGAGCACAGGTCAACCTTCGCCTGTGCTCAGTGGAGCAAGAGCTGTATTCTGGTAACAGCTTGGTCAAGGGATAAAAGAGCAAAAATGTATGGTTCAAATACACAGAGCTAGAGTACCTGCAATACCTGATAGCACACAACGTACTGGCTAGATATACTGGCACTTCTCACTCATTGAAGTCTTAGCAATCCAGGCCTTCCCTCATGCTGTGGTGTCAGAAGGAATAGAAGTTGTCAAAAGCCTTCTAACAGTATCCGGAGTCATCTGAAAAGGACCGACTGTGGCATATCGGTGACACTGCAGAGCACTGTGTAAGGCCAGCCCGGGGAGCCAGAGCTGTCTGCGCTCCGGGAGTGCCAGAGGCAGAGGTCAGCCACTCAGAAGCTTCAGGAGCACCACACGTACGCTTTCTTTCGGGGACATCTGCTGATAGGTAAGGTACAGCTCAAATACTGCTACAACTGAGGCAGATAGAAACACTTTAAAATTGGATCAGAGAACTGCAGTTAGATAGGCACAAAAAAGGAAAAACCAACAGATCTGGGCTAGTTGGGCTATATCAAGGAAGGCTTGGGACAGCTTTGCATATGTGTGTCTTGTATGACCAGAAGGTTGCAAGATAAATGACTAAATGGCCTGATGTCATGAGAGCTACTGTTCTAATCACAATTATGACTAAAGACTATCTGTAAGAAGCGAGCTAGCAGTAATTATGAGACTGCACATGCAATAAAGGGGGCCTCAGCACAGTGTAAGCTGTAAGAGCACAGAAGCAGTGCAGGAACTCATCAACATAAATGCAAAAGTGCATTACAGGAGGAAGACTATTAACCTGCCAAAAGTGGGAATCCTAAAATTAAAGTGCAAGAGCAAAGAGTAAAAGTCACAATACATATAATGTATAATAAATAGAAGTGGAGGAAACAGAACATAAGAAAACAGGTGCAACAGGCAGCATTTGAGAAGGAATGCCCCGAGCTGGTAGCTCCTACTGTTGCCTGCTTGTGTCTTCCCCCGATGCCATCAGAGCAAGGCGGATACTAGAACTAGCATGGCATTTATTTCCTCTGGCAGATGCACAGTATGTTGTTTCAACTTTGCATGACTTTACAGAAAAATAAATTAATTCTTAGTATCAAAGGGATGGTCTCACTTGTGTTCTAACCATAGCTTCTCTACTGGAGAACTTAATCTGGAAAAACAAAAACACTAGGAACTCTCAGCTCACATCAAAATCAAAGTCAACATCATTATGAGGACCACATAAAGAGGGGACAAATGGCCAGGTGGCACTACATGCTATATTTCAGGCATTAGCTAGAGAATTTGTGAATATTCTTTGCAAGTGATGTATTTTCTATTATGACTACTGGCATCCAATAAGCCCTTTCTGATTTATTTATCTTCATCTTCTTTAACTGAAGTGTAAAGGGTAAATGATATCTAAGCCATTTACCAACTTAATACATACAAAACCCTCTTAGCCATGAAATAAATCAAGTTAAAGCCTGCAAATGTTCTGTCTGAACCAAGAGACAGCACTCCAGCTGTGGAGGTTACAAGACAGTTTGACGCTGAATCTTCCTCTCCCAGCAAAAGAAAATCAGCTTCTCCTAAATATTTAGCTTCTCAGGCCTGCTGTGCCGCTGCAGAATTGTTAAGTTCTTTTCCACTATATATCAAAGTCCTACAGTTCACTGTCCGAGCCCCATCTGAAATTCCCAACAGATAACGTTGCCTCTATGTGTCTCAGCTTATACTGAAAACTAAGCAAGTTATGGCTGTTGGAATCCTGTCTGAATTCCATGTCTCTGTTCCCTAACCCCCTAGCACAGGAAAGAAGTCATAAAAATTTATGGGTTCCTTGCAAGGGAGACCGTCTTGGTTACTTGGGCTAGACATAACCATTGGTTGAAATATTTAATCCAACAATTCTAAACTTTGTACAACAGCTAAAATATGTGTAATTAACTCAAAAACCTTTGAAGTAAACTTTAACTTCAGTAACGTGGGACTAGTTCACTGACGCTGCTAATTGCATAATGTGAGCATTTGGATCTTTTGGCAGGTACTAGTCAGTAAGCAACAGGAATCAGCTCTTTCCTAGGAGATGGCTACCTTCTTCTCCAACCTGGTGAGTATCTGGTCACTTTTTCTCATGTCCCTGACTTTCTTTTTCCCTGACTGTCTTTAAAGACAAAATTAACGTAATACTAAAATGCAGATTCCTCAAAGTTTGTAAGCTGTTCTGGGACAGAGGCCATCCTTCTCTTCTGTGTTTAAACATCACCAAGAGGAATGGTGCTTGGGGGCAGGAAAAGGTCTTTTCCATGGAAAAAGATAAAATAAAAACTAACAAAAGTCCTTACAGTTCCACCACTGACAATGCTATTGTACTTTTGTCTTCTGAATTACTGAAAATAATACTAACTAGTAGGCACTCATTTTCTGTGGCTATTTCTAAAGTAATGAATGGATTAACTGTACTGCAAAAGGCTAAGAAATACGTGACAAGCTTTAAAAGAAATGAGCTTCCTCATTTCATCCATCCAATTAATACAATCCATCAAGAGTTACCACAGTCTTAAACAGGGAAGAAGTGATAACGAGCGTTTCTCACTCCATTTCTCAACAGCCAGCAAGAAGCTATTTTGCTTTCCTTTGTAACTATTACAATTGTTAATTTCTAAGGCTACTGAGAAAAAAAAAAAAAAAAAAAAAAAAAAAAGAGCGAGAAGGTGAGTTAACTTGTTTGAATGCTTTTGCTGATTAGCAAATCCATTGAATCTGAGACAGGATTTTGAAGGAAATTTAGAATCTTCTGGTCCATTAGCTTCTTGGTTCTTGTCATGTGATAACTTGGGAAATCCAGCTGTGGCCTAATTAAGTAACAAGGCCTTGAAATGTGGACCTTATGTTTTTCCTTATTTACAGGTAAGTTATTTCATTCCTCAAAGCAGCCAGCCTATCTCAGTCCCTAATCCTGGACCAGAGCAACTATAGACAGACAGTATCTCCATAGCCTCAAAGATACCCAACTCTTCAATATGCAAGTATCTACTTTCAGGTTAAATATGTAGAAAAAATAAAATATTGAGAAAGGAGAAGTAAAATCACAAATCAAAGTCAGGAAGAGTTTTGTATTAGTGCAGTTACAGGGGCTATTCCAAATTATTATTTTTTCTTTTTAGCCCATGCCTTTCTGAAAAAGATGAACGTTAAAAGGATCTTTTCCTTATTGTGCTTAAAGCTAAGACACAGTCAGAAATGAAAGCAGTACATTAATGTGAAGTTGATGGAGCATTTTATTTTCACTTCACAGGTTCAGTTCCAGGGACTATTTCAAATGATCCTAGTGCTGGGAATCGGTGGTAGTTTCCCATATGGATTCCATATTTCTGTCATCAACTATCCTTCTGTGGTAAGTAGCCATCTTCCTGAGGCTGAAAACACAAAATGGAGAGCCTGAGCTCACCATTTGCCCATAAATCTCAATTAAATTAGAAAAGTAACATCAAATGTGTAGAGGACTTTTTCTCCCTTAAAGAACGGGATGGTATTTTCTCTTTTAAATAACTTGTTACTACATAGTATACAAGCCTCCAATGGAAGACAGCTGCTAAAGAAAGATTTCAGCCTTCCAAAACTGAACCCCCCCCCCCCCCAAAAAAAAAGCTGTAAAAAAAAAAGAAGGGCTGGGAAGCTAGGCCTTAATTTAATGCCAAAATCACCTAGGTCCTTTGCCACCCAGTCTAGAGCTTTCAGAAAGTCACGTGGAGTTCAGCTGCTAAAAGACAGGATTGTGTGCCTACGTCATGTCATACACATATTGAGTACTACGACTTCCCCTGATTTGACATAAGAATCATAGACAGTCTTTTTTCTAAAATCACCTCATCCAAAAACATTTGATATATTCAGATTTCAGCTGCTGTTACAAAAGTTTCTTACTCTGATAGTTGCAGAGAATTCTAAATTCAAACTCTTAAAATATGGGTCGTAACTGGAAGAACATTAGCAAAAACTGTACAAGTAGTTTCCTCAAGATATCATGCTTTCTAAGCCAATTTTAAGACTATGGGGTCTTGCTTTCCAGTGTATCAATCTGTCTGCCCTGCGCTACACGTGAGCTCTGCTCCTGTATGCTACTTACAGGCAAAACACGGCCAAATACACAGACATTGAAGTCACAGCTCTACACTTTCACTGCCATTACTGATTCCAGGTGTAAATAGAAGATGCTTCTCATTGCTAGAGCCCATAAGTGAGGGGTATCTTGCATTAACCTCTCTGAATTTGATTTGTGATTTTAATTCTCCTTCCTCGCCACTTTTTCTTCCTATTTAATTGTAAAAGATTAGCCACTCTGCTAATATATCTCCAAAGCCTTCCCACAATTCCTGAATTTCATCAAATAGGACTTTCTAAAACAGGGGTGAGAATGCTAAAAACACAGTTTTTGTCTTTCAAGCTTACTGACTGACGCTAATTTGAAGATTCGGCAATGTGATCTCAGCTAACCTATTTTACTAAGGAAGTTAGTCTCGAGAGAAGTCTAGTATTAGAAACACAGGCTGGAACTGAAGCACAACACCAAATAATATGAAGGAACCTGACACCCATTATCCAGTCAAATACCATTTTATTTTTCAGCACATCAGGCAGTTTATTAATGAAACCTGGATAGAGCGGCATGGCTCTCCCCTCCATCCTGAGACAATCATGCTGTTGTGGTCCTTCATTGTGTCTGTTTATGGGATAGGAGGATTCCTGGGGAGCCTCTGCTGTGGCTACCTGACTACAAAATACAGGAAGTAAGTGTTTCTTGTAATAGCTCAGTAGGCAGAGTACATAAAGTACAGAGAAATATCAAAGTGAATGAATAAACCTTTTCCTCTCGGTTGAAGCAGCCTGATTGCAGACTACACTGATTTTGTGTGCCAGCACATCCACCTCTTTCTAGTAGCAAGCAATATTTTATCTTGTTTATCTGCCCTCCAGTACACTGTATTTCTGTAAAGGATGCACTCATCAGCACATCACCAGATAAGAGCCTCTGGGAGTAGCAGGACAGTGTAACTGCCTCGTGTTCTCTTCAAGATCCCCAGTGACTCTCCTAAAGATCTTCCAAGCTTTACAAACCCCCCAAAAGGAGCTGCGTCCTGTGTCTTAATGTTATGTGCAGTTCCTCTAACCACCTGGAAAACAGTGTGTGGAAGACATTCTTAAGTGCCAAAGAGCCAGATTTCCACTTAAATACACTTATTTTGGGGTGGTGACATTATATTAAATATTCATATCTAATCTAATGAACCTGTGAACAGAATTGGAAAAATTAAATTGCCTGTAACTATACTGTAAAGATACAGTCAGCACCAAAACAAATTCTCCACGAGCCATCTCCATTCTTGGCAGTCCATTGTACTGAAAGTCAGTCCCAAACTGTCTTTCCCTCTGGATAGAGAAAGGATTCCTCACCAGTCTGGTCTGTTCTCAGTGCCTGTGTGTAACACCGCTAATTTCATTTGCAGAGAAATTGGCAAACTTATCTGCTTGGTGTGACCCACTTAAAGATCTGCTCCACAACCCACTGGTCCAGAGGCCCCTCATATGGGTCTCAACAAACCATCTTAGCCTGCCTGCAATTGTGTTCTTTCCTATCAGGTAAGTGCCCCCAAGAAATTTCTTGTGGGACACTGCCTCATCCCACACTCCAGAGGGTCTCTCCCAAGACTGGAAACAAAATCACGTTCTTCTCCCATGGGTTATTTAACACGTGATAACCTAATTGCTGAGTCACAGTCTTCTAATCAGAGGATCTCTGCGAGTTCTTAATGTGTGCAAGCGGACTCTCGTCTAGCAAGCATCACAGCAAAACAACTGAGTGCAAAAGACTGATGTGAACCTGAGACATCATGCTCATGACCATACCAGCCCACGATTTGCACAGTGTCTTTTGAAACATGCCTCTGAAAATGCTTTCTGCCACCTCCCAACACCTCTGATCACATCCGTTTGGCCAAGAGTGCCTTTAATACGAGCCATTCTAAAACAGGAGCCACAGACTCAGATTATTTCTGGGGAACCATCTAATGTTTTGTGAGGAGTTCCAGTCATTTAAAAATCCTGGTGACAACCTGGGCCAGTTCTTTCATTTCTTTCCCACTTGTACCGTGGAAATGCTGATTAAGTGTTCCGACTGTTTAAATTCTAAGCTAAGAAATGTTAATGAATTCAAACACAAAGGATCCTGAAATTTTAAAGAACCACTTTGACTATCCAAAGTCAAAATTCTTTCAGCAATTCCTCAAAAAAGCAGGAATGGTTGTACCCTGCTTCCTGTCACAGCAAAATTAGTCAGAAGAGTACAAGAGATTCTCATTTCACACTAAATTCTTGTGTTTCGGGTTTGTTTGTTTGTTTTCAGAAAAAAGTGCCAAATGTTCACCAACCTGATCATGCTGGTAGCTGCGCTTTTCATGGCCTTCAGTAAAACAGCCAAGTCCTTTGAGATGATTCTGGTTGGACGCTTTCTCTATGGCATTGGTACAGGTATGTGCCCATGACACTGTGGAGAGCAAGCATCCTTGCTGTGCCAGGATTGTCTCTCCTGGTATTGCCATTCCTGGGTTATGATTCTAAAGTACCCAGCAAATATCCTAGGCCCTTAATAAAAATGACAGACGTCATCCCTTTTGCAAGAAATTTTAATCCAAATACCAGAGTGAATGGAAACGGTGTAAGAGAGGATGGAGTCAGAAAGTTCAGCTTTTTTCTGTATTTTAACAGTCATTTATCCTCTTCTATCTTAAAGGCTTTTCTCTCAATATACATCCTCAGTATGTAGGAGAGATTTCACCCAAGAAGCTGCGTGGATTTACGAACTCCACAGTTGCTGTTTTTCTGACACTGGGAAAACTCACAGGACAGGTTATTGGACTAAGGTAGATTCTCCAATCTTTCTATCAGGTTATACTAAAAGTAGTGGAAATCTTTCTGTATCCTCACCCTCTCACCTAGCCGGTGACTGAGAAGCCTTTTCATCTTCCCCAAAACAGGCCTTATCTGATGCCAGAAGAAAAATTTTTACCAAATTTGAGGCAGACATAGTTTTAAATATAGGAGACAGAACTCTCCTATACTCCCTTTCTACCAGGGGACTTCTCCTTAGAAACTTAGTATATTTACATGAAAAGTCTTAGCAAGATGTTCTGGTCCTGTGGTCAAACCAGTCTCATCAGCTCTTTAGGCGTTATGTTGGATCCTAATGATCTCTAGAAAGTATTTCAAGATGCCAAAGAAATTCTTAAAAATTGTCAGAAAAAAAAATAGACTAATTTGTAAAATTTGCCAAATCATCAATTCAGGTGTTTGCTCCACTGTACCCTTAAATGGAATTTGAGCAATCCTCACCACTCAGAAAAAAGTTCCTGAACATTCATTCCATTATTTCAGCATAATTTTGTTTCGCGTACACTTTCCAGGGAGATTTTAGGAAGCGAAGCCTTGTGGCCATGGCTGTTAGCATCTAGCGGACTTTCAGCATTGGTTCAACTGGTGACTCTCCCATTTTTCCCTGATTCACCATCCTACCTCCTGATCCAGAAGGGTAATGAGGAAGCCTTCAGGAAAGGTAGAGTGTCTAATTTGCCATCTAATTCACTTCATTTGATATGTTAGAGTGCCAGCTTCTGTAGAAGACAAGAAGGCAGGGCAGAGCTGTACAGCACAGTGCTGTACTATAAATACTAAGTTCTAAATAAAACAGTTGAGGTACCTAAAGCAATACATCTGTATTAACCTGGGAGCTCAGTCAGACTAACTTAATCAGTTAAGAAAAGAAAGATAGATATCTAACATCATGTCTAGTATCTCCCACATTGGTGGTAACTATTTCTTTAAAGAAAATGGTTTAAGCGGTTCATTTATTATTAAATTAAATGTACTTAAAAGTTTACTTTGTTTACAATTAAGCCAACTCAACAGCAGGATATGCTATACTGACAACCAGAGAGACAAAACTCTTCCGTCTGCCTGCTGACCTAGAACCAACCAGATGACAGGAGCAGACAACAAAACCACCACCACCACCACCTACACCAATAGATAGGCAGACTAAAGGATTTAATGTAATCACTCATGAAGAAGCTTTTCTGGTAGCATAATGCACTCCCCTTTCTCTCCCCAACAGCCATTAGGAAGCTCTGGGGGGAAGGAGACCATCAAGCAGAAATTGATGACATTATGAAGGAGAAGGTTGCAGTGACGAGCACTAAAACCTTGCGCGTCCTTGAAGTAATAAAAGAGCGATCTTTGCGCTGGCAGCTTTACATTCTGATGACTGTCATGACCACCTTGCAGCTCTGTGGAATCAATGCAGTTGAGTGCTCTCTTTATCCCTAGAACAAGAGACACTAGGCAGCATTACAAAGCCCTCCAAGCTACTGTTTGCTACACCAGCTTAGAATGAGAGACTCGCAGTATAATTTACATTGGACATGACCTTTGGAGGTCATCAGGTCCATGTCCCACTGCTCAAAGTTAAGATACCTTCAAAGTTAGATCAAGTTGCCCAGGGGTTTGTCCAGTTGAGGTTTGGAGGCTTGGAGAACCCATGACCTCTCTGGGTCCCTGTTGCAGTGCTTTACCATTCTCTGTGGAGAATTTTTTGTTCTATGCAGTCAGAATCTTCCCCACTGCCACCTGTATCTATTGTCTCTTAACCTCTTAGAACAGTCTGGCTTTATATTCCCTATAATAACCTACCATTGGATCCCACCTTAGCCTTCTCTTCTCCAGGGTGAACAAACCCAGCTCCCTCAGCCTCTCCTCAAATGTCATGTGTTCCAGCCCCTTAAGCATTTGGGTGGTACTCACTTAGACCTGATCCAGTTTTTCAGTGTTCTTGCAGCGAGGGCCCCAAAACTGTCCTCCTGACTGTGGTTGCACAAGTGCCACATAGGGAGGAATGACCACTTCCCTCAAGCCATTGGCAATGCTTTTACTAACATAGACCAATATGCAGTTATTCTTCATTCCTGAAAGGGCACAATCCACTCATACTAATATTCCAACTTCACTAAGACAGATGGACAGTGATTTGCATCACAACTGCAACACTTTTTTCATGGGTGCATTTCCTCTCTGCATTTTTTCAGATATATTTCTATTCTTTCGAAGTATTCCACACAGCCAAGTTTGAAGAATACCTTATCCCATACGTGTCCCTGGGAATTGGGTTGTGTGAATGCTTATCTTCTATATTGTGTGTAAGTCTTTTCAGACTGGAGTTTGAAGGAAAAATGCAATGTGGTCAACAACTGTACTTTTCCTTTCTTATAACTGGGCTCGGGGAAGATTTGCATAACCTAAGATGTATCTTCCTGCTTCTATAAAACCATATGCAGGATGAAAGGCAGCTCTTTTCCCATAGTATTTGCATGACTGGATGTCTTTAGACTCATTTTTATTCTGTAAAAATACTTTCTCATTCTGTTACAAACAGCTCCTAGAGTAACTGCTATCTGAGCAGATGAGCAGATCAAAAGAGTCGGGGGCACAGCTCCAAAGGAACAGGAGTCTAGATGAGCTGCATCAACTGATGGTCGGGATTAGATGTGGGTATGTGTGCATGCACAATTTGATATATACCAGCATGCAAGAAAGGGAAGTGTCTAAAAACAGCCTAGGGATGACTAATAAATACAGCTTTGAAGCTAATAAAATTTGTTAGGAGTTAAATGTCTCTCAGATGGCACAGATTTCTGACTGTGTTATTCAGAGAAGTCTTCTGAGAACACGGGGCAAGGGCAGGACTTTTTTAATTTGAGAACTGGGATTTATGACACATCTTCTGCTTTTCAGAGCACCCTGATAGAGCGATTTGGGAGGAAGGTGCTGCTGTGTGGAGGATATACACTGATGTGTTCTGTGCTAGCACTCCTCACCATGACCCTGTCACTGCAGGTAGAGAGGCAGCAGCCTTCTGGCTGCTCACCCAGCATCAGCCCACCTCTCCGGTCCTGCCTCACGGAACATGTACAAAAACTTGAGTCAGTGGCAGAAAATAAAGAGCTCTGCTATTCCGTCGTGTATCTAACAGCTTGATATCACTGGTTTTTCACTTTTAGCATCAGTTCTTCTGGCTGCACTACTTCAGCGTCATCTTGATCTTCCTATTCGTTTTCTTCTATGGAATTGGACCATGTGAGTACGAGAGGAAATTTTGTATCGTGCTGGTTGGCAACACAACTGGCAGTGGAAGAACAGACTAGTCCTATGATAAAATTCTAGAAAGTAAGGAGGAAAGGGCAGATAGGTGCAAGTGGGAGAAAGGCAAAGGATGCAGACACCTCCAATTTTATTGCCGATCACGGTATCCTAATAATTTAAAATAGAGAACCACCTTCTCCATAGGGTTTGAGAAAGAAATTTCAGAACCCTTTTAAAAATACTCAGCTAAAAACAGGATTCTAGGCATTGCCAGGTAAATCATAGTAATCAACCCTTCATTAACTTAGTGATTTAAGCTTTATGCCTATCAACACACTTCTGGAGGAACTGACTACAGAAGCCAAAAGAAGAGCTGGTTTTATAAATTACTGCATTAATAATGGCTCCCAGTGCAATATGGAACTGCACAGATCCACTGGCACCAGGAAGAGGGTTCCAGTGTGTATGAGAGAAACCCGAAGTCCTAAATTAACAGCTGTAGTCCCTTTCTGGAATCGAGGTCTTGCAGCCTCATAGCAGAAGCCACCTGCCAGCAGGCCCCCTATTCTGCCTGTGTCATTTCCTACCATTGCCACTGTAAGGATCTTTGGCAGAGCACGGTGCGCTGTGGAACTAAGGAAACAAGTATACCGTGTCTGTGTTTTGCTTTTCTTTTTCAGCCGGAGCCACTGTATCTATCATGGTTGAAATCTTCAGCCAGTCATTCAGACCATCAGCCTTTCTGATTGTCGGCTGCATCAACTGGATGGGACTGTTTGTACTTGGGATGGTTTTTCCATTGATTGTTGTAAGTGACTCTATCCAGATCCCTCCCTCCAGGCTAATCTACTTCTGAAAGCTGACAGGGAGCTAAATAACAGCAATAAACTGCAATGACATGCAAAGCTTAGAGCTCTGTCCGAACACCAAGCGTGCTCAGGAACATCCCAGGCCTGTCAGACAAACAGCAGTTGGACTCAGATCAAACGTGGCCAGTGGAAACTCCTGGTTTGATGCTCGTCCTGGTTTGTGTACTGAGCAAACCTCTGAATTTTCATTACTAAGACACAGACCTGCACCTAAGGGCAAAGAAATAGAAATGAGATTATTTTCCTTACAGTGTCTCTCATTTCTGCTTGCAGGATAACCTTGGTCCCTTCTGCTTCCTCATCTTTTTGGGTATCCTTGCTTTATCAACAATTTTCATCTACCTGTACCTCCCTGAGACCAAGGGAAAGTCAATCATGGAGATAAAAGCAGAGTTCAACAAGTTGAATTTTGGAAAAAAGGAAATCTCAGTTACAGAAAATAACTTTCCTAAGGAACAGTTGTTCTGCACCAAACTCTGAATGTCCAGAAGAGAAATTTGCATCTCTTAGAAGAGACAGGAAACAGTGTTGGAATAGAACTAAAAAAGAAACATTAAAAACAGACTGCAAGCTCTTCTGTGTCCTCTGGTTTTGTTTTGTTTTTTTCTTTAATACAGATATGAAATTCAATATGTTAGAGTTTTATTTCTTGCTGATCTCTAAACATTTTAACAGGAAATTTTGTCACTCAGTTTTAAGATCTACTGGATATAAACAGATTTTTTTCTAAAAATAAAAATATCTGTTATCCTAGTGTACTTCATGAAGTTCTAAAACACTGTTATCAGTCCGTAGGGCCCAATCCTGCTCCGAGACCATACATACAGGCTGCCCTCACAGCTCTGGATGCACAGCCGTGGCTCTCCCTTGTTCCCAGGAGTCCTGCCCAATGCCACAGATACCTGAACAAAGAGTTTGTTACTGAACTTGCCTAAATGAGACCTCACTAGTTCTAAGCACCTCAGAATCAGGAAACTGCTGGCAAACAGTTCAGAGAAGAGTGCTCAGAAATTTGTAGGATCAAGTATAAGAATTTAAGGAGGCAAACGGAGGGAAGGGAGGATTAAGCAGGCTAAATGTTCATTAGTCATGAGACAGGGATAAAATAGAAGTCTAAAATGTTTGACCAGAAGGCTGATAGAGGAAAAGCCAAATACATGGTTTAGTGTGACCCCAGGAAATACAGATTCAAAACTTAGCAAAAGAACTTAGGAGAAAAGGTTCCAGCCATGGAAACAGAAAAAAAAAATATTGAAATTGTACTGTGAAACAGTCCTTCTGGAGATGGAATGGGAATCTCAGTGGAGAACATCCTAGTAACTCCGGGCAGGGAGAAAGACCAGCTGAACAGTTCTCACTGTATGTAAAAGAAGTAAAATGGTTCCTATAAAATAAAGCACGCTCTCAAGAGCCTCTGTGGTGTCTAAGGATCTGGTTTCCAAGCTGGTACATCAGCTTCTGGGAATTACATCAGATGTTTTCAGAAAAGAAAGTTTGTTTTGGAAATGTTTTTCTTGTTACATAAGCGAGCTACAAATAACTAGAGATTATTGTGCCCAGCAGAAAAAACAGGTTGTGAAGTTCATTACAAAGAGAGCCTAAGTTTTTCCAGGTGACCACTAACAACTATAGTACGATGTGTGACTAAATGCTTTGGATTATGCCACCTGCTTTCAACAACTCACTGAAGAAGAGATTCATCAATATTGCAAATAGAAATATTCTCCTTACGGATGGAACTGTCATTTGAGTTTGCTTTTAATGCTTTGACATAAGATACATGACCTAAAAAGTCATTTTTGGATTTTTTTTTCAGGATTTTCATTATTTTCAGATTTTTCAGAGCCAATCCACTAACACGGACAGTGGTTGAATTAAAGGCATCTTTGTGATAACTTTGTCACAGCTCAGGGAAGGTCTCCATGATGTGTGCTATTGGGGATTTTCTGTTATGGTCTATTCCAGAGAGAGAGTCCCCAAACTCACAACTGAGGTGTCCATCTACATTTTTTAAATAATTATGAGAACTGCAAGAAGAGGCACATTATATTCATTTCATTCTCAAAAACTCTCTGAAACACTTGCTCTTTCACCATTTTTCACAGTCAGGCTGTTTCCAAATACAAAGTGTCTTTTTGGATGCTTTGATTTCCAGAGTGCGAGCAGCCAGCTCCCCCTCCTGTGAAAGCCTTACCTTGACTGTCTGCATGAGCAGCCGGCAGCACACGCAGCCTCTTCTCTCCCAAGGCACGCCTGCCCTCCAGGTGTACCTAAGCAAGCTACCGCTGCCTATTTAAAGGCTCCTGGCATACCTCCCTTCACGTGGGGGTAAGTAATTGAGCAGGTGTGTTGGGAGTACAGCTGTGCTGGGAACAAGGTGAGCTGAAAGGAAACCCTTCTGCAATCCAAAGATGCCTAAATTCATTGTTAACACAAATATAAGCAAGGATGAAGTTCCAGAATCTTTTACAGGAGAGCTCACTCAGCAGCTATCAAAAGCAATGGGAAAACCAGCACAGGTAAGTCTTGCTTGATGTAACTTGGCTATGTTGAGGTCTTAAAATGCTTAAAGTATTTAAACTAGCTTTTTCTATTATGATATTCCATTTAGGCCTCTGTCAAGACACTGGGGGGCTACACATGTCTCTGAATATCTCTAAGAATCTAGCTGGCTGAGAGCAAAACTCCCTCTAAATTCCTTGCTTAGTCCTGCTGAATAGATTTTAATTATCTGCACCAAGTTACCTGTAGCCTAGTGGCGATAGCTGAAAAAAAGTGTAAGATATCAAAACTAGGAATGCTTCAAACAGTCCCATGGTAGTCTGTCTTGTGCCTAGATCTAGTCAATGCTTCCACTAATGCCTCGGTGGACTGAAATGTGCAGATTACAGTAGCTTTGAGGGTACGAGCCTGAGAAAATAGAGATCTTCAAGTCAAAAAGTTTTATTTCAATAGCAGATTAAGTACTACACTTAAGAAGGAAGAAGTCAAACTGCACAAAAGACAAGGAATAACTCACTACAGCTTTGGAGAGCTATAATGGGTTACAACAAGAATAAGCGTTAAGATGATGCTTAGGAGTAGAATAACTTCATTTGTTGTGCACAAGGTAGCAGTGAGCCTCAGCAGGAGTACTGCATCCAGCCTACGCCCTCTGCTTTGAGAAGGAGGTAGGCAGATGAGAAATGCACCAAAGCAAGAAACACCAGAGAAGCAAGAGACTGCAAGGATCAAGAGATCATAGAGATGTTCTTTCTCCTCTGGAAAAGAGAAAGATGAGGAGGGAGGCTGTGATGCAGGTGATGGGAATAGCTTTTTCTCCCTTAGTGGTGTAAGGCAGGAAGCAGCAAGATTTCAGTTAGATCTTGAAAGGAAGTTCTAAAAGCTTCTGTTGCTTCCAGCCAGGTTCTGCATTAGACTTGTGCCATGGTTACCAGCTCAGGATGGCACCATGTCATTGTTCCTGTGTCGCTTTCAATACACCATTGGGCTCAGAAGCAGTACAGAAGCTTTGACTTATCTTGTTAGCTCAGGCTCCACGCTATGATGGCTACTGACTCGTGCCTTCTGGAACCTGCTTGGACAGCCCTATATGATGTTTCTGTAGCTAGACCATTGCAGAGCACAACTTGGACGCTGTGGAGCTGCAAAATCATCAGACTTGAGCATGAACTCGGTCTGCACAAAGCCATCAACCTGCATGACACCACCCCAGGGTTATTGCCCCTCATGAGTACCCAAGGAGCTCTTTGAACTCTGGTTGGAGGAAGGAAGGCTGTCACCTGGTGCTACCTTCTCCTCTGCTGGGTCCAGTGGAGGCTCTAGCCAGCCAGATGCTTAAGTAATGACCACTGGTGGGATGGTTAATAGTACTGACCTTTCATTGACCAGTTAGAAATTTGTTGCTGAATGGCTGCAGATTTAAAAAAGACTGTTAGGT
The DNA here is from genome assembly GCA_013399115.1 of Anseranas semipalmata. Taxonomy (NCBI): domain Eukaryota; kingdom Metazoa; phylum Chordata; class Aves; order Anseriformes; family Anseranatidae; genus Anseranas; species Anseranas semipalmata. The sequence continues at coordinate 513,471 of VXAA01004537.1, read as the reverse complement.
GGCTGGATGTTCTCATCAAATTGATTTGATGTAGAGTTAAAAAGCCACCAGACCTGAAGAAGAATGGTTCTACTGCGTCTCTTCCAGGCTGATTGTTTGATAAAGCACCCCTCTTTCTCTGGGGCCAGTCAGCCAATCTCATTAAACATGTAGGAAATCAATCTGCTATATTTGACCGAAGCTAGTTATTTCGGGGAATAGTCAGAAGCATGTTTTAGGCTTGTATAAGCCTCGTCTCCATAGAAAACAGGTTAAACCATAAATGGGAGTAAGATTTTTTTTTTTCCAACACATGCAGGAATATAATGGACTACTTCTGCGAAACTAATGCGTTCTACCCATCTTAAAAAAAAAAAAAAAAAAAAAGAATTTTTCATCAATCTAGCAAAGAAGTACTTCCTGTTTGGGGCAGGGGAGGCTGTCAGCTGCCAGTTCTTGCATAACAGCTCCTGAATATAAAGCTAGAGGCCAGGGCTGGGATGCAGCTGGGACAGGCTTGTGCAGCAGTGTGGAAGGGATATGTAATGTTACTTAGAAATACACAGGGAACAACAAAGTTTTTTTTAGAGGCCATGCAAACTCTTCGTGACAAAGGAGGCAATAGGAAAGGGGGAGAGAGAGTATCTTAGTTATGACAGAGAGAAGGAAAGGATTAGGGTGGGCTGGAATGCAGAGCTTTCTTCTCACAGGAAATGGTACCATTGGAAAAAAAAATCCTGAATTTTTTTTATCCAATTGTTTTTCCAGTAGAAGGAAAAAAAAAACACTTTAAACAAGGTGAAAATAGTGGTGATTAATATTTCAGCTTGACTCTTTTAATAATAACCTGCTTCTGGGATAGATATTTAAAGGCATGTGCATACCTACGTTTGGTATAAAGCTAGCTGAGAGCACAGGGTGTCCAGCTGGGGAGAGCAGGGCTGAGAAAGCGGTACCTCAGCAGGATCTCCCTGGTTCATCCTGTACTGCTGCGGCTGGATGTACCTTGCACCCAAACAAGCTGTAAAAGACAGCCAAGACTAATTACCCAGACAATTCCTGGTACTCGGGCTAGCTTGTTTTAGCAAGAGGGTTAATTGTTGCTGAGTTCCAATGATGCGCTACTAATAAACGTGGGTAAGAACAGAAGCCAAATGGATGCCAAAGGAACTGATCCCCGGATTCCCCAGTGTGTGGATCTGACACTATGTATTAGCAGCAGGGAAAACTGCAGGCTGGTCATTAATGTTAACATGGATACTTTCTTCCAGTTTTCCTGCTATCAGGAACAAAAGTAGGATTAAGCTGTATTTGGTTTAATGAGGGGGATGTTGATCTAGATCTCAGTTACGTCAGTTTGCATTTACCTCAGCAGGGAAAACTGCAGCAGGAGCCAGTGAGGTGCAAAATCTCTCTGGAACGTAGGGTTGGAGCGATGCGATCACAAACCCCCAGTGGCATTCACTCTTCCCGCACAGGCAGGGAGAGTCTGGTGGCTTGGAGCAGATTCTGGTCGTTTTGCAGGTCACTGAGGTCTCGGAGTACCTAACTTTCCACCCAAAACTCAGTAAAGACAACGATACCACAGGGTCCTCAGTCCAACAGCATATGTGGGCAGAGCGTCTGGAACCCACCTTCCAGTATGTAATTGGGCACACTGGGGTTGAAGGCTGCAATTATCTACAGCGTCCAGTGATCGCTGCAAGATCAGCAGCACTTGTCAGACACTAAGCACCTCTGTGATTCCCTTCTCTGGAGTAAATATCTATGCATGCCTCCTGCCCTGTTTTGAATGTTTCAGCAGGGTCTGCTTACATAGCAGACTCTGGATCCCCCACTGTTCTGGTTTTGTTTTTGTTTTTTTTTTGTCCTAGGCTTCACTCATGCCTGGGTACAAAGGAGAGTATCTGCTGCCAGCTAGTCAGCAGCAGTTGCTCAAGCTGGGCAGGGGCTGCCCAGCACATGAGGTGCAGTGTTCCCCCTCTACCCCCACAATTATCTTTACCCAAACAGTAATTATTAGGAACCGAGACTCCCAAGCCTAAATGGCAAAATACGCTTGTTCTGGCCCTTAACACAGCAGGGAATGTCTCAGAAGAATGCAAATTGATACAGTTAGGTACCGACACATGAAAGCCTTAGACATAGCAAGCAAGGCTTGGAGGACAAAGTCTTCAAGGAGAAGACGGAAGGCAGGGAAGGATCAGTGCTTCAGGGTAACTTCATAAGAGCACGGGTGATACTATTTGCATTCTAGTAAGTGTTTAAAAAAAAAAAAAAGCATCTATAAGTGACTGTTCTTTTTAACTATTTTATGTGCTGCTAGTAGTTTGAGCTAGAAAACAGCCATTCTGCAATAGATAGAACTCTGGTGGCAGTGCCCGTCCCCAAATGGTATATTATGGGAGTGTGGTTGTACTTTATACCTTCTCATCTTTGTGACTTGCAGAAAAACATTTAGCAGATCTGAGTGCAATGAAGTACCTAGAGGAAAAATTCAAAAGCCTAAATGATAGGCATGCAATTATTTTCCCAGCAGTTCAGGTACACAAATATCTTCTGGGATTTTCAAAACTTCCTAACACTGCAAAGGAAAATAATATTCCTTTTCTTTTTCTTCCAACAGTATCTAGCAATACAGATCTCTCCTGATCAGGTGATGTCCTTTGGTGGCTCCACAGACCCCTGTGCTATATGCTTTCTTTACAGCATTGGGAAGATAGGAGAGCAGGAGAACAAGGTCTACTCCAAATTGCTTTGTGACCTGCTGAATAAACAGCTGAAAATACCATCTGACAGGTGAGCTTATACAGCAACTTGTCTGACATGACTTTCCACAGGTTGTTAAAGCTATTAATCCCAAACTTGTCCTCTGGTGTTCTTCTGTTAACATTCAATGGAGCAACTCTCCAATTAAAAAGAGGAAAGGAACAATTGCATGAGGTGCAAAGCACAAAAGCTGTAAGATCTGTCTTGGTTAAAACAATGGAGGCTCAGGCACCATACACACAGATCTCATATGTGCACAAGCCCAGGTACAGATGCAATAACTTGATGTTATTAAACTGATAATTTGAGTAATGTGTACCAACACCTCCCCACTGTCTGTGTGGTACATGTGGAGGGCTACTACAAAGCTTTGATTTAGATGGAAGCATTTCTAGTGCTTCTCCTGAACGTACGCCAATGTGCTCCAGAACTGACTTTGTGTCACCTTACTTTAAATATAGCATCCTGAGATTTTCTACAAGAAGTAGAAAAGCACTAACAGCTCCAGAATGCAAGCAGACAAGGCATTTGGGGTGGGTGCAACACCTGAATACACCTGCCAGAATTTGTAGAAGGAAATGTGTAACTTGTGGAGAGGTAGTGCAGTCCTGAGAAGCGTAGAGCTCGGGGGACTGCCTACAGCACGACTGTGTGTCCTGCTGCAGGAACACCCTGGCCAGCCTGCAGCAGTCTCCTCAGCAGCTAACAGCATCCCTCTTCTCTTTCAGAATTTATGTCAGCTTCTTCGAGATCAGTGCCGGCAACGTGGGCTGGAACAACACCACCTTTGCTTGAGGTTTTGAACACTGCAGCTCTAGTCATGTTACCTGTATATGCCACAAATGTAAAAGCCAGTGGTGCTACCCACTGCTGTTCTAACATCTTGTCTGCTGCCTAAATACAAGTAGAAAAATAGTGGAAACCATTACAGCTGAGACTCCTTATTCTGGAAAGGCCTGTGACTGAGATGGGAGGGTGCTTTCTCAAAATATTCCTAACAGAAGCTTTTCTTTAAAACAGTTTCTTCTTTTGTTTGAAGATGAATGCTCCATTGGGGTATACCTTTGCCCTGTTCATGGTGGGCAGCCTGAACAAACTTGCAGAACTATCTTGACCTGATTTCAAAATACACATAAATGTAAGTCAGGACGCGGCTATCAATGTGGTATATGGACCTCCCTTCAAAAGGGGGAACACGGGATTGCCTTTTCTTTAAAAGGGTTGAATTGCAGCCCAGGTCCTCCTTAGATCTAACACTACATGCACATCTAGCTGCTTAGCAGAGACGCTTGTGCTGCAGGAGTCTCCCAAGGTTCACAACAGGCAGAGGGGGTAAGTGGAAAAAACCCACTGTGCCCTGTTCTGCCCTCCCCTTGTCATCCCTTGAGCAATTTGCAATGACAATGAAGATTAGAGCACAGCTCAAAATGAGGGATACACGCAGTGAGCCATTCCCAGATGTCAAAGTGGTGAATTATGAAAGGAAGATTTCCATATAAATACTTACCATTCAAGCCCTGGGTCAGATAACATAATTTGCTTCCAAAGTAGAAAGACAGATTGAATACAGATCTATTTCCTGAATCTCTGAAATCAGGTGTATTGTTTTTTATTTTTACTTTTTCTGGAAGAACAGCCCCAATCTCACCCCTGTTCTGAGCTCTATTGTGAACACCCCATTTTTGCCCTTATCGCAGCTTTACTTTGCAGCCACAATCTTTAAATACAAGCCTGCGCCTCAGCCTGCATAAATGCTTTGAGGGGATAACGTGTGGAACTTGGTCTGGTGAATCAACACAGCGCAACCAATAAAGCAAGGATCTAAATACAGTATATCTGATGAAATATTGTCCATCCCTACTTAACGCCTTGCAGGGTTGCCGACTGAGAAAGGAAGACATGACACAAGGTAGATGTGCTTTTGGCAGAATTGCTCACAGACAACTGCTACGAAGCCCCTAAACAAAGCAGGACCCTAGCTGAGGAGGCAGTTTCCTTCTCCAGAAATCAGTCTGCCTTCTTCATAGAGCCACCAGCTCAAAGAATGCCACCTGTCTGTTCTTGGAGGCACAGCACCATCATCTTCTGATGTTCTGGCTCCTTCTCCCTGGCCAATTGCTCTGGTTTTGATTGCAATGAAGTCAGGTACGTACAACTGCAACCAGTAAATGCCCCAGCCCTGCCATTTGCAGTCAGGCTCCAGGAAAGACTTCAGCCTACTCCACATCTCTCCTGAAGCCCTTCTATGCTGGATGCTTTCTGAGTTAATCTTGGAGCATCCAGACACCGAACTGCCTGTTCCTAAGGTAACACTGAGACCAAGTACAATCAAGACCACCTCTACTTGTTAACAGACTTGCTTTATACTCTTAACAGGGAATGTATGAGCCTTTTTTGGCCCTGGCTCTAGTACATCATTAGAATGCTGTTTGATTTATTTCTGTAAAACACTTTACCTTTCAGCTTCTTTCTGTCTTAGACACGCTTCTTCATTGTTCTTGTTTTAATCACAAGCAATTGTTTTAAAACAGATGCTGTGCATCCAGAAAACATGAGCATGAAGCAATCACTTGAGGGAAAGGTGCACAGATGCATACTAGTATTTGGTTAACTTCTAAAAATGCATCTTTAGAAGCCATGAAAATGGATGCACTGCTACTTCCTTAGTTGAGGGGACAAAAGAATGAAAGTGCAGGTGTCTCTCCACTGTGTGAGCAGCGTGGCCAGGGGCTGCCGCTTTGGGCCTGGCAGGCCACAGAGCAAGCATGCCAGCAGTCCCACTGCTCTCAGGTTGTTTAGCCTGCGTTGCTGGAATTCCCACCCATTCTGTGCAACAACTCGGGGAGGCAGAAAGATGGGATGAACAACTGGCACTGCGCCGAGGGAAATGTCTTCAGTTCCTAATAGTGCTATTAATCACTAAAAAAAGTAAGCGCTTCAAATCCTGCCAGTTCTGTGTGACAGCCTGTGCCGCTTCAAATCACCCTCTGCTCTCTGTTCAGGGCTATGTGTATTCACATGTGTAATGCAGATGTACGGCCAAGCTTTCTAGCAGCTGCAGCGCTGGGACTTTGTTAAAAATCAACGTGCTTGATTCCTGTCTGGAAAACGTCTGCATGGAGAGGGCTCTGGGCCCGATTCTCTTTTGCCTTCCCGTGAGTCATTTCAAGCAGCTCGGCGCTGCGGTCCCGGCAGCGTAAGAGGCAGAGTGGCGAGTCATGCCCTCTGCAGCCTACGTGCATCACATCACATAACCCAGCAGGAGGCTCATCTCTCCAGCTGCCTTTCACCACCGAATGGACTCACACCGCAAAAAAAAAAAAAAAAAAAAAAAAAAAAAAAAAAAAAAAAACCACGCTTTTTTTCCGGTGGAAAAATATGGTATGAAAATGAGGATGCTGAGAAGTAATAGATCGCTCTCAATTTGACTGACGAACGTTAGAGAATAATTAACTTGCCCACGAGTTAGGCAGATTTTCACTCACATTGTGTTAAAGCGCAGAGTTGAAACAAAAAATGCACAAATGTGCCGTTATTTTGCCAAAGAAAGACCAATCCCTCCCGAGCCAGGGCCGATACGCCCTTTTGGGGCGTGCGCCCCAAAAACCATCAACAGCAGCAACGACGCGAAGCAGTAACGGCGGCAAAGGGGGGGGGGGCTCCCCCC
>VXAA01004537.1:484910-504534 GCA_013399115.1 Anseranas semipalmata | reverse complement strand
CAGCCCCCCGGAGGAGCGGGCGGACGCGGAGCCGGCGGCAGGCGGCAGCGCTCCCCCGGAGAGGAGGGAAGAGGACGGAGAGGAGTCGGGAGCGGCACGCGAGGGGACCGGAGCAGGTGAGGATAACCCAGGGGTGTACGAGCTCGGGGCGCTTGGTCGGCGGTGCTCAGCAGAGAAGTAGGCGCAAGTTGCCCGCTGAGTGCCTTGCTGAATCTCTCCGGGGGTGCATTTTGCTTTCTGTCTGCTCAATGTGTTCCCGAAGTAATTTCTTTTTTAGTAGAAGCACCCATATTGCAAACTTTGGGTTTAATTTAGTGTAAGGGAAAGACGGATGCATGTCGACACAGTCTTCAGTTGCCTCCATTACCACCGAAGCAATGTTTGGCTCTTGCAGTTGGATTTAAGAAGGATAAGCTTGCAAGTAGTTGGTTAAGTTCTATGATGTAAAGCGTTCCCCATATCCCTTTTCTGTAGCACGTTCTGACCTGCAGCTGTGTATTCTTGTTATCTAGATTCCAAAGAAGACATTAAACAACAGGAAGACAGAAGCAACCTTAAAAGTAAACCTTCTAAAAGGAAGAAGAGGGATGAGGAAACTAAGGGAGCTAAAACGAAGAAAGAGTACAGTGAAGGAGCTGAAGGAAACCAAAGCACAAAGGAGGAGCAGCCCTTAGCAGCCCTGGGGGAAGCAGCAAATGTGCCACCTTCCAGCTTGGTAGTTCTTGGAGACTATGACAGAAAGCCCGTGCAGAAGGTAACTAGATTAATTGAATTTTGATGATGGCTGGGTATGAACAGGCATCTTACCAGCTTATTTCATGTATGGCATTGCCCATCTGGTGGCAGAAATGCTTTGTTTCTCTCTTTTTCCCCCACCTCAGGTTCAACCCTTTTTACCACAATGGCTTGCTCAACCCAAACTAGTGCAAAAACGTATCAAAGAGAACCTAATTCCCATCGGGGGTGTCCCAGGAATTCATCCCAAGCTGTTGAAAAAGCTGCAAATGAATGGGATAGAGTCCTTTTTTCCAGGTACGTTGATAGTACTCTTCTTTTTCTCTGAATTCACTTATATAGTTCGCACATCTGTTGCTATATGTTTTATGTGGTCAGTGAAATAAAGTATAGAACAAAAGCAGATTTAATGCACTGAAGTGACAATGCTAGTTTTAACCCTTCACTTTCAAAGTCTTATGTAGGCTGAGTAACTGAAATTGGTTATCTAGTCATAAATGCAGCTCCACAAAATACGTGTTTTGAGGTAATAACTGACAGCAGCCAAAACAGGGAGATCTTACTTGTGTCCTAACATTTTTCCCTCCTTAGTTCCAGACTTTAGTTCATTGCCTTCCACCACCTGTGGTGCTAACTGGACCAGTCTAGGAACCTGTTCAAATCATTAAAGCAACAAAAAACTGTTAAAGGGGGGGAAAAAAAAGAGCAATTGGTTTTCTATCATTTTACTAGTTTTGCAGACATGCAATAAGCGTTTGCGCTTAAATTAAGTAGAAAGTAGAGCTGGAAGCAGGGATAAAGAGAGGAGGCAACAGGAGAGGAGGGAAGAAGGTGGGATCTCCAGCCTTCAGCAAATTACTAGGTGCAGCTGAGCCTGCAGGCTCAGGTGGTATCAAAGACTCATCAAGGCTACATGGAAAGCCAGCATGTGTCTCTTCTTTTAAAGTATGCTGTTAAGTAATGTTTTAATGTAAATGGTCTTGCCTATTTTGTCCTGGGAGGTCGTAGCAGGTTGCCAATAGTAGCTTCTTGTGTTTTCTCATAAATCAGGTCCAGCTTGTGGCACTTAATAGTAGATAAATCCAAGCAGTGCCTTGCTCTGTCTGGTAATGATGGCATCTGCTGATCTCGTATGTCGTATCCTTCACTGGGTACAATCTTGTCACTGAGCTACATCCCCTGGCTGCTAAGCCTCATGGATAAACGAAGGTTGGCTGGTTTGAGAGGACTTGTCATGGGGCAGGGAAAAGAGAGAGTTCACGGGTGACAGTCAAAGCTGTTGTTTCTACAGCACTGTGTTTGCTTCAGTCCTTGTATACTCTCCTGCAGCAAACTTGAATGACTTCAAAGCCTACAGGAGGTGTTCATTTTGCTCCTTGGCAGATGCTGCTGCATCGCCCTGTTGCACAGTATGTGTTTATATAAGAGTAGTTTGTACTTCAAAAAAAGGATGTTCAGAGACAAGCATTTGTGGGCTTTAAATCTGCCCAGTGTCATCCTAACATGAGCACAACGAGACAGGTATGAATTGAAAACAGTATTTAACACAGTAACATCTATTCTGAGCACTAGAAACAGCTGAATTCTTGGAGAGGGAAATCTCTGTATTCAGTGTTAAGCTACTGAATGAAAAATAACAAGGGAATAAACAGCATCTCTGCTAAGAGATGGTTTTGATTCTTTCTCTCTTATGTCTGTAGCAGCAACAGCACAGACATGGAAACAAATTCATTGTATAAAATACTGCTTTCCTTGGTAGACAAGTCTTAGTCCAGTTCATTAACTCTGTAGATAATGTTTGTTTCCATTTTTGTTCAGTTCAGGCAGAGGTGATTCCTGCTGTTCTACAGAGTGCATCCAATGGGTATTTGATGGGGCAGGGAGGATACCGCCCCAAAGACATCTGCGTCTCAGCACCTACTGGCAGTGGTAAAACCCTGTCTTTTGTCATACCGATAGTACAGGTGAGTTTACCCCAGTGAAATGTAGGGAAAACGTTGGGGTTGCTTTTGTTCAAGCAAAACCTGAACTTAGAAGTAGGTTAGAAAACCAAGGAATTTGTGGATGCAAATCAGATTTTTTGCTCAGAGCTGTGCGAGTCCTCTTCACCTCAGCATCCTACTCCTTTTTGCAGACAGGGAGGATGGAGGAGAATAAAACGGAAACAAAACTCTGGAATGTATCAAGCCCATCTCTTCTCATGAGCTTAGATACAAGAAGCTCCTTCTCACCCCATTGCTTTCAGGGACTCATTCAGCCTTTGTTTTGGCAGGTTCTTCTAGATCGAGTAGTTTGCCAAGTGCGAGCTCTGGTTGTTCTGCCCACCAAGGAGCTGGCCCAACAGGTAGGTAGCTCTTCAGCTTCTCACTGAGCAGAACTGGGCTAAGGGAAGGGCTGGTGCAGTGAATACTTTGTTTGACTGTTCTGGGAAGCAGGTTGAAGACCTGCCAGTGGGTTTGATGTTATTAGCGTAACGGAAAGTCTTACTTTCACTGATTTTGTTGTGGCTAACAAAGCGCATCTCTTTGCAGGTGAGTAAAGTGTTCAACATTTACACTGATGGGACAGGTCTGAAGGTCGTTTCGATTACTGGCCAGAAATCTTTCGCAAAGGAGCAGGAGATGCTTGTCCAGAAAAAGTAGGTTAAATGGTTTTTTGATAAGCTTTGTAGGGACTGTAAGCTATTTAATCTCCGTAGGCAGAGGTCAAAATATAGCCTGTTGCATCACACCATCATGCAGTGATTTTGGATAGTGGGTTTATATGCTACACACTGATTGTTCTGTCTTTGACAAAGTGCCTGCTACTACCCCTTTTTGTGGTCGTTGTGTTTTTAGATTTTTGGGGCTGTTCACCAGCTGAGTAGAATTCAAACATTTACCTTGTGCCCACAGGTATGGGATTTTGTTGCAATTATTAAGCTTTTTCTTAAGGGCAATGAAGAATGTCACTTTCTGTTTAAACTAAGGTAGTACAATGGAGAATAGGGTTTAGTGTCCAGCATTGCCTTTGTGTGCTGGTAAATTGCATATTTGAATTTTATTATTTCTCAGTTAAGTGAAAAGAATAATAGGAAAATCTTAAGGGCTTTTGACCAAGGATCTCTGGTATATGCCTTACAGTGTAGGGAGAAACTTACTGATGAGCTGCTTGTTCTTTCAGAGTGACAGGCTACTGCAGCCTTGCTGATATTATTGTGGCTACACCAGGGCGGCTTGCAGATCACATTAGCAAGACCCCGGGGTTCAGCCTGACACAGCTTCGCTTCCTGGTGAGTCAACTCCACAGGTCTCCCATCTCGGTGCAAGGTCCGTTGGATCTTCCTGCTTTGTTCTTGGGTGGTGCATAAATATGTCTCTGTTGGAACTGTTGTGTGGGCTTGCTCTGTGCTTCAGATTGCTCAGGCAGCTGTCTCAAGATGAGAAGTTTTATTCCAACTCGTGACACCCAGGCATCCACCCACTTCCCCTTCTGTCTTATCCTCTTGCAGACACAAATCTGGAGCGAAGCCATATCGGTCAAAAAACAGTTTCAGAGTAAATTATCAGTCTGTAGTAGCTTCCACCATATTGGAGTCTGTGCGGAGACATAGCTGCCATCTTATTGTGGATATGGAGATTTTTCTCCCTTATGCAAAGACATGGGCTGTATTTAAGTGCAAATGAACTTGTGTAGTTACTGAGCAACTGAAACAAAAGGAAAATTCAATTTTGGGGTAGAAATTTCTGCCTTCATTTGAGGAATGACAGGCAAAGAAGAAATTGTGTTGAGTAGAAGCTTCTATACAACTTGCATTCTGGCTCACTGTTACAGTTACAAAAGGAAAATAAAAGCTGCCTAATGCAAGACAGTATTTAACGAGCAATGTTTTTTGTCTTTGTGAATTCAGATCATAGATGAAGCTGACCGTATGATTGATGACATGCACCAGAATTGGCTGAACCAAGTTGTCAAAGCTGCATTCCAAGCAGAAAATGACCCTGGCTCTAATACACTTTTCCAGAGGATCAAACCAGGGCCTGTAACAGCAGCCAGGTAAATTGCAAAATGCATTTCTTTGAACTGTTTGCATGGATACCAGCACTTAGATGCCATTGCCCTGCTTCATAGCATGCTCACAGGCACTCCCGAAGCTTACTTATTCAGAGAAATGTCTGCTAAATTAAGGCAGCTACTTCTTCAGAACTTAAAAAAAGCAAGCAGTGAACAGCTGGTATTAAAGGATGTCTTTTAGACTGAAATCTGTGTATTGTATTCGAGCTTTCCTTAACTAAAGCAGCATCAGAAGAATGCACAAATACTGCAAGTCTTTGAATCATTTGCACAGTATCTATAGCAATGCCCTCTGGCAAGCTGAGTAATGAATTGGAAGGAAAATGCTTGAACTATGTATCTGCAGCTGCTGTTTTCAAGTAGTGTGATAGAGATGTGTCAGAAACAGAGATCAGCAACCAAGGAGGAAGCGACTAGGATGGGGGCAAGGGTGACCAATGCGGGTTGTGTAGTTGAGTTGAGAATGCTGACGCAGTTCCATCTGTGAACTTCTCTATAAAACAAGGGTGGAAAAGAACCTACCGGAAAGGCCCAGAGCAGGAGAAGAGCATCAGAAAGAGTTAATGGCTTCCCTCATAACACCATCTGAAAGTACTTGTGGAGGAATTCCTTTGCCCTATCCTCAAAGCTCAGTTGCTGTGTGCTATTTATTTCAGCTGCTGCTATCCTCAGATACCCTTACAGAAACTGCTGTTTTCAGCCACGCTGACCCAGGACCCAGAGAAACTGCAGCAGCTGGGTTTGTTCCAGCCTCGTCTCTTTACATCTGTCTATTCTGAGAAAAAAACACTGAGAGATGGAACAGAGACTGAACAAGGCGCTGAAGAGAAATACACGCTCCCTGAGGGGCTATCGGTATAACATTAATTCTCTTGCAACCATGAAAGTAACTTTATTTGGTAGCTATTCAAAAAAAGAAGGTGCTTGAATAAATTATACTTGAAGGTTAGTTTAACTCTGGAATATCTAGTTACGTTTGTAGCCTATAAACAAATACAGCTTTTGTACGAAGCCTTGTGTTACAGAGAGGAGAAGGTGACTTTGGGAGTATTCATGACCCAAAGAGCTCTACCTTTGCTCATGTGTTTTCTCCTTACTCAGTGCTCATTTGGTTAGGATTAGAGTTCTTTAAAATTAAACTGTCTTCATGCAGAATTAAATTTGCTAGCAATAGGGAGTGGAGATACGAAATAATAATGTATTAGTACTTTTCAACTGTGTTTTAAATATTTCTGTACAACATGCATTTCAAGGCATGTGGGTACAGGTCACCCAGTACACAAGAAGGCAGTGCGTGTTGTTACTTGCTGTGGAGAAGTGAGAACACTAGAACAAGATAGGTCTCCTGCCTCTACCTTGTGTTGCGTTCTCCCCCACCATCTTGCTGTGACTTGTTCTAAAGGGGGTGACATTGTCAGGTCTGGTTTTGTTGCTGTTAGTTGCAAAACATCCAAGCCTATGTAGGTCACAGATAGGTGGTGGGTTTCAGTGAAGGTAGCCTTGGCAAGAAGTAATTTCTGTCTCTGAACTTCTTCCCTACTGACTACAGCAATGTTACGTGCCTTGTGACCTGAATTCCAAGCCTTTGCTCCTCTTGCACTTCATGCTGACAATGAAGTTTACCCGTGTGTTGTGTTTTACCAACTCCAGGGAGGCTTCTCACAGGTGAATGCATTAATGAGATCACTTGGCAGATACCTACTATAGTGATGTTACAGAGTTAGGTAATGAAGTGACAGTTTCTATCCCATTTACCTACAGATTGTTCCTGCTGGTTCAAGCCTTTGGTGGAATCACTGTGGCTGAATTTTCTTCCCGGTTACCTCCCAACGAGAGACAGAGAACCATGAAGGAATTTGAACAAGGAAAGATACAACTGTGAGTATCTTAAATGAGTTTCTGCATGTCTTCCAGCATAGGCTATTTCTAGTGTGAAAATCTAGTTTAGAATCAAGACACTTAAACGGGATCCCCTGTAAAACAGAGCTTGTGGGAACCCATTTAAAAAATGTGTGTGGGACTTGGTCTTCTGATTTATGAACTGTTTACACCTGCATGTAAACTGGCCTGTTGTAATCTAGCTGTAATCTGTATTTGTGTGTTATTTTACAACAAGCAGTAAAAGTATCTGCTTATTCATATTGTTGCCCAAAATGTATACCGTTCTGACAAGTCTTAGCGTTACTGTCTGTGGTTGGGGCCTGCTGCTTACTGGAAGAAAACAGATGTTGCTGCTAGAACTATATATATAGTACTAGTGCTTCCTACAAAGGAAACCCCCAATCAGACTGTCACACAGTTTTACTTCTATCCATGTTTTTGATTTACTTTGTGATTTCAGTAACTATAAGGGATTGTAGCTATTGAATGTCCCTGAGAAGAAGGTAAATACTTTTTTTCTGGATTTTCTTTTTGTCCAAACCTTGTGTTTAAGTTCTTCCTTTACTACTGGAATTTCACACTTCACTGTCTGCATTCAGTATGTTTAAGAAGTGTTCAGATGGTTTACAGGTTTGTAACCTCCAGTGTGCTGGGGGCTGTCTAGATCAGTGTTGCATGCTTGGAGAATCTGAAAACACCAAGTAGCTTTTTATTTACAACCATAGTGGTGCTTAGAACAGACAGCTAATAATGCCAGTTACATTAAGGAGTGATTTACAGTGCTGTTTTCATGCTCAGAGGTCACAAGCTGGCTGCCCAGTTTGAGCAGAGATTAGCAAGAATTTTGCTGTGTTCAATTGTTTTGTGTGTGCAATGCAAGAGATGTTACCTGAAAATGACTATATACATTTAAAACTAGGTTAATCAGCACAGATGCCACTGCTCGAGGGATTGATATTAAAGAAGTGAATTGTGTGATAAACTATGACACACCTCAGTTCATCAGGACATATATTCACCGGTAAGACATCCAGGAACAAAGGGAAGATACCAAAGCTTGGTTTTCTTTGAAATATTTAGCATAAATAACATGCACTTAAAAGGGGCCTTAGCTTTGGATTCTTTTTTAAGTTCAATATGCAAATAGCTTTTTTAACCAGAATTTAATCCATATCATCACCAGAGCAATGTAGTATTAAAACAGAGAACTAGCACCCTGTTAATACAAAATGTATTTTACAGGAGCTAGAAACACTGTCCTGGACAGCATGAAGTTGAGTTTCCAGATGCTTAGAAAACTGCAGAGGCTCCACAGCTGTAAATGAGTCCTGGAACATTCATGCTTTGTAACATATGGCTAGTCCTGCTGTGCTAAACTCAAAAACTTAGAATCGAACTTTCCTTAAATCTGGAGAATTTCATAATTGGGCTTGTGAAGCTGATAATGGCAGTGATTACATGGCTGAACTGACTTGATGTTCCTTTTTCTGATTTCAGAGTTGGAAGAACAGCTCGTGCAGGAAAAGTGGGCTTAGCTTTCAGCATGGTCCTTAGAATTCAGGTATGTCACTGGTGTAAGATTCATTTCAAAAGGAAGCATGGAGGAGTGTAAGGAAGATAAGGTTCGTACTACTTTCCACCTTCTCCAGTCAGCTGAGTTTTGTACTTGGAAATTTCTATTCAATTACTCCCTGACTAGGCAACACGTTCCAAAATGTGGTCATTTTCTAGCTGATAGGCAGTGGGGTGTCTCAGCTCCTGTGAAGGGGAGGTGCTCTCATTTCTTCTACTGTGTCTGTTTTGTTACACAGGAACGCAGGTTTCTGCGGATGTTGAAGGATGCTGGCATCCCAGACATAAAGCAGCACTTGGTGAAGGGCAAGTTATTAAAGCCATTGGTGCAGCAATATGAGGAAGCTCTGTCTAAGCTTGAGAAAACAGTCAAGGTAACTGCAACAGGGAAGAAAATTTAAAAATCAAACTACAGCTTACACAGTTCATTGCAACTCATGACAAGCACAAGTATTAGTGTCCAGAATCCTTCTCTTTATCTGAGATGTTTCTGTTTCAGTGTGAAGGCAGCTTTTTTAGGTGCGTCATTATGAAATACTTGCAAAGTGGTGGGGGGGGGCGAGAGGTTTTCTGTTAAGGGTAGACAGTATTTGTGGTGTTCCCTTTCTTGTTCCGGCTTTCTCCTTATCTCGAGCTTGGATTTTGTCAGCTACCCGAGGAAAGCAAACAAAATGCAGAGATTGAGCCTTTTGTCATTCCAGAGTTTTCAGATGGTAATTTACAACCATGCTGACCATAAGTTGGGTACGTCAAGCCAGGAAAGCATTTTCTGCAGACCCTTCCTTACACACCAGTAGGAAAGTTGAGAGCTTTCAGACGGAAGCAGGGTAGCATTTAACTTGCCAGACTGGTGGACTAGGGATCCATAATGGATGTTCTTGTGCTGTATGATTTGGGCAAGTATTCTGCTCTCTACTTTGAGGACTCTTGATAAACATCAGTCCTTGCAATAATTATGATTCTGAGTTGCAGATCAGGAATGTCAGAGAACTGGAGCAGGGCAGAAAAGATCATTAAATTGTCCCTTTGCTCCCTAAAGTCCCTTTTGTGTGACCTTGAGACAGAAGCATCTTCAGTCACCTTCTCAACTTTAATTTTGAACAGGGTGAGCGAGCACAGAAACGAGCCTGAATGAATGCAAGCAGAGGAGGTTGTTTCGTGGCACTGAAGCTGCTGAGCTGCACTATACTACCCAGCACAGTAACAAGGAGATGTAGTTCCTGAGCTCAATGGTCGTTTCCTCAAGCTTATCATATCTTAAGTCACAGGCCTCATTTCCATTTCAAGGACACTGGAAACACAGTTCATTTACTGGTTTTCAAAAAGGAAAAAATGTATTGCTTTGAAGAGGACTTTGCATCATACCCTACTGGCATGTATAAAACTACTACCAGTGAAGAGTCATACACAGCTCTTGAGCATGGGCCTGATGGAACTGCTGGTCACCAGAGGTGTGGGCTGTGCCCTTCTTGCCTCCGAACTGGGACAGCTCACGGTTCTGCCATACTGTGCAAGCAGCTGTATCTGCAAATGCATAAAAACCTATGCAGTGTCTATAGCAGAACACTGTTTGAAGAACTGTTGCAGGCTGGAGGGCCTGCAACTTTTAAATAAATACTATATATAATCTTTTTAAAACATTCATTGTCTATTAAGGATTCCTGGGTACGGGGTGGAGATGGTGTTGAGTGGATTTGGGGTTGTACAGTCTTGTGCCTTTGTTCCCTTGCCTGCATTGTTTCCTTCCACCATTCAGTACCAGCGGTAGCAGCCCATGCTATTAAGTATTAGGTTAGTATTAACGCAAAATAAAATGTCTAATGTCTAGTATGAATACACTGCAGTTGCCAAGTATCAGTACAAGCCATAAATCTGTATTTGACACATGCCACTGATATTTTTAGCTGCCCTGGGCAGAAGGCTTACAACTACCATGTAGCTGTAGCCTCCAACCACCCTTGGAGACCTTCTGCAGGAAGTACCCCAGCGGTGGCTTGTTAAAATGAAATAAATGTACACCAGTGTTAGCAATACATCAATGGAGAAAAATGAAGGGCAGGGTGCTGGAAAGCTTGGAGGGAAGGATATCAGGAGCGGTGGCTGCATATTGTGAAGATGGGAGCAACGTGGGATTGTCATAGCAGTGAAGCCAGCATTTCTCTTCCTACTGCCCTCCCTCTCAAGCCGGTTTTGCTTGGTGCTGGTGATGGGTAAAACCCTCTTACGCCAGGGCTGTGAGCTCCCATGAGTAACCACGGGGCTTCTGCCTCTCGTGCACCACTGCCCCGCTCACCACCTGGCTTTGCTCTCCCTTATCATCAAGCGGTTAAGGGCGGTTGTCAGCCGAGCCCAGGNAGCCCTGCCGGGCGCTGTACATCTTCGCCCGGAGCAACAACATCCCCTTCGAGTTCAAGCACGTGGAGCTGATGAAGGGTGAGCGGGGGGCGGCTGGCGCTGGGAGGGGGCCCCCGGCTTCGCTGCGTGCCCGGGGAGCTTCTCTCCTCCCCTTGACGGGGGTTAGCAGCCGCTCGAGAGGGATCCTGAGGCGCGGCGCTGGCCGCCGTGCTGCCCCGTGCCCGTGGGGTCTCGCCCTGCCCACGCAGGACAGCAGCCACCCCGGGGGTGCTGCGTGGGGTCGTGTCGCTTGTGGTCGTCGTCCCGACAGGGCTGGGGGGAGGCTTGCGGAGACGGTGACGGCAGGGGAGGGAGCACGGCAGCCAGGGATCCAAAAGCCGAGAGCTCCAGGCGAGGTGTTTCGGTTTGTTTCCAAGCCAATTGGTAATTGGTAGGAGCCTGCCCAAGTGGTATCGCATGCTTTCGCCAAAGGATGTCCAACGATCTGTATCTCCTTTCTTTGCAAGTAAAGTTGGTAAAAACTATCCTTTGGCCTTTTCAGAGCTTTGCTGGATTTGAACTTGAGCTAATGCATTGGCCTTAAAAACACTGCAAAATGAGAAGGCTTCTGGGGCTGAAACTGATAAGAAACAAATGAGGCTGCAGCTTGTGACAAAAAAAAAAAAAAAAACAACTCAGCTGTGCTGTGGTTTAATCTCTGGGTGTTCCCCTTCATGCCTTGGCTGTTCATTGAATGCACCTCGCTGATTCTTTCCTCTTACTGACCTGTCTTGGTAGGAACAGATTTTTGTAATTGGTTGCAGCAGGAGATAAGCCCGTCCAGTGTCCTTGCCCTTCCTTCCCAATGACCAGCTGTGGTGATACACCGAGCCGAAGGAGAGGAGGCTGGCAGGCAAGCCCTGAGAGCACCAAGGGGAATGGAAAAACTGAAATAGGTGTCAGGGAACTGAGAGGAAGAGAAGTGAATTCAATCACAGTTTTCCAGTGCTCTGTGCCCCATGGCATCAGTGTTTGCTTTTGGTCAGTGGATTTAAGAGGGGTAATTTTGCTTACAGGAATACTAAAGGTGCATCCCGCTCCTGGGCACACCTCCCTCTCCTCTGGGGAAGCACTCCTGATAGCTGGGGCTGAATTAGCCCAGGACCCGGGTGCTGGGCAGAGGGGTGCGGGCACACTGGCCCCAGAATGAGCCCTCCCTGGGGGATGCGCTGAGACACTGGCATGTGTCATGGCACGGTACGTAAGGACCAACTGAGGAGATGTACACTGCTATTTGTGCTGGCAGCTGGTTAAATGCGTCCACCTGAAAAGCTCTTGGGCCCCCAGTAGGGTAGGTCTCAAGGAAACAGGGAAAGAGTGAGAACGGGATAAAAATCACACAACGCTCCAGAGACACCCGAGGACTGGAATCTGTGACCCGCGTGTAGGAAACGACAATGTCTTTTTGAAAAAGGGTGGAGGAGACAGGCTGCAAGCCAAATAACAAGGGGAATAGTCACTAATCAGGTTTGCCAAGTACTAGGAAAACCTTTCCAGAGCATCTCCTGGGGCACAAAGATTCTCAGTTGACTCATGCAGCAGGGCATGACAGAGGGTTAGACGTTAAAGAAACCTGAATACAGAGATAAACACATATGACTCTGAAGCCAGGGGCTGGAAAAGGCTGGCATGAACAAAGGTGTCTGGGATTGGGTCCAGACGTAATGAAGCACTCTGGGCCTTCGAATGAAAAAAAACATCTCTGGTCAGGTTCACTCTCTGCCTACCTTTCGGGGGGGACCTAAAGAGAGCTTAAAAGCAAACTCAGATCCATATTTGCTCTGAGATAGGATATGCAAAACCCACATAAAGAGCTGATCGATAGGTTTGTAATAAAGTTCTCATGACTTTATATGGAATCACAGAAATCTATCTCATCTGAAGGCTAAAAAGAGAGTTAAATATAAATTATCTTACATTCCAGCCTAAATAAATAAATAAAAATCCTTGCTTTCTCACTGTCCTTTGTGGTTAACCCCTCATGTTTGTGATATTGAGATCCCTTTCCTCCAAGCTGCTTGGTGTTCGCTCTAGGTCTGTACCCTGACAGATACCTCCAAGCACAGACTTTGTGCCCATACGGTCCTGAGTTGACGATCACTGCTGGTATGAAAGGACTCTTAACCATGTTGACCTTTGTCAAGAGGTTGTTCTGGTATGCAGGCAATAAGCAAGTAAGCTGACATCATAGGGCAAAGCCAGCATTCACCCTGAGGCACTTTTTGATTGCTTATGAATTTAAACAGGACTGTATTTGTACAATCAAAGCCGGAAACTTGAGGCCAGATGGTCCCCACAGACTTCTTGGGTGTTCCCAGATGGGTGCTGAGCATCACTGGTGAGTAAAACGTCTCATTTCCCTCCTCAGGGCAGCAAAGGACTGAGGAGTTCAGGAAGGTGAATATGCTGATGAAAGTGCCTGCGCTAAGGGACGGTTCTTTCACCTTAGCAGAGAGGTAAGGCTCAAACAAGCTCAACCCTCTGCTGAAGTACCGTTTGTCCTAATGCTTGGATTCTGCCAGTGTACTGCTGGGTCTCTCCTGGGACTCCAGCCCAGACAGTTGCTTGCTTCTTTCTGCTTGTACACAAAATAAACATGTTTAAGGGAAGCTTTCTATTGTAAGCAACTCAACCAGCATTGACTGTGAAAAATCTGTGAGCTGCTGCTTGGAGCCAGCTTGCACACAGATGATGTTTCTGAGCTAAAATACCTGTCCATGGGTCCTCCTGCTCTCTGCCTTCAGCTCAGGGCTGTAGTTCAAGGCACTAAATCTGACAGAAGGCACCTGCTGCAGGATGGCCAGGCAATGCAAAGCTCTGGTTCGGTGTAAACTCATTCTGCGGTTCATATTTGCTCAGAAATGTCCACGGGCTAACTGTACCAGCAGGCCACGGCTGCCTCACCGTGCTGATGTATCAGATAATTGCTGTCCACAAGCAGCTGGTCAAGCCAGCACAAACTCTGTCACGTGCTTGACTACTTGACAGTTACATGTCCTCACTTACACCTGACTGAGATCAGGTTTGTACTGCTGCTCCTGCAGCAATGGAAAATCTGGGGGAAGGAGAAAGGATGAGGTGCTTTCATCTCGGATTACCTGCTCACTGGTGTGTCTTGCTGTTTGGCAGCATTGCGATCCTCCTGTACCTGGCCCGGAAATTCAAGACTCCTGATCACTGGTACCCCTCTGACCTGCAGAAACGGGCTAGGGTTGATGAGTACCTGTCGTGGCAGCATGTCAACATTCGTGGGAAGGGGAGCAAGCTGTTCTTAACTAAGGTAAGACCATTATACACTAAAAACTGCATGCTAAGAGCTGGGAGTGCTATGGCCCGGGACGTAGCCCCCTGTGTGCCAGGCCTTTCTAAGCGAATGTACGAGCCAGGTGACAGATAGGAACAAAACCAGATCTGGGACTGTCGTGGCTGATCAGCAGAGCCAGGTCTCTGCCTAACTGAAGTGGTCCGAATCCTTCATGCTGTAGCCACAGCTCTGCGTGCGCACTGAGGTCGGTGGGACTCGTCCCTGGTAGATGAGCCCGGAGTGGTGTGTCCCATACGTCTGTCCTGGGTGAGCAGCAAACAGCAGATACAGCTCACTGGCTTCTGCCCAGCTTCATGGAAAGAAGGAACCTCCCGCTGGAAAACAGAATGCAGCTGCTTGGAGATGATGCAGCCTTCCCTTGAGAGAAGACTCTTGTGGTTGAAATTTCAAACTTTCTAGGGAGGAGACACGGACAGACAGGAAGTAATGATGGACACTAATGTTAATCTGTCACAGGAAATTAGCAGTACCAGCTGTTCTCTTGCACGGCTGGTGAATGATCCTCAGAAGAAGGCAGTTGGAGGCCTGGACTAAATTTGGAGGGAAACAAGTAAAAAGCAACTTCTTTCTTCTCCTTGCCAGGTGCTGCTGCCTCTCATTTCAGGCCAGCCACTGCCTCCGGAGAAACTGGAAGGTGCTACTGAAGAGCTGAACGTTGTCCTGAAGCAGTTTGAGGAGAAGTTCTTGCAGGACAAGCCCTTCATCGTGGGCAACGAGGTCTCCCTGGCAGACCTCGTAGCACTGGTGGAGCTCATGCAGGTGAGCATCAGCTCCAATGCTGTTGGATATGCAAGTCGGGTTGCGGGCAGGCAGGCCAAGATCTGGATGCAGAATTACCTCCTTAGTGACAGATCTTTCTCTCCCCAGTTTACTCTTTAGTGGAGTTAAAACTTGTTCATTTTTGACTTTGACCAGAATTGAGTTTGCCAGGGAACACCTGCTTTGATGAGATGCTTCTCTCTATAGAAGTTTGGACAAAATTTCCATTTCCTGGTATTTCTTCCAGGAAAAAAAAAAAAAAGCTAAATTACAAAGTAGGCAGAGAAGGATGAAGGAAGGACTGGAAGAACAGCTCCCTTCCTTAGAACAGGAATTCAGGAGGAGAGAAACTAAATTCTGCATTTGTCTTGAGGGAGCTGAATGTATGGTCCTCATTAACCACTGCTTTGTCTTGTGAGTGGCAGGACAGGGACTCCCCACCCTCATCCCTAGCCAGAAGTACTGAAGCACTGCCCATGCTGTCTAGGAATGGAGTCACCTTCTATCCTAGCTGAGAATAAATCTATTTGATTTTCTCAAACTCTATCAGGATCAGTGTCATAAAATGAGCTACAGAAAGTACAGATATTTGGAAGGGACATGTTGGTGTGCATGGACCTCTGTGTTCCACATGAGGCAGTTCTTGGGTTAGCCATGGCTGCGCTTTTGCTGCAGGTCCCAGGGGACAGCAGCTGCTGAGGATGACAACACTTGCTTCCTGCAAGTTAAGAACCAGAGATGCTCTCCACGTAACGAACTCCACGACTTTCTGCTGCCTTGAACTAGAGGCGCATCTGTGCTTCATTCTGGTCCCAGCCCTGGCAAATACCTCGGTTGACTGCTGGCAGGGAAGCCTCACGCCCCGGTTCTGTTGCTCTCTCTCTGCAGCCTGTCGGTGCTGGCTACAACCTATTTGAGGAGAGACCAAAGTTAGCGGAGTGGCGCAGTCGGGTGGAAGAGGCGGTGGGGAAGCAGCTCTTCCAGGAAGCGCACGAAGGGATCTTGAACGCCAAGAATTTGACCGCTGATAAAATTGCGCCTGAACTGCTGGAGCACTTCAAGCACCAGCTCCTAAAGCAGGCTAGCTAGAATTAGGGGGACTCCACTCTAATTAAAAGAAATTATTTTGTGCAGGCTTTTTTCTAATATTTCTGAATTTCCTCTAAAAATCATACAAAAACACCATTCAACAAAATGCACTTCAATTACAGCCTTTCTGCAACTTAGAAGGGAAGAAAACTAAGTCTTAAACATACTGCAGTGAGTTGCTTTCCTCTCTTGTCCACTACAGGTACATGAGCTGTAGCACTATAGGCTTTCTTTCTTGCTCTAACACCACTGGATCTGCTTCAGAACAGAGGCAATTCAGTCCACGTGGGAATGGGGCTAGTCAGAACTGCCCTTTTCAGCAAAGGTTTCCTGAAGGTGTGGTAGAACAGATCTGCCTGAAACAAGGCATTTTAGTTGTAGAAAATGGCATTCACTTTGCAGCAAGCTCAATTGGAAGATTTTTGCTCTTTCAGTAAAGAGCACGGCCAAGAACCAGCCCTTGGCTGGGGGACCCTGCCCTGGAAGGTATGGGAGCAGCTGGCCACTAGAGGCTCCTGTGTTACCTGTCGGAACAAAGGGACACAGCACCCTAGGAGCAGTGTGGCTGTGCAGATTTTCAAGGGAGGTCTCAGAAGAATGGGGTGAGTCCCATGAATAAAGGTCTCAACCACAGACTTCTGCTATAATCTACAAAGGACAGACTGCACAGTTGAGAAAAGCTGTTTTTCTAGGTGAAACCACAGCCAACCACAAGGTCCCCTTCCTCAAGCCATATTGGTGCTCTGTCCTTTCCCCAGAGCTGCCCCGTCAGCTCGATGGAAGCCATTTAAACCAGGTGCTCCACTGCTGAACGCTGCTGTAGCTGGGCCAGTACTGGTGGCACAGGGAGCTGTGGTGGCCAGCCCCGGGGTGAGTGGAGTGCATAGCAGGTGAACTGACCAGTGCCTCAAATACTGTCAATATTCCACTACTCTTCTGTCATGTCAGATTCTTCAGTAAAGTTAATGGTTACACTTGCCGTGTGTAGTTCTGTTTGGATTTGTAAACAGGATTTGGAAGGGAGTGGCTGTGGATTCATTACACACACTTGTGCAGCTGCCTTCATAACCTCTTGGCTGTGTCCCTTTGTACCCTTCTCGCCTTCCTGTCCTCTTTCCTGTCTATGTAACCTTCCATTTCCAGGTAGGAGCCATGACGGGTGTTCCAGTTTGCAGAACTGTTTTTTCTTCCTTGTTAAGCACTGGTTGTAGCTGGAAGTCTGTCTCTGTGCTGTGGTCTGCTAGATGGTTACACAATCCACAGTGGTGGCTGCGTGGTATGCTGGCTGTGAGGTGTCAGACACCATGCAAGACACAGTGCAAGTGACTATAGTGCTCAGAAAAGGTGAAAATAGCTGCTCAAACCAGCCTCGCACTCTCTTTCACCAGGACCTGCTGGTTTGGGGGGATAAGCCAGCTGTCTCTTCTGTGTTTGAGTTTCCTGAGTAAACCTGCCCTCTAGTTCAAAAGGGTACCATGAACCAGAGCTTGCAATGCATGTCCCTCAGGGCTGACCTGAACCAGCCAAGCAGGCCGGTCCCATTTCCGTTCTTCCAACCTGCAGAAAATGCTAGATGTCAGTGGTGAAAAAGCAGATTTGCCCCCAAACTCTTTCAGTTTCTGTGCTGACACAGGCAGAGGATACTTGTCTTCTCACATGATTTTTATTGGTGTGTTTGTTGAGGACAGCCTATTGCACTCCAGCCAGCAAACTCAGTAACAGCAGCTTTCTTCTTGCCCTGAGAGTACTTGCGTTGTTGCTACCTGACCAGTAACCTCTGTAGGTGCTGCACTGCTCCTCTGCTGTAGCAGCTTGCCTGCAGTGCTAGGCCCCAAGAAAAGGGCCTGTTTATGCTGAACCACCAACCACTTCCTTTCTTCTGTAACTTGCAGCTTACCACATCCACCTGGCTGGGTGTTCATGCACCATTGGACTACAATAGCTCCTTCCTTGCTACCTCACCAAAGCTATCCCACCTTGCTGCACTCTCTCCTGTTAGCACTGTTTGTACTTTGTGTAACTTCAGGCTCCTGACCTCCAACTTCTCCATTTTTGTAGAGAGCAAACTTCCTATTACGAGCACAATAAATTCCTCAGCTTCTGTTCAAGTATAAACAGAGTAGAGACAATCAAAACCAAGAGCCAAATGTACGAACACCTCAAATGGGGCTTGTTAGCACAGCCTTTCTTGATGTGCATTTCCCTGCAGAATCTCTAGATAGGGCTGCAGTGCATGCAAAACCATTGCACGAGCCAAAGCAAATAGGTTGAATTCTAGGTTTGTGCTCAATGCAGCTGTGTGCACAGTGACCACTGGCATTTCAGGCCCATCTGTGCATGCAGGACAGAACACCTCCCCACAGTTGCTCCTTGCATGGCAATAGAGTTGTACAACAGATANTTTTTTTTTTTTCCCCTCTAAATCATGGAGATAAAGTATCTCATCCTTGTACTTTGCCTTCTGCTGTCCCTCCACCTCCCCCATTTGGTTCATTTGTGTCATTTGATCTTGGCTGGTTCCAGCTCCAAAGCTATGAGCCCCAAGCGCAGCCCTCTCTACCTGCCAAAGCCCAACAGGTTGTGCAAGAGTTTTGCCTGCTTCAGTGCAATGTCTGTTCAGTGTGCACTCCCCTGAATATGGAGAGATGTTACACCTCCCATGACAGTTTAACATGCTGTTCTGATTCAGTTTCCTCAAGTCTTGTTAGGGACTATTTGGAAAGGTGAGAGCCTGTGGTTTCTAGAATAAAATTAAGCTGGGATACACAACATCGAAGGAATGTATAAAAACCAGATACATATCCCAAAACATTTTCTAAATGATTAAGAAATACAATGCAAAATGTTCTAGAGGGTAAACTGCACTGAGCAGGAACTAAAGCATGTAGACAGCCCCTCTCAAGCTATTCAGGCCAAGAAACTGAAAAAAAATCTTATTGTGCAATTCTAAGCCTGAAAAATTCCTCCAAAAAATAGGTGTGTGGTGCAGTAGAGTCAATGTCAAGACACAGTTTGTTCAAAAGACTCCCACAGACTGACCAGTCTAACAGTAATCCCCATTCTTAAGAAATTGTCAGAGCAGAAGCCTTGGCAAAGCACCTATAAAAGGAAGCACCTGGGAGTGTTCCAGTGTTTATCCAGTCAGCAAGCTCCCTGCTCAGCACCCAACCTTTTTCACCACCCTTTGTAACGATCCTTCGCACAAGTAAAGCAGCACCTGGTCCTCCAGCTCCCTCTCGTCGAGGTTCTCGTGGCTGTTTCAAAGGACTTGTGCGTGACGCGTGAGCTCTCTGGCACAGCGCTGATAACAAGGTGTCGCTGAGCTGAGCTGGGTTTGACTGGGGGTGACTTTGCTTTGAGTGGTTCAGCTGCTGTCAGAGTCACTGACATCCCTGTAGCGTGTCGCTGTCCCCGAATCGCACAGCTGTGTGACGCTGCGGGTCCACGCGAGGGCTCGAATTCAGCCTGAATTTTACTTCTCTGCTCGCGTGGAAATCTTAAACGACGAACAACAGGGAGAGAGGAGGGCAGCACCCAAAGAGTGGGTCACCTCGCAGCGGAGGGCAGGGTGCGTGACCGAGGGGCTGCCTTCCGAGCCCGAAACCCGCGGGGAACGGCAGCCCCGCTGCACCGGTGCTTGGCACCCAGCCCTCTTTTGAGCGCGTTCACCGTTACTCGCACAGAACGCTCTCTTCCTAGGGCAGACCTACGTGCCCCCGCCCGGCCCCTCACAGCGCCCGCAGCCGGGGCGCGGAGCCCCAGGGCTCCCCTCAGCGCCGCCGCCGCCCCCCGTGGAGGGCGCGTCCCCGCCCGGCC
>VXAA01004537.1:471506-484585 GCA_013399115.1 Anseranas semipalmata | reverse complement strand
GGGGCCGGTAAGGGGCGTCCCCGGCCGTTACTCCCGTCACGCCGCCCCTGCCCGCGGTGCCCGGCCATGGGGGGGCACAGGCCTGCGCGGGGCCGCTGCCTGCCTGCCGCCCGGCGAGAACAGGCCGTGCCCGGGGCCGGCTGGCAGCGGCCCCGGCTGTAACACAATCTGCTGACAGGAGGCCCCGGGCGGCGGGGGCACCCTGGGGCGGCGGGGCCGGGTGCTGGCAGCCCCGTCGCTGCTGCGGGCCTCGCGTGTGGAGCAGGAGGGCCGATGTCTTGGTCACGCATCGCTGCGAGCAGCAGGTGCCTTCGTTTGGCTGCGGCCGGAGGAGCTCTTTCACCTCTGGGATCGGGGGGTTGCTGCGCTCTGTCCCGCTCAGCTCTGGGAATGGCACCGCACTTGCCTCCTGTCGCTACTGCATCCCGAGGTGCTGCTTCGCTGGGAATCGCCCGGTTATTGAATCCTTTTGAACTGTTCCCAAAGGGGAGCTTAGTCTGCTCCAGATGGATGGAAATGCAAGGGTCCTCTCCCTGCTGAGGGGGTAAGGCGACATCAGTGTGTGCTTAAGGACACTCAACATCAGCAGGAGGAAACACCTGAAATCTGGAAGCTAGCAAAATGCTGGAGCTAGTGGAAGCAGGAGATCACCTACTTACGAATGGAGTGCAGGGGCACAGAGCTGAGAGGGACTTCCATGGGGTTGTACCCTGGTGGCGTTTTGAGACAGGGTCCCATCCTGCTTGGGGAGCCAAGCTGCAGCCTGGCAAGACCACACCAGAGCTGAACCCGCTCCCAGCCCCTGGAAGCCCAGCTTGGCCCACTGCAGGGGAAGGACGAGCTCGCCAGGTAACAGGGTGATTTTAGACACGCGCCCTGCTGACCCGCCTGAATACAATGGTTTGACCATGGAGCTCTTATTCCCGGAGCTGTCTCATAGCCATGCTGCGTCTATTTTTGTGGATCCCTGAGGAATGTTCCTCCAGCCATTTCTAGCAAATTAGTCACAGTGACAGCCGAGGACTGCTCTGGGTACGGTGTTCTTAGCAGAAACATTCAGCTGTTCAGACTTGTCCAACTGTATAAGATGACTATTGAATGTTTGCATATTGTATTTTCTGAGTAAATTGTTTGTTACTTTTTTGCCTAAGGCAAAACATAGTACTTTGAAATCCTTGGCTGAGGAGATGATTAGGCAGGGATATGATTGGCAAATTGACTGATTTTTTATTTTATTTTATTTTATTTATTTTGTAGAGTCTTGTCCACTTCTCTTTTTACTACCACTGAATCTTCCCTACACTAAGAATTCCTGCGTGCAGCCTGCCCTGCTTTTTGACAGTGTACAATCTGCTTATTAAAGTTATTCCTCAAAGCCCAGCAGTACACACAGTGAGTGTCCCACACCCCTGTGGGACATCAACAACTAATTACACCAGATGCAAGTGATGTTAAACAGCACCATAAGTCAAGTGAACATCACAGAATTGATAAAGATGGGCCACATAATATCTGAACAAAAAGTCTAGCTCTGCTTGCTGGGAGAGAGGCACAATCTTAAACTCTGCTAAACTACAAATACAAATACTGGTCTCTATCTTAATGCAATAAACAACCAGTCCCGCTGAAGCAACCTGGAATTAGTGTTCATACCAGGGCTTTTATCAGTTTGCAGCTCAGCGCCAGAGTCTTGGCACAGGTCTTTTGTGTCTGTATGAGCCAAAGCAAGTAAGATGCTGTCTCTGGGCTGCGGCGCAGTCTGTGTAACAGACGCTGACCTGCTGTCCAACCTGCTGTAGTGACATGCTAGTCCCATAAGGAATGTGTGGTCAGTATTCCTGCTAGGACTGATACGCTATGAAAGCAGGCTGAAATCTACTTCAAGCTGCCCTTACCTATTGCTTGCTTCTCATATCCCTGTTTTTCAGTTATTCACTACCTTGGATAATAAACACGGACAGTAGATTGTAACAACCAAACAGCTAGGTCTGCAAATTGACTGCTCATTAGTTGTGTTACTGACTTGCAACTTTCTGCTGCGCTTTTTCCAAAGGCCCCCTGAGCTCTACAGATCTTGCCCAAGCTGGATGTGATGACCACTGGCCTTTGGAGCCCCTCTAAATTCACAGGTCCAAACACTTTCCCAGAGCAACTCCTTGGATGACAAGATTTACACAAATTTGCCTTTCAGTTTTTGTGATACAAATCATAGAAGTAAGGCACCTTGTACTTGTACTTTGCCTGCTGGCTTGATTTTCTGCAAGGTTTTTTTTTTTTTTGGATGTTCAGGTTTCTCAATTAATAGGCTTGTTACCTCACATTTTCCGTTTGGCTCTAATTCTAAAGAAACTCTTCCTTCCTGCCTTTCCTGACACTGCCTCCTGGTTTTGTTCTCCATGTGGACCCTCTTGCCCAGCTAAGCTGGAGGGCATCGTCACTGCAGGTGGCTAGAGACATTTCCCAGTGAGACAGGAGACGGGGGTTTGAAGCCCCTCAGACAGTGGATGGATGTAAACCTCAGTCTCCAATGAAGCTACTTACACTGGAATTTGAAAAAGCACTTCCCAAAGAAGGAACAAGGTAGAGCCTGGTCAGCTAGAAATGAGAATAGGGTGGTAATGTTTGCTCTGCTTGAATTTTCTCATGTGAAATCAATATGGGGAAAGTAGTCAGAAACTTTGCTGCATTCTATATTTTGTAACGCAGCAACCTTGCTTTCTCCAACCCCTTCAAACAGCCAACTGTAAATAAACTTGATAGTCCAAAGGCTTGGACTATTGGAGACTACTTCGTGCTGCACTTTTGTCCATTAAAGCAGACACTTCCACCACCTCCTGTATGGCAGCAGGTAGTTCTTGGGGATGTAGATCATTGTGTGTTAGTTAACAGCTTATTTATTTATTTATTTATTTGAACAAAGGGATTTTTGTATATGACTTCCTGCTGGTCGTGCTGATTTGATTTGATCAGGATTTGCACCCTGGAACGTCATGTCTCCATACAGAAAGCGTTTGAAACAAACAAAGTAAACAAACTTCTCAAACGTTTTGTACACGGTCCTGGACTTTTGTACAATTCCCTGGCATTTAACTGCTGACTTGCAAGTTCAGTGCCTTCAGTGAGAAACTGAAAACTTGATTAGATAGTCAGCAATTAATGCCTCCAAACTCCAAGTGACCGTGGAGTTTAAACTCTTTTATGGGATGGCTTCTTCCTCTTGTGTTTTCCTGACAGAGGTAGGTTGAAGTGCTGACCTGGAGCTGGGAGTAATGCAGGACAGAGGTGTTTGAGCTTCCCTGCCCCTAGTGAATGTCCGTTGTGGCAGAATGAGTTACTTTGCGAGTCCACTGTTGTAGTGCTGACATTCGTGTTTTTCCCATCCCAGCAAGAACCCTGGAAACATCTTCAGCTGTGTGTCTGCTGAGGGATCAACATTTGCTTTCTTTGGAAATGCTCAATTCCCTCTGCTCTTCAGAGGCAAACAAGGGAAAGATTTTGCTCCATGTGTCTTATAAGCCACCCAGGTTCTCTTTGATTAATTAGCCACTGCAGTGATCTCTGTGGGCCCAAGGCTCTTAAGTTGCTTTCCAACATGACTACATCCTAGCCAGAGTCAGCCACATTTACAAACTGGAAGAAAACAAATTTGTTTTGGTGTTGTCTGTTGGAAGAGGAGCAGGAGTAGCAACCATCTGCCCTCGTTAGGATGCTCTGCATGCAAACTCAACCTTTCCAGACCCTGCTTTGTTTGCAAATATCAAGTATTTTTCAGCTGCTCACTTGTCTTCATCCTACTTACATCTTTTTCCCCCCATCTCTGAAGCCATAGGACACTCTGTTCTCAAGTCAAGTTAGTGTTTTCAATACCAGTATCTTCATCATGGTATTTAAATGCATCTTAGGGAATGATTTTTCAGTAAGTTTTGCAAGGAATGCTGGTACCAGCGTCAAGCAATTTAATTCCTATATAAAAATGTGAACTGCTCCATGCCACGTGATAGGCCTGAGCAGAGTGCAGGCTGTAGATGGCTTTTACAGTCACTCTTCATTTTCACTACCTTTTAATTGCTAAATATGACCATATAGGAAAAACCTAGTAGAGTTCACTGATTTTCCAGTTGGATGCATGTATTTCATTAATCGTTCACTGGCTGATACACTTCTAACCTCTGACTTGTCTGTTCATGTTCTTAGGGCCATCAAATAGTGAAGGGGCTGGCAAAATCAGTCTCTTGAAGAAAGTACCAGCACTAAAGGACGGAGATTTCACCCTAGCAGAATGGTAAGAACTCAGTCCTCATACTTGTTGGGTACCAGTAATACATGCGGTGTTCAGGAGGTGTCATTCCCTCTGAATGACTAAGGATCGCTAAACTGGCCATGTATGTGTGGGACAGATTAGTGATCTACTTTGGCATTTCAGTTCCTTTGTTCCTGAAGAGAAATTTAGCAAGTTTATCCTAAACAGTTAAAGCTACGCATTGTTTCAGATAGACATGATCTGTACTTGGAGATAAACAACTTGGAGTCCTTAGAAAGGTGCTCCTTTGGCAGGAACTTCTGTAATTATGGATGGTCAACTAGCCATTATGTCTTTAAGTCTGTTTATGGGGAAGCAAGCATTTTGTGCCTATGATGATGTTACAAGTGCTTGTTTCCTCCATCACATGCCTTACTTCTTGATCTGAAGAGATTAATATATTGTGAACTCATATCTAGGTCCTGACATAATGAAAATATGTGATGATATTTTTGTATGGCAAATGTCTTTGCCTTCAAAAGAGCACTGCAAAGATTGGCAAAGTCTCCACAAAGTTTCGTATCTTATAACATCTTGGTTATTTGTAATACTATAACCTCATTTACTCTGTTTCCATTTTTGTTTGAATTATCTTTCACAGTGTAAACAAATCACTTGGCTTAACTTGTTGATCTTCTGAACGCATTTACCTTAAAATAGTATTATAAACATTTCTGGGAATTGCTTAAAGTGTATAAAAATCCCTTTTACACTAGGAAAACTATGGAGCTACTTTTGTTTACCTGATTTAGTCATAACACCAAATGAACAAAGATAAAATTTAGGTTTTATAGTGTAAAATTAATACGGAGAGTGGTTAATAGTGTCATAACACTATAATAATTGGACTACAGTAGTATCAGCACAGTCGGAGGGTCTGCATTTTCTTTCTTTTTGTCAGCACAGGATTATCTGTGGCATCTCTTTGTAGTAACAGCCTATGCATTCTTGCAGATGACTAAGGTTTTTTTCCATCTGACTTCTCCTGCTAATTAGTGTAAGTGTAAACATGTGGACAAACACAAAAAGATTTTGTAGGCTCTCCCTGCTAGGACTTCCCTTGGCTTCAACGGAGGCTGCAGGCTAGAAAGACATAGATCTGATCAAAAGGCAACATAATTCATTAGAGAGTTTTATTTAGTACACAAGCACATAAACATTGAGCAAGTGTCAGAGAGGTGGGTCAGAACAGTGGAGGAACAAATGGGGTTAACATTGCTGAAAAATTCTGGAGGTTTTTTGTCTGTTTACCCCATAACTGTCCAGCAGTACAATGCATCATTTATCAGTGCTGTGATTTTCCAGTAGGTTAAAGTCTTCAGGGGGACTAAGGTGATTAAGTGCCAATTCTAATGTCAACATGAATTAGATGCCTATATATGGTCCCTAGACTCTGTCAGAAACCTGGATCTGAATGCTTTTTAGTGGAAGGGGTAGGAGAGCAGTCTGCATCTTAACTCCCTGATCCCTTTCTTGTCTCTTGTTAATGTCTGAGCAGCACTGCCATTCTGCTGTATCTGAGTCGAAAGTACAACACTCCTGACCACTGGTACCCATCGGACATAAAAAAACGGGCCCAGGTAGATGAATACCTCTCATGGCATCATGCTAACATCCGGGCTAATGCTCCTAAGACCATGTGGATCAAGGTAAGGTGACTGAGTATTAAAATGAGAGAAAAGTGGTGTTTTCCTGGCCAAATACTGAAGAGGCCCAGTATGGACAGAGTTTGTCACAACGAAATAACAAACCTAGGCCATTCCTAGCTGAAAGGAGCTGTCAGAGAGGGAGCTGTTCCTAGTTGCTCGACATCAGGATCTGGCAAAAGCAGCTCTGGTCATTTTTATTTTATTTTTTTCCTTAAAGTGGGTTTGATACAGAAGGTCTCAAAGCCCAACAGACTTTTATTGCCTGGATTTGTGAATGAATATATAACAGATTGGGTATTGCCTCCAAGGGCCTTCCCCTCCCTATGCAGCTGTGCAGAGTATGCACATAGAAGTTTTGTTTCTTTGGCAAGTACATGCTTTGTTGCTGGAAGCTGAAAGGCTTGTGTTCTTCACATACCAAGTCCCTGCAGCCCCATCTGGGTGGAAATCCATAAGGAAACTTCTGCTTCCAACACACTTACACACCTCCCTAAAATAAGCTCAGCAATAGGTAGAATAGAGATACAGAGAATATTTCTTTATTCAGTGTGGTCAAATCAATTTACATTTAGCAAAACTAACAGAATCACTGTGAGGCAGGAAGTCATTTAGTATCAGGTGATTCCGCTGTTCACCTGTTTCTAGCCAACTCACCAGAAAACTCATGCAAGTATCCTTTGAGAAGCCCAGCTACAAAAAGCCCTGCAAGTACAGCTGTAATAGGAGTTACAGATGAAATAAGGGTTAACAGTAAACAGGTAAGAACTTCACTCTTCCTGTGTAAAGTTTGCCCTTGTTTATGCCTAACAAAGCATATCAGGACTCAGTTAGCTTTTTGATTTATTGACATTTGAGTTTTTGGCTAGAGAGCCCAGAGAAGCAACACAAATATGAGTCAGATTCGTACAAAGAGCAGTTTCTTCCAGTCTCTGCAGGCTGTTATTGCAGTGCTCCAAGAGAAAAAAAATCCAGCTCCTTGTTGTTGCTGATTAGATAACCCAGATACAGAAAGGTCCTCAGAATAATTGAAAATAAGAAACTCACAAAGCCACTGCGTAACAGAAGGTACATCAGCTAGTTGTGCAAGAAGATAAACTGCCCTAAGATACAGAAAAGGAGAAGCCATTTCAAGTGACTGTACCCGGAGAGCCCATCATTCATAATTGGAAACACTTAGGAAGAGAACTGGTCATGAATTTTCTGATGAAATAGGCTCTAAATGTATTTGGCAAAAATCCTGGTTTGGCTTAAGCAATCACAACATGAATTGCTGAATATACTAGCAGTAAGTAGAAAGTCAATCCACTCCCACTGGTGGAAATTTACATCTTTAAATTTGTCTCTCAGTAAACTGTATTTCTTTAGCTGTGGTAGGTGGAGGCAGCATCGTTGTGAAATATTGAGGGTTCTGATGGTGTATACACCTCTGTGAATGGTGACAAATCTCACTGAAAGGCTACTACACCCTGTGCCAGAAGTCCATGGAGACAAGGACCACACTTATGATTCCTCTGGAAACATTTCTAGTGGTCTAAGGAATGATGCTTGGAAGACCACAGAAAGGGTGGTGTAAAAATGGCACTTAGCCACTCTCTGCCCTGCTAGCTGCCATCAGGCAGAGACATTTCCTGCCTTTCCAGCCAGTGCTGACGTGTTCCACTGCCTCCTACGCTCCCTGCCACAGCCACCACCGTGCCCTCCCGTTGTCACCCAACAGCACTGGCAGCTGCCTGCCTCCAGCAGCCAGTTACACGGCAGGGTGGACATCAGGGGTGGCTGATGGGCTTGCAGCCTGCTTAGCAGCCTTGGCAGGCTGTTGAAACAGGGGACTTAGCAGTGATAACTACAGCAGAGATTTGTCTTCCTGGAAGCTGTCGCCCATTTTTCTTTTGTAACGCACCAAGGTGGAGTGGGAAGGCATAACACCAGGCACAAAACACTGCTGAGTGCTTGGTTTCTTTCTGTGTCTTGCTGCTCATTAGCTGGAGGTTACTGTCACTGCAGATCAGCCACTTTAGACTGCTTGTGTGCTCCCTGTCTGTGACCTACTTGAAACTGCAGTAGTATATGAAGCTCTAACATCATCCTCTCCTGCAGCTTTGCTGCAGGATCGCTGACAGTCATGAGTAGTTCACAGGGTGTAACTTAAATGACTGCCACGAAATCCATGAGAAGACGACTGACTGTGCTCTGCATGCATTCTCTCCTCAGGTGCTGATTCCCCTCTTCACAGGGCAGCCACTGCCCTCAGAGAAGCTCCAGGAGGTTATGGAGGGGCTATCCACTTCCCTG
The DNA here is from genome assembly GCA_013399115.1 of Anseranas semipalmata. Classification (NCBI taxonomy): domain Eukaryota; kingdom Metazoa; phylum Chordata; class Aves; order Anseriformes; family Anseranatidae; genus Anseranas; species Anseranas semipalmata. The sequence continues at coordinate 476,344 of VXAA01004537.1, read as the reverse complement.
AAGCAATTTGAGGAGAGGTTTCTGCAGGACAAGGCTTTTATCATCGGGAGTGAGATCTCTCTGGCAGATCTTGTGGCCATTGTGGAGCTGATGCAAGTGAGTGCTGGACTGTGGTAATGAAGTCTCAGCACAAGGGAAAACATGCTGCTGGGCAGGGAGGGATGCAGCATGTGGTAACACTTCATTAGAAAGAGGAGTAAGGGCATATCTCAGCAGAACTAAGACAATGAAGAGAAGACAGGAGTGTGTTGAGAAAAACAGTTTGTTTTTTTTAAGCTGGCTGCAACAGATCTCTTTTGTTTCTGTTCTCTAACAATACTTCTTCTCTTTCATCCTTTATCCTGATTTTATTTTTAACCTCCAGAGAAAGAGGTAATGTATAAAGCAAGTAAGAAGCAATAGCAGGCAGGTCTGATGAATAAGAAAATTATATTAAAATATTTGTATCATGCAAGAATATTGTTCTTCTGGTGGTACTTGCCCATGCCGTGTCTGGAAGATGCAAGACTGAATCTCAGACAGAGGCAATCAAATTAAGTCTGTTACAAACCAGTTGTTGTCTCCCGGGCCATCAGGGCTTGGATCCTGCAGTCCAGAGGTGATTCCTTCTCCTAGTTCTGTATCCCAGAGACTGAAAAATATCAAGTTCTGCTTCTCTACAGCATTGTGTTTCTGTGAGTGGCACAGGCAGAAAATGGAAGGGCACTAGATTATGTCAACTAAGACATCTGTTCAATTAATAATATAGCAAACCTTACTGTATTCTGTGCAGCTGTCCCTGGAACTGTCAGCCCACCACATCCTCAATGCTGTAGCTGAAAATCACTCACAGTAAGTGGTAGTCATCTCTGCTACTCTCTAACAGCTGTTCCTGCACTCAGGAATCGACTTATGAATGGCCTTCAAAATACAGACTTGCTTCTGTGTTGCCTAGACAGATTCACCGGACTAGTGGAGATTTCCCTCGTTAGTGCTCCTCCATGAGCTCCTCCCCTGTCTTTCCCCTACCTGCACCTGCAGGTACATTTTTGGTGCCTGTCGTCTTGGCAGAGTGGGTTGCCCAGTGTCTCACTCTTGTTCTCTCTCGCTTTCTGCAGCCTGTTGGAGTTGGTTGTGACATCTTTGAAGACAGACCTAGACTGATGGAGTGGCGCAGGCGGGTGGAGGAAGCTGTGGGGAAAGAGCTTTTCTTCCAAGCCCATGAGATGATCCTGAATATCAAAGAACTGAGCAACATTCAAATTGATCCACAGCTGAAAGAGCATCTGGCACCTATGTTGATGAAGATGTTGAAATGAATTAACCTATGTTACCATTTTTCCTGCCCTTTTTTTTTTTTTTAACTTCTCTGATATCCAGCTCTACATGTAACTGGAAAGAGCGCTGTAATTCTTACGTAGAAATTGCAGGGTGTCCTCCCCTGCTTCACCAAGCCTTCCCTGCATCTTTGGGGGTGGTAGCTGGGGAAGTTTTAAGGCCTGAAACATTAAATTTGTACAAAAGGCTGAGGCCCTATGGGTCACTTAGCATGTGCATCTGGGTTGTGTTTTAGCGTCTGTCTTCTCAGAGATGGTGGAGATATGAACGGTATTTCCTGACAAAAGTTAAGCCAACCTGCAAACTGGAACATCAGAGAACTGTGTAGGATGAGGATCATTGTTTTCATGTGTTTGTAACATTTGCAGCTCCTTCCTAAGTGGCAAGCACTGCAAAGTGTACCTGATCCTCACCTTCCCAGCATGCGTGTCTGCACGGACGAGTATGGAGCAAAGCTACAGGCAGTCACAAAAGTGAAAAAAGACATTGGATATTTTTTGGAAAGTTTCTTATTGCTGGAACATGTTGCTTAGCCACCCATGTACATTCCATACTTCTTCTGTTTGCCTTTAGGGTCCTGTGAGAAGTTTCTTCATATTCATTGATAAATGTGAATCTTTGTAATTCTTTAGTTTAACCACTGCTCTCCACTTTCGAAAGTTGGGTTTTGTGGGCGCTTGGTCTGTCAGTACACGTGTGGCAGGGGCAGTTCTTGGGAGATCTGTGTAGTAAAGACCAAGCAACTTCAAAAAGCTGAGGGTGGCTACAGCCTGCAAATAATTGCCTACCTAAATACTCTGTTGGTATTATATAGGGAGTACACTGAAGGAATGCATTCACAGTGATTTCTTGAAAGACAATATGACTGCAATCTTTTTTTTTTCCCTGTGGTGATAGTGCAATAGCAATCCACATTCCTCTTAGAAAATGGAGAGGAGGAATAAATCTAGACATGCTCATCTGAGATTGTTTTGGATGGAAGTTCACCAAGTAAGTCACCCTGTGCAAGCTGAAGTAATAGGATTTTGTGGCATTGAGCAACATGTGCATCACAATAAAAGGGCAGAGAGTTGTTTTGGAGCTTCAGGGCTCTTTTTCTTGGGTGTGTTTATTTCTGATTAGTTGTAGCTCAAATACAAAACCTTTTGTATTGCAGCACAATTTATGAAGTAAAATAACCATTTCTAGTTTCTTCATTTGAAAGTAGCAAATAGTAAAGGATGCAAAAACTGGTGGAATATATATCTCTGCATACTTCCATTTACAAATAACTGTTGCTCTTGAACCTTACCCTGAAATCCTTGCCCAAGAATTCTTTCTGAAAGGACTGAAGACAAAATGAGTAAATAATTTGGGAACCGCTTCTCTCAGTAACTGAATAGCTTCTTTTCTTTTCCAGTACTAACATCTCTTGACTAGTCACGTTTCTGCTTTTAAGTTCTCTACAACCTGATGTGTTTTGCTGATGTTTTTCTCTAAGGTTTCAGTTCTAGATAATACAGATTTAGTCCAGAGCCTAGGGAGATCTTCAAATTCCCAACTGGAAAGAGAATTCTATTATATACTTGAGCTTTCAGTAGCAGAAAATTTCATTTTGTGATTACGTTTTCTATAAGGATGAGACCTGACTGAAGGCTCTTTCTTTTCCTGAACCAAAAACATTAGAAACAGGCGCGCATTTATTCCTACCTTTCCTTTCTTCTCTTACTTCCCAAACGTTGGCTGAATAATACGTTTTTACTGATGTTTTATTCACAAATATTGTCTATAACTGAGTTAAATTTTAAATGGGAAGTAGTTGCCTTTTGAACTTTGAGAGTGGAATTGCTAAGTGGCCGATGACACACACAGATGTCTACAAATGGGAAAAAAATACCAGAATTTTCCAAAGACTGAGCAAGATGGAGACTACTTGCTGCTGTGCTGTCGTCTCTCTTGGTTTATCTGCCTGCAAGCTTTTTAGTTGTCTGCTCCAAGACAGAAACAATAAAACAAATGTCTTTAGTTTAATAAAAATTGGGATTCTGGGTTGTGCCCTGAGGCCATGGACAATTTGCCACTCACATGGTGAAGCATCGAGAGCAAAGGACAAAGCATATCATTAAAAATGTTTGTGACAGACCCTCATCCTGTTGTAGCTGCTGACTTCTGATATTTAAATCTCTTTTGCTTCTTTTCTCTTGGGAGGCCCTCTGACATGCTGGTCTCTTGTCACTTGTGTTTTGGTGTGTTTTATTTTTTTGGCCTTGGAATTTATTTGGAAGAGATTTTTAATATTTAAAGGATGAGAAGTAGAAAAATAGATCCTAAAGGGCATCTTACGTTGGCTCCATGATTCCCTGTAGCCAAGCAGCAGGCTTGTGCCCAGGGCTTGCAAGGTGGCTGAATGCCCCCAGTGCCTTGGTTTTGGTGACAAACTCGGCTCTTGTCTTGTCTCTCCCTGGAGAGAGCTCAGTACAGTCTCCTAGGGCTTCTCAGTGGGCAAGTCCTAAAATCTTCCTCACTGCATCTCTACTACGCAGCAGTAACAGCAGTGGTTTCCCTACTCCTCGCAGAAAACAGGATTATTACAGAAAAGTAATTGCTGTGTGGAAAAATACCATGCAGGCAGTAGCACTGTATCAATTCACAGTTATTGTGGCCCAAGATCATCTCTTTTAATTACAAGATTATATCTTTAAATTTACCCTGGAATCTAACAGCTTTCCTGGGTTGTTTCTTCTGCTGCTTTCCTGGGTTCGAAGGGAGCTTCTGTGCCTCCACTCACCACAGCCAGCAGCCATCCCCTGCCGGCTGCCATGCCCCCTCTCCATTCTGTCTTTTTTTTTTGCAATCTCCCTCCTGGAAATCTGTTTCCAGCCTTACTGCTGGCTGGTTTACACACCGCTCCCCGTGCCAGTATTGTCCTCACTGACAGCAATGAAGGGCAAACAATTCCCCCAGCAAAGTGAGCAGCTCCATCTTCATTAGGGTTGTCAGTAACTGTGGAAAACGGAAAAAATCACATCATACAGGGCCAATCTTCACAATAGTGCTGCACCTTACGCAAGATGGCTTTTTAATTGTGGTGGCTCATAAGCTTTTGCTGTAAATCAGCACAAGTAACCCAGCCCAGCTCAGCTTCTGAGAAGCCTGATCTGCAGACGGGATGCCGCTGCGAGCCGGCCTGCCAGGGTCACTTCTACCAACTTCGGAGCTCAAATCCCAACTGCAGAATCTGGTCCAGCGATTATTTATACAGGATAAAACAATAAACCTCCCCGCTTGCCCTTTAATTTCTTGCAGTGCCGGCTGTTCCGAGGAGTCACCGCTCTTCCCTTCGCGGCCCATAGCTGCACACAGTGAGAAGCAAAAAGCCCCAGAGGCAGCTGATGCGCTCGGGGTGAGACCAGAAGAGGCCGGGCCCGCCCGAGGCTCGCTCCCCGCGGTGCCTGCGGGGCAGGGTGAGAGGAGAGCGGGCGCGGGGCCGGGCCAGGCCGGGGCGGAGCGGGGAGGAGGCGGTGCCCGGTGCCCGGTGCCCG
>VXAA01004537.1:397798-471463 GCA_013399115.1 Anseranas semipalmata | reverse complement strand
GGAGGGCGGCGGGGCCGGGGGGGCGGCGGGCCCCGGGAGCTAGGCCGAGACCGTGACCGCTCGTGTGCCGGCAGCGGGTGAACGTGACGGTGCGCAGCGGGCTGCCCATGGTGCTGGCGGGCTCGGCCGAGCCCTGCGCCCAGCTGCTCGTCTCCTCCATCGGCGTGGTGGGCTCGGCGCAGCAGAACCAGGCCCACAGCGCCCGCTTCTTCGACTTCCTGACGGCGGAGCTGGGGCTCGGCCCCGAGCGGTGAGTGCCCCGGGAAGGGCTCCCGGTGAGACGTGCCGAGCCGGGCGCTGGGGGCTGCCGTGCCCTCCGTGAGGGGCTGGGGGGGGCCGAGAGCGGACCGCGGGCGTGGAGCGCGCTTGGGTGCTGGATCCCGGGCACCTGGCCCAGGTCCGGGTGAAAACCCGGCCTGGTTTGTGCTCGTCGAGCAGCCCGGGGGCTGGCGCTCTCTGAACGTGATAACGGGTCTCTGAAGTGAGAAACTGCTCTCTGAACGTGCCAGGGGGTCGTCAGCAGAGCTGCGCATGGCAGCCGTCCCTGCTGCTGCAACAAGGCTGCTCTGGAGGTAAGCCGTGCCCCGCTCTGCCCCCCGGCCCCGTCTCCACAAGGAAGGTGAGAGCATTTCCCTGCCTCTGGGGTGGTGTCAGGATAAACGCCCGACAAGGTTATGGGATGCTTTGGGTACTTCTGAAATGGACGTGTCTCTCGTATGGGCAGTGTTGAAATTCAGTCTGCTGTTGGGTTTGTGTGGATGAACTCTGTCACCTGTTTGTACCCTGCCCATGCACAGCTCGTCTCTGCTTCTGTTAAATTAACACCCTGGAGCGTGAGCCAGCTAGGGCTTAGTGAAGATTTTCTAGCTTGTTGCAGACTGGGCAGGGATAACAATTCATTGTAAAATAATATTTTTTCTGTCCACTGCATTTTTGCTTTTATACCCAATAAGGATTGTCATCCGCTTTTACCCACTGGAGCCCTGGCAGATCGGCAAGAACGGAACAGTCATGACCTTCCTGTGATCCCTCGAGCAGCGTGTTGGAACAAAGCGATGAAGAGAACCCAGAGGTGACCAGCTCCATCTGTCTTGTTTCCTGTTATAGCTCTAATAGTTCTGCACCTTCACCTGTGTGATTCACTTCTGCCTTTGCATCCTGTGCATACAAAGCTGAAGAGTGAGCAAGCAGCTGTACTGATTTTATTAAAATAGTTTGAGGTCTTTGTCTCAAGCCTGTCTTGTAGCCCAAAGGCTCTCCAGCTGCCTGGTTTTGCCGTTAGCAATCTGGTGATGGCCATACTTAACAGGCCTAGACAAAGCTCTCTTGGAGCACCGAAAAGCTTTTTTAAGTCCAGAACACATCTGGTTTTGCTGAGAACTGCAGAGGTTCTCCAGTCTATCCAGATTTCCTCACACTTTGCAATGCAGAAAGATCCTTCTTTCTGTTTCCCTGTGGCAGCAGAAGGCTCCCAGGCTGGCTGAGAAGACCTGGGAGCATTCCTTCAAATTCTTCCATTTTCAGGCTCCCCAAAAGCCCTTTCTGGAAAGAGATGTAATTCCTGGGAGGGAAGTTTATACATTTATTTCATCGTTTATTTAAGGCTTACATAGATTTTGTGCTCTATGGTCTACCATTGCCAGCCACTGGTGACTGCTCCCACAAAATTATTTGTCCACAAAATTTTCATGGCTGAATGTTTGTGTGCTGATAGCAGCGTGTAGAGGAGGGAGCTGCTTGGGAAGAATTGCGCTGTGCCACAGGAAAATATTTTGAAGGCTTTGCTACTGCTAGCTTTAATCCCTGTTGTTTACCCAGCTGTTCAAAATACTTTTCCTTACCCCACTGTTACAGGGAGTTTTGGGAAGATGCAGCATCTCACTGTGTCCTGTGGCTGAGGTTTTCAGCTCGCTGTCCTCTGTGGAGGGGCTGCTGTAGTTGTACACAAGTGACTTAGCACATTGACAGCGTTCTGCCTACTGAACTCAGGCCCTTACAACTTCAGTTGTTGTTACGCTTCACTCTGAATGGAAGTGTTTTGGTTTTTAGGACCTGCATGCTCCATCACTTTATTACTGGAATATACATGGTATTTTATTAAAACAAAAGCACGGTACTTTTCATGTATAATGTTATCTCGGCCTTCCACTGGTAATGAAAACATTTATCAACTTCCCTTCCACTTTGTGACTTTGTCAGGTACCAGGCAGGAAGCACAGAGGAGCTAAGAGCATGCCCGTGGGACACGGAGGTCCATGGAAACACAAGGCTGAAGAGTGCTTCTACATTCCTTCATGATTCTGATTAGATTTTTATTTGTTTATGTCTTGAGTTCTCAAGAGAGTTGAAAATATCCCCTCTAATTACCATTTGAAGTTGGTTATTTCCTATGCAGTTTAAATATCTTCTAGGCTTGCAAAATCTCTCTGTCTCACACATTATCTGATTAATAAAATTTATCAAAACCTCTTTTGATAAGTGTGAGTTTACTGGCTTACAATGTGGCTTTTGTTTTCTTAGCTCTTGGTGCTTAGAGATAGGCTGCCCAAGTCTCTGCATCTTCTCGGGTCTCTTCAACTAAATGTTTATGAAACTAGTAATAAACAGGTGAATTGAGTAGGAGATACATGTGTAACTCAAAAGTACTTTGTTGCAGGGAAGAAGGTGGGCAGCCCTGTTTTTGCCACTGAGATACAAAAGAGCTTGACCAACTTGAGGTGAATACTCTGAAGTGCAGAAAATAATGTAGCTTTAATCCTGATCTGCAAACTGCTCATTTCCTGGAGGTACTTCTATGCCGTGAAGGAACAAGCAGAAATTCTTGCCAAAGCCTTTGCACAAAGCAGCGCCCTGTGTTAGCTCTTGCCTGGGAGTGTCCTTCCCAGCACTGCGGAACTGAGCAAGCAAAGATAAGGAGATGGAAAGCTTGGAAGAGTACGCCATGCAAAGATGTCTGAATAAAAGGGATCCTCAGAGGTTAAATGTGACTTTCCTACCTGTTTCCATGTCATATCTGCATTCTGGCATTAGTCTGACAAAACATCCTGTAATAATGTAAGATCATGGTGAAAGTGCTGGGTCAAGGACCATCTAGAGAATTTTATGGTTCATGGACTTAGAGCTTTTTTTACGAGAGCAGTTAAAATATTAATCAAAGGAACAACTTTGGTTATGAATTGTTTTTGTCTTGGCCTGAAACGATTGATACTTTTTTGGTGCTGGGGACTGTCGGTGCAGAATGAGATTCTGATAGTCTGTAAGGTTGCAGCTAGCTGTTTTCTTTCATGAACTGTTGGTGCTGAGTATACTTTCTATGTTCTTGTTGATCTGAAGAGATGGCCTATTTTACTTACAGTGAGCTAATTTTAGGTTAGGTTAGTGCATTATTTTAGGGCTTGATAAAGATACTCTGAAGGGGGTTATATGGGTCCTGAAATCCACCCTGGAGTATGCACAGAGAAACCAACAGAAGCAGGAAACATTTTCTCACATCTCTGTTGCTTATGTTTGCTAGTTGGAGTAAATCAGATACACCACCCTTATCTAGTGCTCAAAAATAATGTTATAACCCCCCCTTCCCTTGAATGCTATGTGCAGATTGTCCTGCTTCCATGGTATGGAGTCTGCCCAACATCTGGATTTAGTATCTCTCAACTACAGTAGATTTTTTTTTTCCATTGTACTGACATCTGTAACTTCCCAGGCTTAACCTTCTAAAATTGATTAGTATCTCTGCTCCCAGAAATGGCCTCTGTTGGTTTGTTTGAGAACACTGTATAGGCATGTTTGCGTATTCAAAGGTAATGACCTGATTTTGAAGACCGTGTAACCATTTCTTAGCCTCAAGGCCTTTGAAGTGAGGACAACTTTTCTGTGTATTTACACAACACAGAGGACCAGTGACACCCTGAGCAAGCTGAAGGGCACTACTGTCAGAAAAGTATTACAAAATCATGATAGCTGTGGAAGTTACTCTGCAAGCACAATGGTGTGGTGCTGCAATGTAAGTGGATGGCAACCCCGTTCTTAGTTTGTAACGATGGAAAGATGGGTATTATTTTCTCCTACAAACCTGACCCTGGAGTTCATGCATTCAGGATCAGGAGGACTATTCCTTACAGTGTTAGGGCAAGAGACCTGCCTGGAATACCAACAGCCTGCTTGCATTCCTTAACTTTTAATCAATGATTTAGAAAGCAACATATGTTATGTACAAGAAGTTCACTACCTTGATAATGAATTGTGATTCAGGCTTGGATATCTCTACTGTCTCTACTCTGTGTCTCTCTGTGTATAAAATGCCACTCCAGCTCTGAGGTGTTTCTTTACAAAAAGGGAGATAACAGTATAAAAATTTGTAAAATGCTCAGTCTGAACTGTCAAACCAACACACAGCTTCTCCACCTTCAGCTTTCTCCTCTGTGTAAACAAATAGCCATCCAGATTTTTTTTTTTTCAAAACATACTTTTTCCCCCTTGTGACCTCCTCCCAAGCATTGTGAGCTTCCAGTGTAGCTCCCTCCATTTCCTTCAGCACAGACCACTTGTGGTGAACAGATCGATTTGTCTTCAGAACTTCGATCTTAAGGTGAGCTGCATGGATTACAGTTTAAATAATTTTACATTGATTTGGGTATCAGAACTGAAAAATCAGCTTAGTTTAAATAGTCCAGCAAGCACCTCTCTGATTATACTGGGCTTATACTTACAAGCAACAAGTTGTTTCATTTGTATTCCTGATGTTCTGCTGCTCATTGATTCTCCTAGTCCTCCCTCTAAGTGCACATTGGCATTCCCTAGTCATCGTTCATGACAAGCTTCTACCATAAAAGTTGCTTTAATTAAGTTTATTGAATATAATTTGATAACCAGATTAAAAAAAAAAAAGCTGCTTAGGTATGGTCCATGTTCCAAACTGTCAGTCTCAGGTGAGGCTCTTGCCTACAGGGTGCTCCTGAGGAACATGCGCTGATGTCTGGTGTTCCCTGCCAAGGCCACATCAGTAACTTTGTAAATTATTCCACCCAAAGGTGATTGCACTGAAAATGAGACACAAAGTTTGTTATTTGTCTGGTAATGATTTACATAAACACATAACTGCTGAGATATACTGCCACAGCATTTGTATATCTTACATACATATTATAGGTTTCCCCAAACTGATTTTCCTGCATATGCAGTTTCTAGCTAAAATTAATGATGCAGAAGCTAACCAGCCTGTCAGAAGATGCGTATTGAAAAAACAAGCTAGATGCTAATTCATTGAAATGCTTGAGCACATGCTTAACTTCATGAGCGTGATGTGGACCCATTTGAACAATCAGTGGCTTTAGATGTGATTATATGCCACGAGTCGAGTTCTCCACAGCCTGTGTGTGCTCAGGTGCTTTCCTCACAAGAAGCCTTCGTGAGGAGTGCTGTAGATAACACACCTGTTCTCTGAGACTCATGGCAATATCATAATCTTACTTTTAAATAATGTTTTTTCCACAAGTAGTTGTCCGAGTTAATTGTTTGCCTCAAGTCATTGCCTCACATCATCATCATGCCATTGTATAGGAAAACCTCCACTATCTCGGTCACGTAAAGCACGTTTCCACCCCTAGCTATCACCACAGCAAATCTGAGGCAAAACCAGTAACTTTGGGGTGATTTCCAAGCCCCTGGAGAGGCCACTGCTTATTTACGCAACCCACGACGGGGCAGCGCTTTCCCGCCCTCTGGGCGCCTCAGCCCGCTCCCGCCTCGCTCCTACAGCCCCGCCCCGCCTGCCCGTCCCCCGCCTTCCNGGAGCCCCGCGGCGGCGGCTGCGCCCCGCCGGCTGGGAGCAGCGCTGGCATCCCGGGGGCGGCCCTGCGAGGTGAGTGTCCCGTCCGCCGCAGCCCCGTGGAGGGGCCTGAGGGGGCTGCAGTCTGGCCCTGCGCAGCCCGCAGGTGAGGGCGGCGTGAGCCTGGCCTGGCGCGGCGGGGCCTCTCCTGGCCCGCTCTCTGAAGCCACCGTCAGAGGTAAACGGGGACTCCCTCCCTCCTTCCCTCTCTGCCAGCTCTTTGTGCCACCCCGCGAGAAGCGGAGCCTGGCAAGCAGCGTGAGAGGTGTCACCGCTCCTTTTTGCGAAAAGTTACCGCATTTTGGTGGAAACGGCTTTCGCTAAAATGCGGTGGAGGTGATCTTCGTGGTGTTAAAAAAAAAACAAAACGACTAAAGAATCTCACCAAAACCCAAGTGTTTTTTAAACAAATGTGTATTTGTAGTGTACATTTCCAAGTACAGCAACAATAAAAAAAAAAAAAGCCAGGGAAGACCAAGTCAGTCCCTTTGTTTCTGGTTTTGAAGTTGAGAATCACACAAAGGATGTTATGGATGACTGGGAACAAGAGTTGTCCTTTGAAATATTTACCTAAGTTTTAATCTACTAAGGGAAAAAGGAGATAAGATTTTAAAGTCACGAGGCTTTAATGGGTATTGATGCCTTTTGATAATGTGCTCACCTATATTAACCACAGATTGATAGCTAAGACTCTTGTAGCTGAGAGATTTTGAACCAGTTTATAATATTTTGTCGTTTAGACTGTTCGTTTTCCCCCACCTAACTGACGTAGCTATGTTGCTCTGAAAGTTCTTATCGTGACATACTTTATTCTGAGATATTATGACACTGGGGTAACTCTGTCCACAGTCAGGGTAACTTGCACACACAGTGCCTGGCTTAAAAAAAAAAAAAAAAGGAAACCAAAACCCCACTTGCCTGACAGTGGTGTAAAAGCTGTGTGAAGGTTACATCCTTGTCCTGTTTTTCAGCAGCATTGCACTGTTTGGTTTTGTGATCTCAGTTTGTGACCACCAGAGAGGAGAGTTGCTAAATATTTGTTACAAATTTCATGTTTAAATAAAAGTAGACTTAAAAGTGTTTCCCCACCTTTTCTGGAGTTACAGTCTTGTTGGCAGTCCAGCCATGGAAGTGAACTATTGATTTGTAGTCTCTCCTGTTAAAGAAGACTATGTGGATTCAGCAAAAGCATTGAACGCCTTTCTGCATATAGGCATATTTGTAAGTGAACTTAAAAATCCTCATTTTAAATATTTAATTGATTTGGGGTCATACAGCCTTATTTGTTTAGATGTCATAAGCATCTGCACTTTCTGTCAAAACCTGGGGCGTGCGTTATTTTTGAAAAGAGATACCATTAATCTCTGTGTGTGTATTTTCTACATATACAATATAGACAAGGAATCCTTGTCTTGAAAAAGATTTGATGTTTTATTAATGTTGATTGAGTGACTTAAAGAGAAAAATGCTTTATTGCTGTGCAGTTGTCAGTCTGATTTAGCTGCAGATAAAGTAAATAGTGCGTGGGCAAAGAAAGTATCTGCTGAACAGATGAAATTCATGTAAAAGCACTATTTTCTCTACAAGCAGAACTAATCATGATGATGTATGAATTAATTCAGTTTATAGTTCAAAACTCCCACCGCTTCCTGCTGTGGTTAATTTTAGAATTATTCTATTAATGTGGTCTCCAATATTAAAGACTGTTTTTAGCCTGTTTTGCATGTCATCTCTTTGTATCAGTTGATGGGAAGGTTTTATCACATGACAGTGAAGCTTCTTAAAAAAAGCCACACAGAACTCTTTAGTGTTTTGCTTTTACTGACACATTTCAAGCAGTTTATAGAATATAAATTTGGGTTTAATTATGTGGAAAAATGACTTACACATTTATAACCTGTATTTCCCCTTTCAAGCTTTTTATCAATGGTAAAAAGACTGCAAATATTAGTAACTGTCATGCAGAATGAAGAAATACTGGATAATAAAAGTTCAATTTCTTTTGTTTGCATACATTTCTAGATATAAGTATGTATGCAGTAGCTATAACTTGCTTCTGCATCAGGGTTGGCACTTGTTCTGTAGAAGCTGATCCACATACTCAGAAGAGACAACTTATTGTTATAAGCGCTGGTTCTGTTCTAGCAGGGATAGCAGTAATAAAAACACTTTAAATCAGAAGAATTTCCAGGTGCAGACAGTATTTTGAGTAATGAGTAGCCACTGTGGTCTGCTGGAAAGTCAATCAGACTTGGATAGCTTTTCCATTCTTTCCTTTCCTGTTCTAGAAACCATGGCAGTTGCTGATATTTACAGACTTGAGAGAGCACCCTGGTTTGTGCTATAGATGAAAGATGCAGGAAAACTTCCATATATATATATATATTTTTTAAAAGTAATGGGAGAGAAACTTCATGGGCTGTAATGATTCATGCCCATATAATGCCAGGGTACTCAAGAAGCTTTTTTGTTTTTTAGCTTTTGTCATTCCAGGGATTCATGTTGTAATATTGTTAATATAATGTATGTCCATTAAATATTATACAGTAACTGAACAACCTTATAGCTGTAACCACATTGCCAATACTTCCACTGCCCCATCACCACCAGGACTAATGTCTTGAAAGCCATCCTGAAGTAATGAATGTGCTTAACTTTGTATTTTATTCTCTGCCCTTAGTTAATTTTAACTTTAATGTTGTTGTTCTTATGTGGTAGGGCAATTTGTCTCTTGGCATGGGGGGTGGTAACATTAATTGATCATTGATTAAAGTAAGTCCAGCCTGTATTTTACTTCTGAATGCTTTCTTTATGGGCAGAATAAATATTCTAATCATGTTTGCTTTCCAGACCTGTTTGTGTTTAGCCCTCCCTCCTAATCCTGGTGAACGACAGGGTGAATATTTATGAACATGGTAAGGGCTTATTTGAGATGGTGTTTTAGATGTTTTGAAAATTGAAAATTTTCTCTTTCCCCAGAAATAAATAAGAATAAATTGACATAATGAGAATGTTGGTTCTGGAGTGATTGTAGTTATTGGTAATTTTAAGAATTTGAAAAGCCTCACTGTAATGTACGTGTACATTCTAAGGAAGCTATTGCTTGCAAGACTTTTGAAATTTTAACTTCGTTTTATCAGCTGACTTTGGGGAAGAAATGTTGACCTATTATTACTTGCATATATTATATTAGTGATGCCTAAATTCATTGCAGCTCTTGTAGCATTATGCAGAAACTTCTCAATATAGTGCCTTTGCCAAGTAAAGTTTAAAAAATAAAAATAAAAAATAAAAAAATAAAAATAAAACAGTTTGCAAGAGAAACTGAGACACATGTAGATGTAACAGTTCTTGTGGCATCTCAACTGTCATTCTAGATTCGAATTGCAGCACTGAATGCGAGCTCCACAATTGAGGATGACTATGAAGGTACCTTCAAAAGTCATAAAACACAGACAAAGGAAGCACAAGTAAGTAAACCCACAATTTTCTTAAGGGACATAATTGTTGGGAATTTTGTCCTCTCTTGTTGCAGATATTGGTTATCCATAACTTTTTGTTTTTAAGAAAGTTGTGTTAATATTTTACCTCTTGAACCTTCCTTTAGCAACCTAAATTCATTTGAGTTGTATTGGGTTAGTAAGGCTAGTGTTCTGCTGTAGAGTCTGGATGAGTCTGGATCTACAGCAGTAAGTACTATTAAAGGCACCCTATTTTTTCAGAAGCCAGTCTGAAATAAAAGCACAAAATAATCCATTTTTGCTTATCAAATATAACAACATAATTATTTTTAAAATTACCCTACAGAATGGGTTCTAATTTTTTTTTTAACCACAGGAAGCAGAAGCTTTTGCTTTGTACCACAAAGCTCTGGACCTTCAGAAGCATGACCGATTTGAAGAGTCTGCTAAAGCTTATCATGAGCTGCTTGAGATTCGTCTTTTGCGAGAGGTCAGTGACCTTTAGAGAATGAAACTCTAGAAACTGTTTTTATTAGATTTTGTATGACTTAATTTCTTATTGTCTAATTAGAAATGTCAATGTTATCACTTGGCAAGTTGTTTGCTGCTCTTTTTAACGTGTCTAATTCCTAATGTCCATATTGCGTTTATTTTACTGTTTCTAGGCAGTTCTTTCTGGTGATGAGAAAGAAGGGCTGAAACATCCAGGCTTGATGTTAAAATATTCCACCTATAAAAACCTAGCACAACTGGCAGCACAGCGGGATGACTTAGAGACGGCCATGGAGTTTTATTTGGAGGTACAGTACACGTGAAATAAAATACTGGCGCCTTGATGTTTACAACAACTTGTCACAATACAGATGTACACATTTCAGCATACCTTATTTGTATGTATGTCTGAGTTCCGTGTACTTTCTGACTTGGTATGTCCACCATTCAGTCCCCAAGCCAGTAGTGTCCCAGTTCAAAACTAAAGCAGTGATAATCTCTGTAAACAAGCAGACATGCGTGTCTGAAATGTGAATAATATTGTCTGTTATACCTTCTAGGCTGTAATGCTAGACTCTACTGATGTCAACCTATGGTACAAAATCGGTCGTGTGGCAATAAAACTAATCCGCCTACCTTTGGCTCGTCATGCTTTTGAAGAAGGTCTCAGGTGTAATCCTGATCACTGGCCTTGTTTAGATAACCTTATCACAGTCTTGTACACACTCAGTGACTACACAAGTAAGTACATTAGCAGTCCTTTAAAAAAAATCTAAAGAAATGTGTAATTTCAAATTAGAAAAATTGTAACACCTTGCAATTGCAAAGGAGAAAGTATTTATTGCATAAGCATGCAGTATGTTAGGGTGTGATGGAAATTTTTACTTCGTGATAAGTTATGATGGTTTGTATGGATTCTGGTGACCCTAAAAATAAATGCCTGGTATGGTGTTTATCAAGAACTATGAGTGGATCTGCATTTTGATGTTGGATCTCTGCTTTTGGTGTTAAAATGTCTTTTTCCTGTGAAAAACAAACAAAAAATGTGTTTTTTTCCTAGATATAATACTTGAGAAGATGTAATAGGTTATTTTTGACTGTGTTTTTATGTATGTAGTTATCTGACACATTACAAAGCTATTGGTTTAGGTAAAAGTCATGTTTAGTTGGAGTTTAGGGGTGTATATGAAGCCCAGAAATGGGATCATTTGAGTAAGCCAAAGTAGCAATTGACCATTCTATTTTTATTTTTCTGTCAGCATGTTTGTACTTTATCTGCAAAGCCTTGGAAAAGGATTGTCTATACAGCAAAGGATTGGTTCTGAAGGAGAAGATCTTTGAGGAGCAACCTTGCCTCCAGAAAGATTCTTTAAGGATGTTCCTCAAATGGTGAGTGTCATCTTATAGTGTGTACTGCATTTGGAGTGTAAATTTTAGGCTTGGGTAGTTCAGAAAAGCTGGTATGATATAATGCTTTAAGCTATAACAATATCTTGCTGACACGTCTTCTAAATTAAAAAAAAAATGCTAAGTGTTACTGCTGTTACTGTCAGTAACTTTCTGTTACTGACAGAATGTTCTGCAATAATTACTTCTGTAGGGAAAAAGTAGAGGCCTGTAAAAACTATGGGATATGCCCAAGTTAACTGAACTTTTATACTTTGACATCTGAAATGTGAAAATACAGAGTATTTAGAATGGAGATTTAGAAGAGGACGGATAACTTCACAGAAAGTTCTCTTTACTTAAAGAGACCCTGATTTATTAAGCTCTCTTAAGTCTGGCTCTTCAAATGAATTGCGTGCTGAATTAAGCCAAAGCTTTTAGCCACTTGGCTTTTGTTTCTGGATTGTGATATCTCTGAAAAAGGGGATTATTTTTAACTTTCAAAAATTCATTCCTAGACTCAGAATATACAAGATGATTTCAATTTTTTTTGTGATTACATGAATTTGCTCAAAATAGCACTTTGGAATGAAAGGAATTTCTCAGCTGTAGTTTTTTCTGAACCATAAATTTCCGAGCTATCATTGTTCAAGAAAGAAAACAATACCCCCTGCTTTCCTTTCATTTCTCAGTATTTGGAAAACAGAGGACAATCTCCATTTATTTTTAATTTTTAAAGGAGCAAAGGTTTCTGATGGTGAACACTTCTATGTGCATGGTATAAAGTTTGCAAAATAATGTTGTTGTTGTTTTTTAATGCATGTTTTAGCCTTTATTTTCATGTTACATTATAGGAAAATATGAAATGAATCTCCCCTGGCTCTTTAAAAAAGCAAACAAGCCCTTAACTTCTTTTCATTTCTTAATATTTCCTAGTGACATGTCTATCCATAATGTAAATGTGAGTGCAGCTGAAGCAGGAAGAATCATAGATGAAGCACTGGAGCTACGTAAGAAAAGACAGGCTTTGCTAGTGCGAGACAGAGAACCAGACCTCAAACTGGTCCAGCCAATTCCCTTTTTCACGTAGGTCTTCGTATTTTCTGTTTGTAACAGGTTTATCTGAAGCTACTAAGCTACTTATGCTGACAACTATGTTGTACTTTAAGCTTCTTCAGAAGGCTTTTCTTGCTTGAAAAAAAAAAGTGAAAAGTATTTTCATATTTTATGAGTATGTAGATTGTTTTGGTCTGCTTACAATTTTCAGCCTTTGAATTAGAACTTCAGACTGATGTTAAAAATATCTTAACTAACAATGTTTTCGCAGCCATTCCAACTGTATTATTGGATTTTTTGTTTAAGACTAGTTTGTACATGAACTTGTGAACTTCAAAGTAAGTTTAGGTTTTTAAAAAATGCTTTTACTTTTGGTATAATGGAAACTTGTAAACAAATTGCTGTTCTTTATTTGCAGCGAGATATAAGGATACTATTAAGTTGTTAAATACATCTTATTAAGGTATAAAGGGTTGATTTTTATTGCATGTTTTCATGGAATATTAATGGACTCTGCATGTAAATTATCTTGCAAAGAAATTGCATCTACTTGTAGATAAGGCTGATTTTTTATTGTTGTTGATTAAATGCAGAATCTGAAAATGGTTCCTTTGACACTTTTTTTTTCTTTACAGTTCAGTACAGAGTAATGTCCTCAGCAACCACTGCATAGACTTTTCTTTCATGAAAGGCATTTTCTGAGATGAGGCACTCTGTTGACTCCAATTTCCTTCCTACTTCAGCTGATGCACCAGTTTCCTCTGAAAACTTTTCTCTGTTGCCGTATTTTGTTCTTGTTTTTTAAGTGGTGTATTCTCCAAGGAAAGATACTAAGGACCTCTCTTCCAGGCTTTAAACAGTCAGTGGCCCATATTACAGGAATACTAAAAGATATTCTCCAGCTTCTCTAGTTGTGTAACGGATTTTGCCTCTCCGATTGCATGTATTCTTCTGCTGAAAAAGCTGCTCTTGCTACCTCTTAGCTATTAAAGAAAACAATGTTGAATGCTGTTAGGTGTGTAAATATAATTTAGAAAATAATGTGACAGGAACTAATGAAGTTATGATATCGTTGTGTTTTCATGTGCAGGTGGAAGTGTTTAGGAGAAGCTTTACTTGCCATGTATCACCACCTCACTACATGTGATCCTCCTCGACCCAGTCTGGGAAAGAGAATTGATCTCTCAGAATACCGAGACCCAGTTCAACATTTGATTCTTTCTCCTACTTCTACTCCTGTCAGTGTTATTCAGCCAACTCCAGTCAGCACTAGTGCAGTGGTGACAATGCCAGATCCTGTATTACCTTACACTCCAGCGACAACCAATTTTCCAAGCCACAGTCAGAACATATTGGAACCAGGAGCTACTGTAGGTGAGCAAGGTACTTCAGTTTAAGATTCACAATATTTTTCCTACTTACCTGGGTACTAAAAGCACTACAGAGTGCATTGGGAAATGCTGTCTCTGAGCTGCTTGTTGGTGGATTCAGAACCTTTTTGGCGTATGTATAACATAGAACACAATTTCACTTTTTCTACCATGTAAACTTACTGTTAACTGTTTGCATTGGAAAAGCAAAGCCACCTAAACTGTCTAAAATCAGTGACTAGCAACTAAGACATGGGACTGGTGTTCAGGACAGTGGACTTACTTTCCTATCTAATGGATCTGGGAGTTGGGTTGGTTTGCTTTTAGTTGTTACATCAGTGCAGGAGTTTCTAACCTCTTCTGTTTTTGTGCTGTTGACTTATACTTCTATAAGTCAATATACTATAAGGACCTGAGAGAACCAAGCTGTCAGCTATATTTATTTATTGAAATTTGTAGCAAGAGGTTTGAATATTTTATTGTGTAGTTTTATATATATTTGCATATCTAAAACTATCAAGGAGTTACCAGTATTGATATTCATGAATTTACAGGTGATGCTGGAGGTAAAAGCAGACTCCTCTGATTCCCATTGCAGAAATTTCATGAAAACTAAAATAATGAATTCTAATGAATAATGAAATGCAGAATTTTGAGTAAGTCTGCTTCTTGCTTCAGAACAGCATTTTTAAGCAAAATACCATAGCCAGTATTCAGTTGCTTTTTAAAAAATTTTTGACACTGTCTTCAGAAGGAAAATAATGAATCCTTCCGTATTGCTGTAAAATAAGTGTCAGCCACAAATCACCTTTTTATTTATTTTTAAAAAAAATTATTATTTTTTTCTAAAAAAGTTATCCACTTCTTGTTTGACTACTTAACCTGTCAGTACTTATTTTTTTAATTATGTTTTTAGGTGACATATCTGCAGGTGATAAATCCAAGAAAGGGGTGAAGCGAAGGAGAATTACAGAAGATAGTGGTGAAACAGCAAAAAGGAGATCTGCTAGAGTCCGGAACACCAAGTGTAAAAAAGAGGAGAAAGTTGACTTTCAAGAACTGCTGGTGAAATTTCTTCCTTCCAGGTATGGTACAGCAATAACTTTTGTCTTGGGAGTATTGAGAACTAACTAGAAGAAGCTGTTTGAGCTTCTGGTTGGTTGGTTGATTTGCCTAAACCTTAAAACCACTAGATCCATGTTATTTTTTGAAGAATATGCGATTCAGTATCGTCTCATAAATTTAATAAAACTGTTTTTAGTGAAAACTACTAAAAACTAATTTAAAAACTAGAAACCTTTTGTTAATGTGAAACAATTAGAAGACAATGCAGACGTCAAATTGGGCAAGATCAACAAACAAGGTATTCTTGGTTTGGACAAAATTTGGGAACTGGATATAAATATGAGTGTGCTTCAGTTGCTGTGCTTTCACTATTAAAATATGCACAATGTGTCATGCTTAGGTTGGCTTACTAGTGAAATAAAGAATGAGGATTTTGTTCATATAGTGTTTTTTTTCCCCCCTTTTACACAGATTAAGGAAATTAGATCCAGAGGAGGAGGAGGACCCTTTCAATAACTATGAGGTGCAGTCAGAGATCAAAGAAGAGAATTTTCAGCATGTTGGACCACATAGAATGTCATTTGATTCTACAACATTTATGGAATCTGGTAAGGATTTAATTAAAACCTCTCTTTCTGTGTTGTTTCTTCCATCTTGTATGCTTTATTTTCTGCATTTTCCTGTCTTACATCTAGAAGATGCAAATGAATATGTTATTTTAAAAGTATGACTTCATGGCGTGGAATTATCTCAGTTGGTAATGTGATTTTTGGAAGTCTTGGGGACTGTTTATTTACTGTGTGCAAGAGCTGTATCGCATGGAGTTTCCCATTTAAATATATTAGGATACAATAACTTAATTCTGCATGTATGCAGCTCAGGAGGACTATTGTGGCCCTTACGTAAGTTTAGTGCATAAAACACTGTTGAAACTAGCTTGTTTCAAGTCATGGTTTATCTTGACCTTAATCATATATGGTTTTGTGTTTATCTGCTTTCTAGAGAAACAGGACGTTCATGAATTCTTGCTGGATAACCTGAACAATGGTGGGATCCTGGAGCTGATGATGAGATATCTGAAAGTCATCAGCCAAAAGTTCTTGGTGAAGTGGCCTCCTGGCTTGTCTGAGGTGGTCCTTACTATCTATAATAGCTGGAGAAAGCACAGTAGTAGTCTTCCCAATCCATTACTGAGGGACTCAAGTAATCAGCATATCAAGGTAATGAAACATTTTTCCTTGTACATTTTCTATTTCTTTGCCACTATATTGCTCTCTGTGCACCAGAAGTGTCTAACCAAAATCCAGCATTTAGCTGCAGGTTTTCCTTAGCTCTTTCTGGGGAGGTGCTTGTCCTAGCTGTTGCATTTTCCATAAACTGTGGTATATGTACTGCAGCTCACGTAGCTGTTTGTTCCTGAGCTCCTGAACATATCTGGGTGATACTATATGCAAGTATACTCTGTACATAGGGAGTGTGTGTGTGTGTATGCATATAGATGTAATATAAATATTATATGCTTAAATAGTTTTTACTCCTTTATCCTGTTGTTGCTCTTTCTATTCCTTCCCTTCCTTTGCTTCTGGTGTGACAGAATATTTTGTTTTGTCACCAAGTGGGTAGAGATGCTGCTCTGTTCACATTGGCTGATTGAGGGTCAGCATTTCTGCTCTAAAAAGAGTAAATACAGTTTACTTTTAATATAGCCTGCAATTTACAGTAAAAAATTAAAAGTAAAAAAACCTTAATCGTCACTGTCTTATCACCTTTGTAAATCTGTAGATTTCACAATTACAAATAAGAAAACTGGTACATTCCTTAAATTAGTGTTAAATAGGCTCACTGACCTGAGATACTTTTTGAAGTATAAAACCAGTGTTGGTACTTCTTGTCCACTGAGCCTGCCTATAATTATCTTTCCAAACCAATACACACTGGTAATATTGTAAAGTTCCTTATTTGTCGTCAGAATAACTGCAGTTTGAAATATCTCTATATATATATTATGTCAACAGTGTTTTTACTTATTTGCAAATGAAAAATGAGTTCTGAAAACTATGCTCCATTGATTAGTTTTAAAAAAAACACAAAAACGTAGTATTGTTATGTAGCAGATGTTAAAATTTTTATACATCTGTTATGTAATTATTGTATTTCTGTGTGTTTTCATATACACATACCCTTTTTCTGAACAAATTTAAATATGTTTATAAATGTATTTACTGGGTTCTCATTATGACTGCGTAACTTCTTGCTTGTATGTAAAATTTAAAGAGTTAAGACTTTGTACTTATACCTGTAAATTGCTGTCCTCATGCTTGTCTTTTCTTTTTAATCCTTGAATTTATTTTAAACTTGATCTGCAAACTGTCCTGAGTGTAATAAATTCAGTGTTTTTAAGACTACAAAGGGCTATTCTGGTAACATGCACCATGGACCTTTGAACCTTTTCATAAGCACCCGGATCTTACGGATG
Organism: Anseranas semipalmata; assembly: GCA_013399115.1. NCBI lineage: Eukaryota > Metazoa > Chordata > Aves > Anseriformes > Anseranatidae > Anseranas > Anseranas semipalmata. The sequence goes on along the minus strand of VXAA01004537.1, from coordinate 454,330 downwards.
GATCTGTAGCCCTTATTGCTATGAATGTAATCAGAAAATAGTATGTTCTTCACTGCACAAAACTACCTGGCAGATATCCATGGTGACATGATTTTTAATGTACTCCTGAACTTTATCCATCAAGCATTAATAAGTTGCTAAGACTAGAATACATGTTCAGTCTTGTGGAGATGATGACTTTTTACTTCTCAAATGTCAGTGCTTCTACCATATTCTGGATTTTTTTTTTTTTTTTTTTATAATATCTTCACACTTCTTCTGCAGGACATGATGTTGATGAGCCTTTCCTGCATGGAACTGCAATTAGATCAGTGGCTATTGACGAAAGGGAAGAGTTCTACAGGTGAGAGTCAGGTGTTTCTTGCTCCAGACTAAAAATACTGTAGGTAAATAAAGAAACTTTTCTAGGGATTCACTGGACTTTGGAGCTATCTTTTCTTAAAATACAGATCTGAAAGATGCTCGTTATTTGTCTATCAATTGTTTACTTCAAGTAGATCAGTACTTTTGAAATACTGGTATGTGGGACTCTCTTCATGGGATGCTAGTAACTTTATGATAAAACATAATTGATTTGCAGTTGCTCCACGAAATTGCCCTGCTGCCTCTGTGAATGGAAAGTTTGGTCCTGACTTCCCAGGAATACATTTCTTGGGAGACCTGCTGCAGCTGTCGTTCGCATCCTCACAGCGAGATTTGTTTGAGGAAGGCTGGATGGAGTTTGTCACTCGGGTGTATTGGCTGAAAGCTCGATTTCTGGCACTTCAGGTTTGTTTTACTTTTGATTTAACAAATAAAACTTCTCCCAGCAATTAAAAATTAATGTTGTTCAGAGACACTACAGCTGATTTGGGAATCTCAGCTCATTTAAATGGGAGGATAAAATCAGTTTAAAACAGGCTGGTTTCATTTTGTTACTTAATTAACTGTCCCTAAGGGTAGAGGTGGGAATGAGGTAGGAGGTCTCACATGCTAAGGTGGTACTCAGATATGTTTAACACATAAGTCTTTGTTTAAATTAGCTCATGTTCAGGTTACAAAAATATACTTGCACTTTTTTTTGTAGTAGTTGTTGTAGTTGTGTGTGTAGCTACAGAACATGGATTCACTTTCAAGTCAAATTTTGTGACCTGCTCTAGTGGATATTATTAAAGTCCTAGACAGTCCAAAATGTAGCTTTCAATTGAAGTAGACTTTATGCTTAATTACTTTCTCAATGTAGCATGATTCTTCTTTTGGAGAAGTTTAATTTCATATGCAGACTTCTAAGTGGGTTTTAAACCTATCGCTAGGGGAAACATTTGAGAGAAATGTTACTTGACCCCAGATTTTTTTTCTCTCCAATTTTTTTTCTCTCCAAGTGTTGCTTTCTCAGGACATCAAATATTTTATATATCAATTATCTTTTATGTCAATTGTCAACTAGTAATGTGAGTCAGCTGCATAAGTGTGAACTAACCTGTTCCTTCCATTTTTAGCTTTAGGTCTTGGGATTCCATTATAGCAGACTTGAGGAAAAATGAGAGTTCCTTTAGGGCTACTTCCATCTTTTCTTTAGATATACTGAGTTATCTTTTGCCTGTGCAGCTTGCATTCCTTTTCTGACTGCTCAGCTTCAGTACCTACTTCAGTTGGACAGAGTGGGTAGAATGCATTCACTTTGCAGAATACAAGAATGATTCTTGACTCAGTGTTTTGATTTGTACAAATGGAAGAATTATTTCTACTGTTTTACTCTTCTGTGTTCTTAAAGGAATGGTATTTTAGTCAATCCAAATTAATCTTTCAAATTCATGCAAGTTGAATTCTGTTTCTCTGATTTGTTTTGCCTCTTATAAAAGTCACTGGTAAGATATACTTTTTTTGTTTGTTTTGGTTTGGTTTTAATTGGTGACTGTCAATTGGATTTGTTTTCATGTGGGAGGATGTGCAATAATCACACTGGCAGTGCCTGCACTGAATTTAAACATTTCGTACGTGCTTTGGAAAACCTTGCTGCAGACAAAACTCATGAGGTTCTTTGTGTTTTTTTCTTTTTTTTTTCTCCTCACTGTACTGCTTCTGTAGGGAGACATGGAACAGGCACTTGAAAACTATGATATCTGCACTGAAATGCTACAGAGCTCCACTGCACTACAAGCTAAAGCTGACAATGAATGCAGCATCATAATACGGTTACCTAACCTACACGTTGATTCTGTTGTTTCTTTAGAAGAGGTAAGAATTAATTTGCAGGTGTATTCTCCCCATTCCATCCCTTCACGTTTCAAAGGTCATCTATGAATTAGCTCTTTTGTGATGGAAGTTTGCCATATCTGTCCTAGACTTTTGCTAGGAGTGAAGGAACAGGTTCATAGTTTAATGATGATGTCATGGCCATTATCTTCTTTTGAAGAAGATGCCTTTTTGGATCGGTTGATTCTGTACAACTTAAGATTGCTTTATGCAAAATAAAAAAGTGTTTTTATTAGAACAACTGCATGTGCAGCAGTAAATTATTAAACCAGTGTTTTATTTTCTGTTCTGTGAACATAACTTTCACTGATGGTTAAATGAGCTCCTTACTTCAGCAGTCAGTGTTTTCCACATGGTAATTTGCATACACATTTAAACAGAGGGGTGTCCATCTTCCACTCTTTCTTTTGATGTTCTGGCAGATAAACTCCAACACAGGTTATGCTGTCTTCACTTTGAAGTCCATCTGATGGATGTATTCTTGCAGTGTAGAAATGTGTGATTTGGGGATTTGAGGCAAAAAAAAATTTAAAGTCATTATAACACTATAGTCATATACTATATAATAATTAAAAGTATGTGGAACAGCTTAACTGTTACATGGTAGGCGTTTTCTTCCTGGTTTATGTTCCTGGATGTAGCTGTGGAGTTCACACAGCTTTACAGCTAAACTGCTAGGTGAAATGCCAGTACTCATATATATGTGAAGACAAAATGAAGGTTGGATTGTGCCATCTGTGATGTTTGCAGATTGATAAGAACCTAAAATCTCTGGAGAGATGCCAGTCTTTGGAAGAGATCCAGCGACTGTATGAGGCAGGGGATTATGCTGCAGTGGTGCACCTGCTTCATCCAACATTATGCTTTAGTGGTTATGGAAGAGCAAAACATCTGGAATTTGTAACATCCATACCAGAGAGACCAGCACAGCTGCTTCTCCTACAGGTTTGTTTTGTTTTCTTAAAATGTTTAAGTAAGGGATTAAGACTTGCAGCTGATTTAATCCTGGAAACAGGATGAAAGGATTTCTAGAGTGGGTGTTAATGATTAATGAGTCTTATTTACAAAGCAAAACATGGAACCAAATCTGTAAATGGTCTGAACAGCATAGTTTTATCAACATCATTAGAAGTATGTCAGTTTTTGCTAACTGAAGATGTGACTAAAGATATAAGATGTCTGGGGTCTATATGAAATGGCCAGAAAAATTCAAATAAACTTGAATCATTTGCAGACACATCTGTGACTGGATTCATGTTATCTGCATCTGCAGTGAATACTTCCTGCTTTTGTTGCTGTTGACTATTGGTGATTGTTGGTGATTCTGAACCTGAAATTTAAAATAGCTATGTAGCATGTAAATGATTTTTATGATGTAGTGTACCTGTCCTGCATGGGTGACAGTGTTGATACATATATCCAGTATAATAGCTATAGATTTAGTCCATATGACACTGAAAATAAGTGTTCAGGTGACCTCAGCTATTGGAACAGTTTGAGCCTGTCAGGTTTTCAGGGGGAAAAAAAAGGTTGCATGAAAAAGGCTGATTTTTAGCTGGACTGAGCCAAATCTGACAGCCTCCATGCCATCTCGTTTACCCAAACTTAGCAGAATATAAAGCAGGAGGGTGTTGCTATAATGCTGGCCTTGTAGTTGCCATTTTGGTATTTATAAAGTAATAAAATGGTAGCACAAGATCATAAGCTGCATATAGTTAGAATTTATTAAGCCCGTAGACATCACTTTCTTGAAAATTTATATTTCATGCCTCTCTTATTCAAGCAGAAAGATTCAGTGATGATATTCCGAGATTATGTCCTATTTGTATATTTATCATCCAGGGTCCGTGCACCTCCTGTTGTCCTTTAATGTTGTATGTAAAGCTGTTTTGTTACACTTTATTAAAGTAACCCCCTTACTTTGTGTATAGTGTATTGCCGCCTTCTGCTGCGTGTTCGTGTTTTAAAATAAACCCTTCATCTTTACAATAGATTTTTTCATATTTACATTCCCTAGGACTCCCTGCTCAAGCTGAAAGATTACAAGCAATGCTTTGAATGCTCAGAAGTCGCCTTGAATGAAGCAATTCAGCAGATGATTAATATGACAGCAGCCTCTGCTAAAGAAGAGTGGGTTGCTACGGTAACACAACTGCTCACAGGAATAGATAGTTCAGTATCATCAGACAGCAGCATCCTGAAAGAATCTTCTATAACACCAAGCCTTGTTCGATTAACAACCAACCTGATTCAGGTAACCTGTTCACCTGTACTCGGAAAGAGGCACTGTGTGATACAGACCTTTAGCCATGATTATAGCTTCTGTCTGAATTGCCACCCGCTTGCAGTGACATTTGGGGTTACATTTTTGTTGGGGTGGAGGGGAAGATGAACATTATCTTCATAGTCTTCATTTTCATTTCAGTAATTTAGAGAGACACTGAGCACACCTGTTCTAGAATCAGTAACAGTAGGTACCTTCAAATGCAAAGCTGACTAAACTAATCAACGAATGGTAGTAAAATAACCAAGGAACAACACTTCTTATGCTCTGTTTGTAAGGGTGATTTAGCTGGCTGTGTGCAGTTTGTAAGTTACGGTGTTATCATGGCTGTTTGTGCTTTGGGCTAGAAGACAATCTCCTGAGCCTTAAGAACATGATAGAGTTGCTTGCATGTGCTGGCCAAGCTAAGGGTTTTTCAAGTAAAAAATTGAGAAGGTGCTGAGAAGAGGGCAGGAAAAAAAGTGATGTGTGGACTGACTCTAGAATTATGATTACAGCCAATTTTGGCATTTTAAAGAACATACTTCCAAACCTTAAAACTACTGAATGAATATTTTTCAGTCCAGGTAATGTAAATGACAAACTTTCAGTTCTATTAAGAAGCTAGTCTAGTTACTGTCAAAATTCAATGTGCTTATAGCTCTCAAATTTCCATTTAATTCAGTAAAAGCTAGGGACCTTCAATTCTCACAACATCATGCCCTCATTCTGTAGAGCTGTATGTGTCACTGAATGGTCTGGAACATTATGTAATTCTGGAAAACGAAGTATTCGTTGTAATAACCTAAATGGTTTCTGTAGTAATAATAAAACATGATTCATTATCTACTTAGATACTGATAGAAAAACCATTGTATCTGAAAGAATGTGAGAAAATTGTAGGACTTGAGAAATTTCTGGCACTGTGGCAGTTAAATGAGCAATTCCCTATGGGAAATGCTAAGACAACTGTTTCATGACACAGTGTTACGCTGCTCAGCCAGATTGCCCCTTTTGAGTTAAACTGAAGGTGATGACATTTTAGTCTTGTATAAAATTAAAAATTGGAGAGTTTTATATGTTCTGTGACTAAACCGGAGCTCTCTTTAAATTGTGGAAGTCACTATAGTAGTGAATTAAGCTGCTTATTAATTTAAGCTGAAGTAGAAATAAAAACACTAATTTGTGAAGGGTTTCTCATAGGCCTGAGTTTTGACAATCCTAAGTAGAATCAGGAAGTTATCAAAACAGTACTACTTCATTTGTATTAGAATTTGATTATCGCTTTCTAGCTTAAATAAAAAAAAAGAATGATTTTATTGTCAATTTTAACTGATATTTTAAACTTGTAAAATAATTTTAGGAATGTACATTTGTACATTGTACAGGTGCATTTGGACATCTTAAAATACTACTTAAAACAGCTTTCATTTAAAAATTGAAATCTAGCAAAAATTTGTTTGTAATAGTGAAAATTTGGAATTATATGTCTAAGAGACAGCACAGCAAACCTTATTTCGAACTTTTATTTGGAATTTTTACGAAGTGTGTTACTAATTCACTTAATAACCAGAGAAATTGAACCAGTTGGTACGCCTTCAACTGTTGCCTGCTTTCTAAAACAACAGTCTCTTCAAATACACTGAAGGGTATTTCCTTACTTGGTACGTTCAGTGAGCCACTGAAATGTATCAAGATAAGGGAAGAGCATTCAGAATTTCTCAAAGTTTTGGCCACTTTATCGAGTGCAGTATGTCACTAAAGGCTCAGGATAAGCATGTCTCGTGATGCACTTTTGTGAGTAGAAATTAGATCTCCTGGACTCTGACAGTCTTTCTCTAAAACACTACTCCCCCCCTTCCCCACCCCCAGTCTGTCCATCTTATTACACATTCTTTTGGTAAGTGTTGTAGCTCAGCCAAAAAACATATGGTAAATTCATTTTCAGTACAATGTTTCTGTCTGCCCTTCTTGAAAATTAATGCCCTGTTCCTTAGAGAAAATGTCGCACATCTCATTTGTTTAGTCTTTCCCCGTTTACAAAAAGTAGTTTTTGTAGTCAAAATAGTAGCTGCATTTCTTTAAAAGATATACTCATCAGCTTTCCCAGCTAACCATGTACTGTTCTTTGTTCAGTTGCAAATGATTTAACTGAATAAAAACAATTTATTGTGTCTGTTAATGATCCTAGTTGCTCTTTACCAGTTGTTGTAAGACCTAATAAAGAATTCAAAAGTTCTTCTAAGTTCCTCTTCCTTGCTGAGTTGTAGATAAATCTTTTATCTAGTAATAATGCCCAGTAACATTAAGAATTTCTTCTGTGCCTTTATTCACTTTGAACTGTTTGAATGTGGTATTAACAGAGAGATAACTAGTTGGAAAATGATAATGCAAGAGGAATGTCACGGTAGGGGAAATCATATTCTACCTTTCCCCAGATGAGCTGGTCTTGTTTGTAGGACTTTTTACTCCTATTCATTGCGAAAAGCTGAGACTTAATTTTAGATTATTTCCTTGGGATAGAATGCATTACCAGCTTTGGGTTGTTTCGGAAGGATTCACACCTGACTCTTAATATGTATCATTTTGTGTTTGAAATGCCTGTTTCTTTATTAGATCATCGACTGCAGCATGGCAGTCCAGGAAGAACCAAAAGACCCATATGTCTCCTCAGTGCTTCCATGGATTATCCTACACAGAATCATCCAGCATGAGGAAGATGCTTTTCGATCCCTTTGCTGCCAGCAGCAGCAGCAGAACCAGGGAGAAGAAGGTAATTTAGTTACTCACTTTTACACATTGGAGCTGAGCTCCTCGCCATATAGCTCTGGAGTATAAATAAAAAATACTTAATGTTTGTCTCTTATCTTGCTGACTGAAGGGACTAGAGGGATATACAAATGTCACTTTCTTATCTCAGAGGAAACTTTTGTTTTTTTGCCAGATGAAGCATTGGCTGGTTGGATTTAACTCAGTTCTGTTCTACTAAAATGTGTATCAACTCCTTTCTTCCAGTGAGTCCTGATACCCCTATGCTGCCCTCTTCTCTCATGCTGCTGAACACTGCTCATGAGTATTTGGGAAGAAGATCCTGGTGTTGCAACTCAGATGGTGCTCTTCTCAAGTTCTATGTAAGTGTTAGCATTGTAGAATGTTTTAGGTTGGAAAGAACCTCTGAAAATCATCTGGCCAACACCCATCTCAAAACAAGGAACAACGTCAAAGCTTGTTTTTTACCTTGCTAATGTCTTCATGTTAAAAATACACTTTCGAATCCACTTTCCTTCTTCTACCTGCCAAACACATGAACATTTTAGTCAGTTTAATCTGTACAGTGAAGGCTTGCTTTTCTATACCTCTGTCCATTTTTATTCTTTCTAAGCAGGACTTCTTGTCAGACGAGAGATGGCTTTGGATAACCACTTTTGTACCATAAAAAAAAAATCTTAAATGAGAATTAGTAAATGGTATACCATGCCTGGAAAGAGTAAAGCACTGAAGAACTGTTAGGTGATTACTCTGAGTACTTAGGAGAAATATGGGCCTATTTTAGCCAGTTTTCATGATAAAACTTTAGTTGTGTGATGTGAATTTCGTGGTATTTAACTTTGAAAGATGCATCTTCTACTCTTAAAAAAAAAAAAGAGAGAAGGTTTGCTGAAGCTAACAATTTCTGGAGTTTACCAGCCTTCATCCGGATGATTGGTAATATGATAATGTGTTGTTCTTCTATGTTCTTCCATGTGGTAAGGTCAAAGGTGCTTTTTTCTTTTTGTAATGAATATATAAAACTGCTTGCAGCTTGGGGTCAGGACTTGACCTGTGAGAAGGAAATACCTGAAAATACTGAACCTTTATCCAGTTTTATTTTCTCTGCTGTGTATGGTAGCTCAGCTACACTCCCACTCCCCTTGCAGCAAAGGTTTACTCTCATTTCAATTCCAAATTTTATTTTAAATATTCAGATAACACTTTACTCAGTAACATCTCTTAATTTTCAGCTGTCCTTCAGCTGTCCTCTGAGAATTAGGAGGAACAACTCTAAATTCTCAACTGTTGAAGGTAAACAGTTACCCCCAACTCTGTTAGCTACAGAGAGAAAGGGAGCATGACCAATGTCAAGAAAAATAACAAACAAAACAGAAAATCCTATCTTTCCTGCTTATTTCTCAAATGTCTTGTTGGACCGTGAGCTGTCTGTGTGCATAGAGCATGCTTACTGCTCCAGTATTCCAGCAGTGAAAGTGGCTTGTGTGCACCAAGCAGGAGATGAGTTAGGCAGGATAGAAGTGGCAAACTTTGGGCAAGGGTTGTGTGCCATCTCAGCAGTGCATTCTGGTGGGTGTGCATTTCAGTCTTTTGGGTAGAAAAGAGAGCAGGTGGGCTTAACAGAACGTGCTGTAGGAGCAGAGAGCCCTAGTTCCCCACAGGGAGTGTGATGCCTGAAAGTAGCCAAACCATAGCGTAGAGAATCAGCCAGTTAATTCCCCAGAAATGAGTGCCAAATATCTTGAGTAGAAAAATGCTGATTGCCGGTAATGTTGCATAATACTTCTTCCTGAGAGAGTCCAGTTTTCTTGCATTTCATGCCACTTCTTCCTCAGAGTTCAAATGTGTGATAAGGATTTTGCAGTTAAGCGGATTTAACACTCAAAATTGATGGCATTAGAAACGGAATTCTGCTCATTTATGCATGGTTGAGACAGACGTGACATGACACTGCAAACTTTTGTTTCCTCCCATGTTCTCAATCAGCTTCAATTATGGTCTACTTCAGGTCTACTTTTCTTTTTTATCACAGTCCAATAACACAAGGATAAGAGGAGTTAAAATAATGGACTGAAGGAGGGAAAGGAAGGGAAACACTTAGTGTGGTATACAGGTGGTATATATAGGTGTTTTCTGTTGAGCAATGCTGAGTTCATCATGAATGCATTATAATGAGTAGTACCTCTGCAAATATGAGAAGCTTAGATGCGGCTAAAGATAACTGTCTTGTACTTTGAAGGATAGTCTCCTGATTTATATAAAATAAAAATGTAGAAAAGACTTTTTTCAAAGCTTTTCTAAAGCATTGCATATCTTACTCTGTTCATTGTAGGGTTTTTCCTAGGTTATGATTTTTTGTTTATTCTCCAGAATAAAATTGTAGTTCAAGCTGTAGAAAGAAGTGGGTAGAAATCTTGCTTGTGCTGAAAAAGGTGGAAAGATTATCCTTGACATGCCTTATACATATTATCAAAGATGTTAAAAATGTGGATAGTTGGTAGAAGGGATGTGGGTAGCTGGCAGCAAAGCTGAGCAACTCAGTACACGGAGACTATTTTTTTTAACCAAACACACAAGCTGTTGCTTTCAGATGAAGTTTGAAGTGTTTTAAAGTAGCATAAAATTAAATTTTTAAGGACATTTTTCTGTCATCACTAACTGAAACCATTTTGAATATTAGTGACCTTTAAGTGGCAGGATGTGGGTATAGTCTTTGATTTTTGAAATATGTCAGTGTCATTTTTTCATAGAGATAAGTCAAGAATCATGCTCATTCATATTCCAGAAGCAAAATGATATTCAGAAGTCTTAATTGTGAGAACTCTTATGTTAAAGAAAAACCAAGAATAGTGAATGTAAGAAAAACGAGAGCGTACCTATGTGTTAGAACAAAAAGTTAGCTGTCCATTTGGAAGCCAGTTCTCTAAAATCTGCCAAGTAATAAAAGTGTATTCTTGAGCATTGGTATAAAATTGAAAATGAACTTGAGAACCATTTATTTCCTGTCCTAATTCCCATTGTTCTGTGAACTTATCTTGCTGAGAGGAATAACTGTTCTCTTAATAATTTTTCTCCTTTGTTTTACTGCTTGCACTACTATTTTATTTTGCTCCTAGGATTTGAAGGAGAAGGAAGAATGACAAGTAGCCTGATAGTACTCTACATCGTTCACAAGCTGAAAAAACCTGCAATGTTACTTTAAACTTGCTGCTAAAATAACCCAGTGGGATTCCATATTCATCTTAGTGATTCTAAAAAAGTTCTTGCTAAATTTACAGTTGCTCACTTCACAGAACTGAATTTGCCAAATGTTACATGAAGTTTGCATGTTTTTCAATATAGGTAAATACTTTTTAGTGTTTGAAAGAGTGTCTTTTAAATGAAAATTCAGTTTAGAATTTTGCAGTTAAACTTGGTTATTTGTTTCCTCTAAATCACAAAGTAAAAACTTGTAGGATGTGTTCTATCCCCAGTTACATTTCTGGAATGCTATTGATCCCTCACAGACTGTGAAGTGTTACCTGAATTTGGTCCCGGAGCTATGATGTTTTGGCTGTTCTGCTGTTGATAAATTTGAGTATTTTGATTACACCTGCTTTGATTTTATACTGCAGACTGAAAAAAGTGGTAATTCTATTGTTTTCATGTTCTGAGCTAAATGTAACTTCAGTTTATACATATAGATCTAATCTATTGAAAAAGATGACGAGAATGAAGAGTTACTGCAGTCCTTCTTGTGTCTGTGAACTTTGCTCTGTTGTTCAGATGAGTGAGTTATAAAATCAAATATGTTTCAGAAATGTGTGTCTGGGCAGTAATGCTGTAGCATTATTAGATGAAAGGAGTTACCCACTCATTGTTGACCTTTTCAGGATAATTCCTTGAGAAATTTCCCATGGTTGAAGCAGAATATTTCTGTGTATATTGCTGTTTCCTTACTTTTTCCCTTAGCTTAGAAGCTGAATCACAGTCAGCTTTTCACTGTCCAGAGTATTGGCAGCCTGGGATGCCCTGGCTGTTGGCAAAACCCAGGTAATACAGTACTGTGCCATTGGTTGGGTAGTGCTCTACAAGGATATTTCAGTGGCACTTTACAGATTCAGCTTGACTTCATTGAGGCTTATTATCTTCAGCCAAGAGAAAATCATGATTAGTTCTGCATAGAGCTACTCAGGAATCTCTTCTTTTCCCTTCTCAGCACTCCCTGGAGCTTATTAGCCACAGCTCAGTGCCAGACTCCATCTACCTCCACGTTTGAGCAGCACTGTGGCTAGTAATTTAGACAGCTAGGAAGGATGGCGTGGAGAGCCTGAGGGATTCTGCAGGAGTCGTCTCACCCCAGCAGGGCTCAAGCTAATGAACAGTGTTTGAGCTGAGGCTGATTCAGTGTAGAACTGTTAGATTATCTCTGCATCCTACTGTCCTCAGTCTCCCTGGTATTAGGAGCATAATGCTGGTACACCCAAGTTGCCTGTGCATGGATTTGCCTTTGGGTCCAGAGGGCTTGTTAGCTCAGGCACTGTGCTTCATGAAAATAGATAACCTATTTCCAGACTCAGGCTTGCCCTCAGTGTAGTACAGATGCAGTGCTCCTAGGTGCTGAATCTAAATTGTGTCTGTGTGGTGTGCCTGTATCCACAGCCTGGTGAATCTGACAGTATGCCCTGTGAGCCTGGATAAACTACAGATAATGAATTGAGAGATGCAAATGTATTTACAGTTAGATCTTTGCAAATGTTATTGAGTACTTTGAATAAAATCTTCAATTTTCAGTCTCAGAATCGCCTACTTCTTTAAGTAAAATATGATATGGTGTTATTTAGCACAGGTATTTAGTTTTCAGAGACAAGAGAGCGTTGGAAGGGTAAGGAAAGACAAAGATAAAATGGGACAAATTATTTGAAGAGAAAAGCACCTTCAAGAATGTTAAACAAAAGTGTTTTTTATAGACTGGTGTTAAATGATCACCTTCTATAGGTGAGCTGTCTGTTCAAGCACGTTTTATTGCTTGTAGCTGAAGGAGTGCAAGAAAAGATGTTAATACATAGTTAACTCCTTTAGTGGTAGTCAAAGTCTGAATTATTAAAAACAGTTCTGGGTTACTGCTAAGAATTTAAAAGCCAAATAAGGTTGTTTTGAACACCGTTCAAGTGATAATTCTGTTACAGGTGCTGGGTGCGATTTTGTTTGCAGCAGTAGGAATATCATGCTTTTGTTAGTGTTCTGTGAGGTTTGCATCTTCCTTTCAGCTTACTTATCTACACTTCCTTAAATTTCAAAAGCTGTTCACAACTTCTTACAGGATAAGTAGTGGAAATAAGGAGACTGCTGTGACTCAAAGATGATTGCTGTCACTTGAAATTTCATTGAAGTGCCTTCTAAGAATCGCCCTTGCTCTACTCTTATTTTTCAGGGTTTTGGCTCTTAAAACAAACAATGGTACTGTGTTCCTGGCACAGATCTTTTAAGCAGTAGAAAATTAACATCTTAAAATTAAATTCCAATACTTACAGATTAGCTACTTAAATGTAGATTGACAGAATTTTGCCTTGTGATGATGTGCTGTGTTTGTAGTGTCAGGAAAGCCAGTCGTGAAGAGAAGCTTCTTGTAGCATGCCGTGTGTGTTAATAATTGAGTTTACAACCCTAGATGCTAAAAAATGATAAATGGTGATAAACAGGCAACTGACATACTGTAAAAGTAACAAGACCTTTTATACCAATTGCAAATAGATGAATGTTTTGCATTTTCAATTTATGACTGCAAAATTTAAGTGAAAGCTTATGCTTTCTATCAGGGAAAAATGTTAAACATTTAATTTATAATAATTCTATTACTTATCAGTTAATAGAACCCTCCTGATAGTACACAGCTTCTTACAACTTTAGAGGCAAACCACAGCGGACAACTTCAGTCTCCCAGTTGATGATTACAGTAGAAACATTTACTTTCTACCACCTCAAATAAGTTTTGTTTAGACATAACAGGTGTGGTCTAATAAGACTGTCAGGGAGGGGGGCAAAAAAAAAAGTCGGATTGCTGTTGAATGTCTAAGATGTCATGAATGTGATTTCCACTTACACATTTCATTTCTGAGTTTGTTTTATAGTAGAACATAATTGGAATTGATTCTTAAACCTCTGATTAAGTGTGTTTTTTTGTTTTGTTTTTGTTTTTGAAGCAAAGATTCAGTATCCCAGTACATAGATTACTCTTGATGAAATTGTTTCTATTAACATTGAAATATCAAGATTCTTTTGTAATGTCTTCCTTTTTGTTTTGCTTTTTAAGGAAACTCTGTGAAAAATTTTAAATAATTACCTTTTGTCTTTTGGAATTCAGTTGCAATTTTCTTTAATGAATGTTTTGTAGTAACAGCATCTCCTAAAATAGGCCACTGATGGGTACTTCTTGTAATGTTGAAGTTAAAGGTAGCAACTTGCTACCATGTTTAGCCATTTGAGATTAATTCAGCTACTCTTGTTTACAATTAGCCATCTGTATAATATTACTCATGCTCTGCAATGGTGTCCCTTTTAGCCTGATTTTCATTAGCTATCACTTCTTTTTCTGCAAAGGCTTCTCCGTTCCCCCTTTTTCCATGCAAAGGAAACAGATGTTTGTTATCAGAGCAGACATTCTTCTGTGCCTTCTCCTTGTGGTAACCTGGTTTATTCACAGGATTGACAAACTGTAGTGTTTATATTTACAGAAACAACTTGGTGTGTAGTGGGAAACTTTGAACAATCTTAAGTCTGAAACATTAAGTTGATGTCTAATCTTGTTGGTTAAAAACAAGAGTTCATGAATTAACACAGAAAAAAATAAAAGCACTATCACATTTACGATGCCATTTAAATGACTTGTGTGAGACTAGTTTACAGAAATATGGGGACTATTTGGTTATAATTTGGGAAAAATATGTGTAGTTCCTTATGCTGTTTTCATCATCATATTTGTGGTGTTGTAGGTTCAGGTACTAGAAAAAGAACTTGCAGCATCCACTTCTGAAGATACTCACCCGTACAAAGAAGAGCTGGAAACAGCCTTGGAACAATGTTTTTATTGTTTATATGGTTATCCTAGCAAAAAAAGCAAAGCAAGATACCTAGAAGAACATTCCGTACAGCAGGTAAGATATGTATTGTTTAATGTCAGTGAAATATTCTGAGGTGATGCAAGATATACCCTTGTTTGGTTTTAATGCACCTTAAGATATTTATGAGGAAGATTGTGTGTTTTTTTTCTAGTGAAATTTATGTATTTTACATATTGTAGAAAATAAACTTCTTAAAAAAAAGTGGAACCCTTTATGAATATGGAGAGTCAAATGTTTGAAATGAAATGCTAGTATAGTCTTATGCACAGTAGTCTGTCATTTTGAAACTGTCAACAAATTGACTTTATTGAGCCATAACTTTCCTGTTTTCAACAGAGGAGGAGAATTTCGAGGGTGAGAACAATAGAGAGGAGAAAGTCAGCTTGTAAGAAGAAAAACTTTAGCAGCCAATCTTGCAGTTTATGAATATGAAAAGTGGCACTGTTAAAAATAATGCAAGTAAATTACACTATAGCTTATTTTATGAAATCCATGATGGTGAATAGTAGCTGTTTCTAGTAGCTGTTTATCAGAAACGTGTGAGATTCAGTTGAGTTTGGGAGAAGAAAAACTACTGACTGCCATGGGAAGAGGGCTGTAGTATTAAAGAAGGGACAGAAAAATCAGGTCAGCAATCCTACGCCTGAAACATTGATTTTTGTTTACAAGCCTCAGATGAATTTGCATTTACCAAATGCAAATGATCATAAAATTATAAATGAAAAAGTTTCATACAAGCAAAACAGTTATCTTGCTACTTTGAACAGATCTTTCTAAATACACAAATACTGATATTTTGTTAGTTATTGAGTATTTGTGAATTTTCTCTCTCAAACTTACCTGTTAGAAAATTAAGATAATGAGAAGATGGGAGTAACCAAGAAAAAGGGAAGCATAAAGGAGAGTACCCTCTGCCAAAAACACCTGTTATATTTATTCGATTCAGGATGAAAAAGTTCTTATTGAAATTGTTTTCAAAAAAATTTTTTTTTGATTTTTTTTTAGTAGTGCAACTTCCCTGTTTTCAGTACAGAAGCAAAACTTACTGTAGGGAATAAGTTGAACAATAAAAGGAAAAAAACTTGGTCTAACAGAAGAAAACAGAAAAGCAAAAACAATAACAAAAAACATAAAAAACAGCAAAAAACAAGTTTGTCTAAGCAAATAGAATGACTTTATTTTTCAGTGACATGCACTAAGTTACAGCCCTATATGTTAGTCCTTCAATCACTAAGCAGTATGCTGTGTTTTTGAGCACCATATACTAATAGTGCCTTTAATTGTTCTGTTCTTGAGAGGTTTAATTTGTTTCATGCTAGAGTAGTATATAATTTTTTTTGTAACTAGAGAAGTCATAGAAACTTGCTTTTAGTAGGCACTTTAATTTTGGAATTTGAGATAATTTTTCTCCTCTCATCTGCCTCCCTTTTAGGTGGATCTAACATGGGAAGATGCCTTGTTCATGTTTGAATATTTTAAGCCTAAAACCCTTCCAGAGTTTGATAGTTACAAAACCAGTACTGTTTCTGCTGATTTGGCCAACCTTTTAAAGAAGACTGCTACAATTGTTCCTCGAACAGACAAGCCTATGCTGAGCCTAGATACTGTTTCTGCCTATATTGAAGGAACCTGCAGCAAGGTATAATTAGTTGCTTTAAAAAAAATGAAAAGAATAAAAATTACTGTTGTGTTATTTTTATGTTGACTTTCAGATAGTTAAGGGAATGATTTATTCAATAATGCTGGATTTCCTCAGATAATTGCATTTAAATGAAATAAGAATGATACCACCAAAGCTTCTGGTCTTGGAATGGCAAGATGTAATATTGATTAATATGGAGTCAGCGTGAGATGTTCATTAGTGTTTCTAAGTGCTCTGTAAATCTGTGGAATATTTTCACTGTCTTCATGTTCAATACCTTCATATTCTTTGATGAAAAGACTATTTTCCCTACAAAGAAGAAGCAGGTGTTCATCTCATTTAATATGTACATTTATTTATTTTTTATTTCCAGGCACCATTTCTCCCAGATGGGGCAGACTATTCTCCACCAGTGGTGACTGAGTTGTATTACCTGCTAGCAGACTATCATTTCAAGAATAAAGAACAGTCTAAGGCCATCAAATTTTACATGCACGACATTTGTATTTGCCCAAACAGGTCAGTATTGTTGAATCCTACTGCACATCATTATTCTCATTTATTTCAGTACTGAAAAGCGGACAGAAGAAATTTATTTTGCTTTCAGGAGTTAAATAACCCTGCAATCTGTTATCGTAGGTAGATTGTATAAGGCTGTCTCTAAAACAAAGCAACCAACAAACGGAAAACCCTCCAAAACCTAGGGTTAAATATATGAATGTTTTGAAATTAAAAACAAAAAATGAAAGAGTGAGGTGAGGGGTGGGGGAAGCTAAGTTAAAATCAAGAGTAACTAGGAAGGGTGAGGACGGAATCAGGAGCTCTCTTTTGCACCATTTGTTCTTTGTTTTTGGTGTGTTCATATGTGTCAAAGAAAGAAAGACTACACTGTTTGGAAGTGTAAGAGACACAAATAGCAGTCTAATGGACTAGCTGTTTAGGCTGACCTCTTCCTAAAATTATTTATGTTGCTTAAGTAGTTGATGTTTAAATTAAACTTGTTTCTTGATAACTTATAGCTTACCGAAATACCACCAAGATTAAGCTCTTTCGTCTTAAAAATGAAGTTTGTTTTGAATAACTTCTAAAATGAACTGAAGCAATCTTTAAGCTTATTGATTAAATTTAGGGCTTGCATATTAGATATTAGCAATCATTTCAATCCTCATTGAAGTTGCTAGACTAATGTCAATGACAAAAACTCTAGTTTAAATGACTTGAGAAAAACTATTTCTAAGTCCAGTCACATAACAGAGACAAAAGGGAAGGTGAAGGCACAGAGCAATTTTACATGTGAAATCTACAGAGGAAATAGGCATAGTTTAATGTTATTGAGTCTTCTAGTCTGGGAACTGATTAGCAGATTGCTAGAACTTTAGTTTGAAGCCTGAAAAATTACCAAAAAGCCCCAGCAAATTTCTCTGGAGTTTTATAGATATCGTAAATAAATGATAGTGTATTTTGACTTTATTATGTGACATTTTCTTGTTCAGAAGAAGATGCTTTGTGTGGCAGCGTAATATTTTTACCCTAGTCATCTTAGATATTATTTCTTCAAATGTCTGTATTATGATTCCCCTCAGGAATCTCTCCATTGAGGTTACTTAACCCAGAAAGAGGTTTTCAATTGAAATTAGCAAGAAATTAACAAGCAATATTGTAAGAATATTATAATTATTCTTTTGGTGTTAAAATCATGGTAAAAAAAAATTCCAGAACCATTGACCTCAGATGTTAATTTGAAATTATGGAATGGGGAAGCCACTGCTCAGACTGTATTGTCAATGATCTAATAAATACAAAACTGGATACTGAACATTTCCTTCAGAAAGCAATCTTTTTTGTTTATCAGAATTTTCTTATATGAATGCACTTTGGTTTTTGTGATTTTTATGTTGGAAAATAATAGTGATGATAAAGACCATTCACAGTTCAGTCCAACAATACAAAATGTCATAATGGCTGCTGGCCTACACAAATAAAGGGTGACAGTGTTTGGACAGGACGTCACAGCTACTGAGAAAAGAAATCAATGTGAATGCTGCCATTAGATTTGGTACTTTTGCATAGCAAATAAGTCCTGTTATTTCATGTTTTTCATGTGAGAGAATTACTGGGGACAGTGTTTTATGAGGAAGCCATTTTTAATTAAATCAGTATGATTAGGCTTATACAGTGTCTTTTTGGCTATGAAGGAGGAGGAGGAGTTGCAGAAATCTGTTTTGAGGGAGCACATGATGAAAGGAAGAAAAAGTTGTGAATGTAACAAATGGATCTTGTCTTTGCCATTCAGTGTAATGTGTGTGGGGGAGATCGTTGATGTGTTATTTTCTTGCTTGCATAGGTTTGATTCATGGGCTGGCATGGCTCTGGCTCGAGCAAGTCGTATACAGGACAAATTGAACTCTAATGAATTGAAAAGTGACGGCCCCATCTGGAAGCACTCTACTCCTGTCTTGAATTGCTTTAAGCGAGCGCTAGAGATTGACAGCTCTAATCTCTCTTTGTGGATAGAATATGGCACCATCTCCTATGCCCTACATTCTTTTGCATCCCGACAGCTTAAGCAGTGGAAAGCTGAACTCCCCCCTGAAGTTGTGCAGCAGGTGGGATCTAACTTAGAGCAGTGTGAACTTTTAAATGTTTTAAATGGTCTTTTCTAACATCATAACTTTTTAAAATTAAATATTGACATGCTCTACACCACCTATTAGACCATATGGCTACTTAGTAATATTGGAAAGTCTAATTTTCTTTCATATAAGCAGCTGGCATCAAGCACTGTTTAAAGGCGTTTTTGTTTTTTGTTTTTTTCCTGCATAAAATTAGTTTGAGCCTGATCTTTGAATAATCTTTCAAAGATTATACAAAATTATTATAACCTTTTGGAAAGGGGAATGACTTTTTTACTTTACCTTTCTGTAAATGTCATACAATGTTTCCAGGAAAAGGTGAAATGTATACATATTTAAGTAGTGAAAAGATCAGGAATTACTCTGCTATCTGTGTTCATATGTCATCTGTTGTATCTAAAGGCATCTATTTTCTGTTTTGGGGCTATTAAATAAAATATCAAAATAAGGAGCTTAATATATTTTCATAGAAAAATGTTGTTATAAATTTGTTAGCATTTTATGCATAGTAATTTTTTAAAAGTTATAGCTATTATGAAGCTTATTGCTGAGCCAAAATGAGCAATTCCAGATATTCTGTCTGACCTTGATAGAGTTGCTGGGAGAAATGTTTTGTCTGTCTTTTTTGACCAGTAAACTCAAGTTCTGGCTTAATTATTCTGACTCACAAATATTACATAGTCCAGAGCTGGGAGCAGAATGAAAACAAGAAGTGCTGCTACTGAGTGACCATTGTAATTTATAAAACTTAATTGTGTTTAAACGATAGGGAATGGTATTGGGAGCATCATTTGTTTCCAGGAGAATGTATTTACAGCATGGTGATGGGTCTTGCATCTGAGCTACCTGTATAACTGTATTAACATTGCACTCCCTGTAGATGCTTACATGGCATTTGATTCTCTAAACAAAAAGGTGCTATAAGCATGTATATTAAAGAGANTTTTTTTTTTTTTAAAGTATGTGTGAAATGATAACTAACAATACAATTTTCTTTTAAGGGTTATTTGCTAATCACATCCCAAGAGCTCCAAAGCTAACTACTCAGAAAATGAAGTTATTACATTTAATGCCTTTGTTCTATCAAAAGTTTGGTCTTACTGTCTTGTTGCCTACTGGCTATGAGAGGCTTGCTGAAGAATTCCAGGGATAATGCTGAAGTTATTTCACATTGTCAGATAAAAAGTACAATACAGACCAGCCACTTAAGTTGTGGATTAAATCAGAATGTTTATTTAGGACTATTTAAATCTGCTTTTTTCAAGTGAATATATTAAGAAGGCATAATTTGCTAACAAAAGCTCTATTGTATTAAAAGATAAATTTGAACAATATAATCTTCCTTCCAGGAATGTATCTATTCAGGAATGTGTTTCTCATGCACAAAAGGTTGAAAATATTTTAAACAATGTACCTCATTTATGTGTTTTTATGTACAGGAGTGTATTTTTAGCATTTTTTCTCCCAGCCACAGTGAACTCATGTATTCTCAACACTTCATTCCATCACAGATGGAAGAACGTCGAGACAGTATGCTGGAGACGGCCAAACTCTGTTTTACGTCAGCATCTCGCTGTGAGGGAGATGGCGATGAAGAGGAGTGGCTTATTCACTATATGCTGGGAAAGATTGCAGAGAAACAGAAACAGCCTCCTGTTGTCTATCTGCTTCATTACAAACAGGCAGGTCATTACCTTCATGAGGAGGCTGCCCGATATCCAAAGAAGATTCACTACCATAATCCACCAGAACTTGCCATGGAAGCATTGGAGGTAAAAGAAGAAAGTAAAATACCTGTTTCTGTTTTAAAGACAGCGTATATATACAGTTCCAAAATTGGACAGAATTTCCACTTCTGGATTTTACTGCACACAGCTTGTTAGTCAATTTTTATCAAAATCAAATGTGGATAGGTTTCGCAAGTTTCTCATACCCATGAGAGCATAAGTTTATGCATGAATTAGAACAGTAGTCATAACATCTTTGCTTTTACTGTGTTGTCTGGTAAAAATAGTTTATCTGGATCATACCCAGTGGTGACCTGTCCATGTCTGCTTTCATTGTTGTATTCCATAGGTTGCAATTGTAAAATTTTTACAGTTTTCAGATTCTGTCATTTGCAAGCAACTTACAGAGGCAGGAAAAGTCCTGTTCAGGTAAGATTAGGTACCAGAGGACTGTCTGTACTAACTTGTGCAGTTTCTACAGAGAACGATCTACTTGTAATTCTTTGCAGAGCTATGCATTTTCTACTGACTAAATGGACTTCGGTGTTTTCTAGGTATACTTTCGACTTCATGCTTCTATTTTGAAACTTGTGGGGAAACCAGACTCTGGAGTAGATGCAGAGATACTAGTTAGTTTCATGAAAGAAGCTTCTGAGGGACCATTTGCCAGGGGTGAGGAGAAGAACACCCCAAAAGCTGCAGAAAAGTGAGTGTTTATTTCCAGGAATATCATCTGAAAGCATACTTCCAAACTACTGAATAATAAACTAATAAAATGAGTGTGGATGAAATATAAATAAAATAAACAATATAATAAACAATATAAACAAAGTGACTAGAATTAATTCTAATGTTTGCATTTTCAGGTACTATGTACAGTCAAAAGGTCTTCTCAATGATTGGCACAACATAGGTGGGAAGGGAACAAAATGGAACAACTTTGTTTTTGTGATCCATTTTGAAACAACTGTTTTACTTATTAGTAACATTGTTTTTTTATCAACTATCAAAAAATACGAAAGCGAATGCTTTTATTTTGAAGCTTAAGAGACCTTAGTCCTCATATTTTGTCATCTTAACAACTGTAAAAGAATGTTTTACTCTTGAACAGTGGTAGGGGGCATGTGCTCAAAGTCCATAATTTAGAATGTATTACTAAGATTTTACTACTCTATGGAAAATGTCATAAGAGCATGTAGTCTCTTTTCATTCTTGGTATATGTTACTAGTATGTTAACATCACTTTTTTCTTCCCCCCTCCCAGGGAAAAAGCTTGCATGATTGATGAAGACTCTCGCTCTTCAGCTGGAACAGTGCCAGGCCCTGGGACTTCCCTCCCCTCTTCCTCCGGTCCAGGTCTGACATCCCCACCTTACACAGCCACTCCAGTTGACCACGATTACGTCAAATGTAAAAAACCCCGTCAGCAGGCAACGCCGGACGGTACAGTCCCTGTTCTCAATACTGGCAGCACAGGGAGGTGCTCTAATCATGGGGGGTTTGACCAGGAATGATCAAACTGCTCATTTCAAGGAGGGTGATGGGTCTGTGGTAACACGGGCAATATTGACGCTTTATAAATTGAGTGCTTTAAATAGAATCAATGTACAGTCAGTGCTTTAAATACAAAATTCAAAGTTGTCACCTGCCACCATTGGCACCTGTCACTTAGTCAAAATGGGGATGTTGAGAGAAGGAGTATGCAGCTGACTGGATTTTCAGTGATTTTTTTTTCTTCTTCTTCAGAGCTAAATGTCTGAGCTTATTAGGAAAGATGTGGGTTCAGCCCTTAGAACAATGGACACTGTTTCAGTGCCTGTGTGAACTGACCAGGTGAAAATTTGAACTGTGGCTGAAACAAGACAAATTGTTAAAAAGGCAAAACAAAACAGTGTTGTCCTTTTTTGAAGGAGGCAGGTGGCAACTATTTTGAATATATTGTGTATCAGCACGAAGTGATTTGCATGACAGTCCAGTAGACTTCATCTTTTGATTTTTCTTTATCATTTACAATGACTGGCTAGCAGCTCATCTTTATAGGCTGTAAAGTGATATAATAAATAATTGGTTTATAACAGCAGAAGGTAGATTTTGCAGTATGTAGAATGTAATAGAAGTTAAATTACTGTTTAAGTAACTTGACATTATTATTGGGCTAGGAATTTTATTCTTATTCTACTTTTCTGGCCATTTGTTTATCTGTCTGGATCTTATGAGTATCAGCACTCAAAAAGGAGTAAAATAACTGCAATGTATAGCTTAATGTTGGTGGAATGTGGCAGGGCCCCATAGAAGTACTCTGCTCGATATGAATTTGTTTGTGGAGGGTGGGCTGCTTCCTGTTGTCAATTTCTGAAGAACAATAATTTGTAAATATCTTTGTTGACCCAGTTTTGAAACAAATGTTCACATACCTGGAAACTCTGCAAGCTGAATTTATTCCTTTTTGCCATCAAATAATTCTTGGTGAAACTGATAGAAGTTCCTTCATTTCTTCTACTAAATTGAATACAGAAACGTTAATTTTATCCATGTTTACATTTAAATCTGGAGTAATGCATTGGACTGTTTTGATATCATATGTAATGTGTTAGTATAGTGGTCAATTAGCTTTTGATGTTTTTGAAACAGTAAAAACAGAAGGGAGCAGATCTTTAAGTGTCTCCTAAACAATATTCCCAGTGAGCAGCAGTTCTGCCTAAGACTATATCTGTCTAGTTCCTGCAGACTGTTGAAATGTTCCCAGGAGACAGATAAGTTAAATGAATTTTCCAGTACATGTCATTAGTACATTCACTCAGAGTAAGATATTATGAACTTTGGCAGGCTAATTGCCCAATGGGGGCAAAGCTGGCTGCTTAGCAAAGCCTGGAGGTGCGAGCTAAGGAACATCTACACCTGTCAGGGCTGAAGCAGCAGTTCTTGGGCCTGCTAGCTTAGCCTAGCTAGGACTTAGCTTTGCTGCTGTCACAGAAATTCAAAATGTCATCTTCTGAAAGAGGCAGAGTTAGGGTGATCTTTAGGAAGGCGGTGTACATTTGTGACAAGTAGAATTGGGAAGTACTGCATCATTCATAATGTTTTGTAAGTCGCTGGTAAAACTAAACTCTGGAAGCTGAAATACTTGCCTTGGGGCTGTTGCAGATGGAAGGAGAGCTAACAGACTGAGCAGTGCTTGGAAGTCTTTTACATTTATATTATTACATATGCTGTGCTCCTCTGCATGCATTTGCATTTTACTTATATTAAAATACATACTTTTGAAGTAAAATGCTCTTGACAGCTTACACATAATCACATCAGTGAAGAAAACTGGTGCCAGCATTTCCATTGTACTATTCCTAAAAATAGCAAGAAAATATCCATTATTTGACTACTCTCTAGACTTTTTTTTAACCATTCTGACAGCAATTGAAACTGTCTATATTATTGTTCACAGATTGGATAATTTGGCCTGAATTCACCCCAGATATTTATTCTTTCCGAGGCCTCACAATACTCTTATTTACTTTTACTCTCCTGTCAATATTGGTGATCATGTTTGACAAACAAAATGAGAGCGTTACACAGATTCTTACCTACAAAGTTCTCTTCATATGTTACAAGCAAACATACTAGTTAGGTCAGCAGTGACAGGGATCCTGTGAGACCTCCCTTGACCGTTTTTGGGTGCTACACATGACCCATGAGGAAAGGGAAGGAATTGCATGGTTAGTCTCGGGATGAGGAGATGAGATATGACAGCAGTGTTACCTAAATAGTACTGAAGGCTGTGCAAAGAGTTAGGGGGGGAAAAAAAGAAAAGCAAACCACCACCACCAAAATATAACACACCAGTTTTTTCCCTGTCCATGGGAAACAGAACAAAGTATTAGACTTAAATTGTCTTGTCTTAAGAAAAAATGAATCTGGACACTAAAAATTAGTGTTAGAATAATATTAGGAAATACTATTTAGCAAATAAAAGTGAAACACTATAATATGTTCCTGGGGATCATGTAACACTGCAACACTTCAGCACTGGAAGTCTTGAAAAAGTGGTGATACAGCCATCTGCCAGGAGTGATGGTTTAACTTATCCTGATGGAAAAAGGAATAGACTAGATGAATGTTTGAGGTTTCTTCTGAGCCCCATTTTTCTAGGAATTTTCCGTTGTTTGTAGTTTTTTTTTTTTAAATGATGTATCGGACAACATGCCTCCTAGTGCAGCAAATTATCTCACTACAAGAACGACAGAATTACTGTGCAGCCAAACATCCTTTCTCAAAAATGTTGGGACTCAGACCTTCCAGTATTCGTCAGTAGATAGGTAAAGTTGTGAGGGCAGGCTTGTTTCAGATGCATGATATTTAACTGCATCATTATACTTCTGTAGCTCTCCAGCATATTTTGGTGGTGGAAAAAGATCAGGATATGCAGAAATCGCTGTTACAGTTGAGTGCATTGAAGTGTTTTATATCCAATGAATGTTGGTGATAATGGCTTAAAGGTATATTTAATGGAAATGGGAGAAAGGAACCAGTAAGTACAGCTTGTGAAGTAACTGAACTTTTTCCCCCATGGCAGCTGCTAGCGTAGATCTTCAAGGAGACAAAAGTGTTGTTCAGTTGCAGCTTTTATTTGCTGGCTGACTAGGTGCTGTCATGTGCGTAAAGTAGGCAGCTTCCTTTCTCTTTTCTTGTCTTTCCATTCAGGAGCGTCTTTTCCTTCTTCTGTTAATCCTGTATTTTCTGTTGTCACCCCTGCCTGTTGCTGTTTTATAACTCTCCAAAATGAAAACTTGCATTTGATAGTAGAAACCTGAGATTTAGACTTCTTTTCTTTTAATTTCCAAGAGCAAACCAGGAAATGAGAATCAGGAACTCAGCAGGAGCCCAGGCTATCACCATGTTTACACAGCTAAATGGCCCGTGTTATATACCAGAACAGACATGCTCATTGTCCTTATTTTTGTGAGCTGGATGTGTGCAGTCATTAAAGACCAATCACAGTACAGACTTGAAACAGTTTGTTTAGCTAAGTTTTGTGCTAAACATAGAAGCTAGTTCAGAAAGCAATAAAAGTATTAAGAAAAAAAATCTGAAAGAAATCAGGTTCCCAAATGTGCACTAGAGATTGTTGTGTGGTCTTTTTTTGCTGTAATATGCCGTTGTGGTGTTGATGCTCAATTACGAATAATTGTGGTGGTATGCAGATGATGTATTCAGTACTCATTGTTACCGCAGTGTTAAAATGTCTTATTGTTTAAGTCTTCATCCATGTCATGTAGTATGTTATGTGTAGTTAGATGTAATCATCCTTTTTTGTGTTTGTCTTTGCCTGATTGCTTTTGCAACCAATATTGCCCGTGCTGCCTCTAACCTTTATACAAATCTCTGTTCCCCAGGCATTCTCTTCCTGCTTTTACCTGTCACGGCTTGCTTTTAATAATTGGCAAATCCTGCATGATAAACTCACTGGGAAAGGCTACTTGCTTCATGCTGTGGGAGAAGTCTCCCTTCATAGTTTGTTGGTCCTTTAACTCTGCGAATGTTACGAAGATGCACTGTTTCTTGTAAATGGGGCTTCTCAACATCCTGATGAGACAAAGGTGATCTGAGAAACTTTTTGCACCAGGTTGTCACTCAAGCCAAAGTAAAATAAGCTTCAAAGATGGAGTGGATGTTTCTGTGCAAAAAATGTACACATCACATTTTGGAAAATTAAAATCTAACCCTTAATTCAGTCTCTCCCACAATTCGAAATGAGATCTTCAGGTCTGTAGTACATATCCTATTCTGGCACATGGTACTGGATGTTCATGGGGACTGCATACTGGACTATATGAATAATGAATCAGATCCAGTTTATTGCAGTATGCTCCATTTTTACTTTTCCCCAATTTAACCTCTCTCTGATGAGTACAAGTAGGGCACTGACGTTTAGTGTGAGATTGTGTGAAGAGGATTTGACTAAAGGAATGGGACATTGATACTTTGCTCTGCACTGGAAGAGAAAACAGCGATATAGAACTGCGAGTTACCGACACACATTCAGTGATCAGTGTGGACGGACAAAACACAGCTTCTCATCTTTGACTCATTCTATAAGAGAACTCCCTTTGTATGTTCAGAGGACTTGTCCTCAAGAAATTAACCTGCCCCTGTGCAAATCTTTGCAAGTCTTTTGTTTTCAGTAATGTGCAAATGCCTTTGATACAGAGCTGAATGTTGTCTTCCATTATGGGTGGAAACTGTGTCAGGAATGAAAATGGTGTGATACATGTTTCTGACCACAGACCAATAAAGAAAAATGTTCATACATACAAGTAAAGAGAGCAGGGGAGATATGGTTGCAGGCAGGCAGGATAAGGAGAGAGTTTGTGTAGATCCACAGCCTTTGAAAAACCCACCTTTTTTGAATGAGAATTTTTTTTTGTAGTATATAGTCAATTATCCATAAGCTATGAACTGTGCAGCAGAATTTTTCTTCACTGTAAACTGAGTTTGCTTATATAGATAGATAGATATAGCTTTTCAAAAAACCTTTCTCTTCCACTTGTTTCTGATTTTTGACTTGTAGCTGAATGTTTATCACATTTTGGATACCTTCTTATAATAACTGCGCATATGTATTCCTTCAGATATTTAAGACAATGTTGTTCAGAAAAAGTGAGTTAAGCCCTCTTGGCTCTCTAAGCCTGTTACCTTCCCGCCCATGCAGGTGCTTCAGAGGTCCTCTCCCTGCTTCTTTTATTTTCTAAGAAGTTTCAAGGGATGGAGGACAGGCAACACAATTACAGAGCTGCATAGGAATTAATTGGCGAAGGTGGAATACCTTATTTATATTGGCATGGTGAAGCTGTACTTCAGCTCCCCTGAGAATAAATTATGTAAGTTTGTACCGTGAGCAGATTTTATCTGGTTGGCATACTTAGAAGAGCTGTGTCATTAGGACTGTATGTCTGCCAGTTCAGGTCACTTACTTTAACACATTACTACTTCTTCTTTTCGTTCTTTCAGCCGTGTGAGTGGACACAGTTTAGGTAACAAGTTTTATAGTGTATAATCCATTGGGTTTATGGTACATATGCTGGCACAGGCTAATGGCTAGCAAAGTACTGATTTTTTTCCTATTGCATTTTTAATTTAAAACCCAAAGCAAACAAATTACAAAAACAAAACAAACAACAACCCCTCCCCCCAAGATTCCACAAAGTTTAACACAATTTTTTATTGTTAATTGCTAGGCATGCAGGTGATGTGCCTGAATGCTGATGGTGCAAAGTGATGAGAAAGCTTTCTCTGGTATGGAGGAATAGTGTGGAATAGGGATTTTGAAGTCAACCTGGTAAACCTGTTTCATTCATGATAAGATTAGACTTAAAATGCTCTTAAGAACAGAACTAAGTCAAATGACAGAAAGATATTTTTCTAAGATCTTAGCTGCGTTTCAGTGATTATGGCTACTTAGTTATCCAAGTGATCTCAGTGTGATACAATAAAGTTCTCAACAGTGCAGGTGAAAATACAAGTTCTTTTTTCCCTGTAACATCTTTCTAATAAAAATATATATATATATATATATATATATTTAGTAATCTATTGAAAAGTTAACAAAAGGTCTCTTCTCTTCCTTTTGACCTTTTTCACATCTCTGTCCAGTACTGCTCTATTTCACCTGTTGACAGACTGGGTGATATAGTCTGACATAGAAATCACTGAAATGTCACAAGTTGAGCACCTGAGAACAATATATTCAGTCGTTAGAAATAAGCATGCAATACTTAACTTTACATGAAATAGATAATTCAGTTGGTCAGATTGTTTGAAATCTTCCTAAAACTTAGGAACACCAAAGTAATGAAAGAAAATATAGTAATACCAAAGAGAGAATCTGGTATCAGGACATATTTTAATGCAACTCAGTGCTGCATTAAATTGTCTTTAATTATAGCAATAACTATTACGAAGTAATAATGTTCTTCTTGAATGTGCATCTTTCAAATGGACAGATATCAACAGCAGTTGGGAATTAGCAATTAGTTCTCATGTCTCAAAGACTGATGGTTGGACTTGATGATCTTAAGGGTCTTTTCCAACCTAAATGATTCTATGATTCTGTGACTGCAGTGGCCTTTGGCGTATAGGTTGAATAACACTAGTGAATAACTCTCTGAACTACAGTCAACTTTTACAAGATGAAGGAAAAGCAAATGCTGCTTGGCGCAATTGCTGTGAGTTCTGCATTATAAACTGCAGCATTTAGGTTATCGTCAGAGCTTTTTTTTTTTTATTAATTTGATTGAAGGTGCATCTTGGTTAATATGACAAACTATGGTTCTTTGTCCACCTGTCCTTGAAAACCTCCAGCAATTCTGTAGGTTCTCTATGCTATTTTTTAACTGTATGTGAAAGTTAAGTTTGAGATTAGGGAAAAAAATATAGCTTTTTTGCTGCAATTGAAACCTATTGCCTTTTGCTTTGTACTCAGTGAATATGAAGAGCAGTTATTTTTATTTTTGTTAATTTTATGTATTTGGGTGTTCTCCCCCGATTTGCTTCCCATAGAGGAAAACTTCCCTGTCATGCACACATTTGAAATATAACATGTTAAATCATAGTCCATCTTTGCATGCTGAGGATTTAGTGTAATCTCCTTGTGATCTGATATCACTCCTGTGTATTGGTCTAGCAGTTCACGATTTACATTCTAATGCTTCATCTGTCATAATCCACACATTAGAACTCACCTCCATGCTTATGGCAACATTTGGAAATTTGAAAGTATTTTTTTCTTCCCTAATTAGTAATTCAGCCTCTTTGCCATAGATGCAGAAACTTCCTTTAAAACAAAAAAAAAATATCAAGGGAGCTACTGTAAATGTTTGTCTGCTGCCAGCTGGGAGTTTGATAGTACCACAGAATGTTATTAAAGCTTTATAAATGAGTCATTGAAAGCTTGACTGACCTCTCCTCAGAATCATTCTTTTCCTATTCTTCCTAATTATATCTTTTCTGCATAAAACATGTCATCATCAACCAACCATAAAGCTTCCAATTAAGAAGCAAATAATCTTTCCCCCATTCTTTTTCAAGATACAGTTTTATTAGTGTCTGTTAATTGAAAGGGAAGGTTTTCTTTGTGTTTTAGTGAAAAGCCTAAGGATTGCATCAAATATGGTTTAAATTTGTTGGAATCCTAATAAGCACAACTTGATCTACAAACTGAAGGTCAGCAGAGGGGTTTGTATTGATAAAGTGAATTCATAGGAGGCCCTTAGCTCTCTCCTGAACATGTACAATTTGGATGGAACAGAAGAAATTTAATCAAATAATAAGCTCGTCTCAATGGCCTTTGCTTTTTTATTTATTTTCTTTGTTGATAATATCAAGAAACGTAATGAATAAGAATGCAGTGGAACTACCCTAGATAATGTATATAACATGCCTCTTGGTTAAGCTATCCCTGTATCTTAAGCAGGAAATTAATCTTTTAGGCTACAGATTTAAAGAGAAACGCCTTTATCAGAATTTTGTATTGGACACTGAATTATGCTGGCACAATATTACAGAAAAATGCCAATTTCCCATCTCAGTAGGGATATGTATGCATCTGTCTGTCTTTCTGCCAGAGATACTAAGCTGCTTTTTTTTCAGTCATGCAGGGTTGTACAAGAACTTGGATTATATCAGGCTGGTTTCAGACATGGGTGGAAGGTTTTCTTTTGCCTGTTCGTTCTGAGGTGTGAATTTTATCCCCCACAGTCGTGATGCTGTACAACTTGTCTTGTGCTGTAACAGCTATCAGCAGATTAACAACTTAGTTCTGACCCTAATGTAGTCAGCAGCCACCGTACACTGCTCCACTCAAGTATATCTGTCAAGGCAAAGTCGCTTCTGTTCTTCTGTCTACTGCCTTGAAGTCTAAGAGTTTTCCTGTCTTAGACCTAGCTCTTTGATGGGTTGTTTATTTGCCATATCAACTCACCTTTCAGAGCGTTTGGTGAACAGCATCTAACACCTGCAGGATAGATGGCATCACTGATCATTCCTGTAAGTCTTTGCCCTCTCTAGTGGTACTGAATTTTTTGTCCTTCACAAGTAATTTTTACCATTATTGTTGTTCATAGTTTTCTTTAATCAACTGGGTTTTGATTGTGTCAGACTCTAAATTCTACTGGGTGCTTCTCAAGGCAAACGGCACAGTAAAACTGCAGAATTTTATGGAACCATACAGCAAGTGAAACATTTTGTTCAACCTAACTGCTTGTCACAGTTAAGCATCATTTCTTTTGAAACAAATTCCAGGATCATATTCTAGGAAGAAATTTAGTGGGGCAGGGAGCTCTCTATTATATTAGTGTTAAATAATACCTAGTGAAAGAACACTGGGGTTTTCATTTCTTTGCACAAAGAGGTGAGATGAAAATGATAAGTTGAAGTAGACAAGTTAAAAGAAAATAAATACCTTTTAGACAACAGAATTGGTGGTTGTTAAGATTCTGTATTGCAATTGAAAGAGGTTTGCAGAGTGGCTGCAGTTTTATGTTACTGTTACCAACATGCAAGTAGCAGCTGGATGGGTATGAAATAGTGCATTCCTTCTTTATCTTTTTTGCAGAGAGGAGTCAGGATAGCACTGCAGCAGTGCTGTCTGATTCCAGTTCCACACAGGATATGTTTAATGAGCCTGCCAGTTCTCAAGACAGCCTGAGGAAGACTTACACAGAGAAGAGGATTTCTACTGCCTGTGCTGATGCACTGATGCCCAGCAAAGAGACCCTGGGACCTACAGAGGAAAAGAGTATGCCCATTTTAATAGATAATGTCAGCTGGTATATTCTCATTAAAATGTTTCTTTTGGCATGCAGAAGCACTGAAATATACTGCACTGTGGCTGAGAATTTTAACTAGGCATTATTACTGCATATATGTGTGTGTATAGCTTAATGTTAGAACTGTGCTTTGCTCATGTGCCCATCATCCCAATATGTAATGCTGTTAAACCTTATAAATCAGAGAATCATGATAAACTGCTATCTGTGGTGGCCCTGTGTCTGGCTTGCCTTCTTTTAGGTTATTAGAGTCTTTCTTGAATGTTTCAAATCACTAAGTAGTTTGAGTTAGTTATATTTTGATTGAAGTTATCTTAACATTTTTTTCTTTTCCCCAGATATAGATGCCCTTTTTGTTCTGGCCCAGTAACAGCTTGATATTCAGTACTTAAAAGAGCACAAGTAGTGAAATTAGATGTTTTATTCCATTGGATACTTTATTTTGGTGGAGAGTGGAATTGCTTTCTACCACACTTTTCCATATATAATAGAACTAAGTCTTCTGTATTCCACTGGAAAAATTGTTTCAGAATTTTTTTTTTTTTAGACTTTATCCAGAAGCTGGAGTTTCCCTCTCTGACGTTTGTACAGTTGGATATGGCAGTAGAGAGGCTGGACTTCAGTAGGCAAAGAGAAACAAAACTGATGTATTAATTTTGCCCACCTTTCGAGGTTGTGGGCCCTGTGCGTGTTAAGTCTTTTTTGCCAGTTCAGACTATGCTTTACTCTCTTCCAGTTTCATAGAACCATAAAGCATGGCATGTGGATATCCCTGATTCACTTCACTGATCTCACTAGGAGCAAGTGCCCTATCTTTTTGTTCACAAACTTTGATAGCTTAGTTTCTTGTTTTTAAAAATATTTTACTTCAGTCTTGCCTGAGCTAGGAAAGTCTGTGGTGATGTTTGCATCGATATGAAGTAGATCCCAGTTCCTGATTTTGTAAAATAGCACTTACACAATCACTCAATCCAGTAACCTTTTGGGTGTTGGACTAAAAATATGGCTCTTCTTCAGGCTTGCAGTGAGTTAGTTGTGTTATTGTCATCAGTTGTCTGTCAGGAAAACCGTGTTGAATTCTTGCATTGCTGACATTTATTAGAACAAATGTTGTAACTGGAAAGTACCTACCTGACTTACCCTCAAGTTCTATTCAATGTCAAGGTTTATTAAGGCTTAAGAGGCTTAAATGATACCTGTATGGTTTTTTATTCATTATGTGTGTTTTACATGTACTAAATGGAAAACAGTTGCACATACTTTCATTCCCTTTGCTGTATGAACTGCTCTGCTAAGATTTTTCCAGTTGTTTGAATCAGCAGCAGCTTAACTAAACAAAATACAAAAATAAAGCAAGCTCTTTTTAAGTGAAAGATCTGTAGACTTGACACATAACAGGTACTTGAAAAAACACTTCTAAGAAATGCTTGAAAATTTGTACCATAAAGCTATCTGTATAGGAAGATTATGATGGATATATACATTGTCCAAGCAAATATTGAAAAATTTCTGTTCTGGAAAACATGCTTGACTTGAAGTTCAGCTCTGTCGGAGAATAAGTTAAGGAGCAGCTTCATACCTGAGTGTGAAGAATACTTTAGTATATTTCTAGGCTGCTTGGAGATGAGATCTAATGCGAGAAGCTCTTTATCCTAGGAAAGGCAAGGACACGGTAAAATTCCATGACTAAAAATCAAAGCTGAAAAAACTTGACCTGCACGTAGCATGCATGTTTTCAGCAATACTGACTAGCTAACAGGAAATGTGGAAGCTTATACTGACACGGATCTTTTCTGAAGTAAGATTTGGTATCCTTCAAGAAAAGATGGGTCGGTTGAACTATAAGTTACCACGTTAACTGAAAAAATATTTGGATAGAATTATCTAGAAGGCCAGGTTAGCTGCTGCTAATCATTCTTTCTGAGCCTAAATTGTATTTTGGAATTGTGTTCTTCTAGATAGATTAAGAATAATACCTTTCACTTGGTAAGATGGCTTTAATTTTCTGTTCCTTTTTCCTTTCTTTGCAATAGAATTTCATTGAATTTAGTCTCATTCCCTTCCCTTGCTTCCTTTCCCCAGCTATCTTCCAACCCTGTATACTGCACTGTGTAAGGTATGCTGAATGCTTACTACTGCTCGGGTAAAAGGCCCAAGTAAAGACTGTGGAGAGATCAGTGTGTGGCTCTGTTAATGAGCTGAAGATGACTTTCTAAACATCAAGAATAGTTGTTATTTTTTCACTTGCTAATTCTGTCTATGCTGTAATGAAGAAAAGGATTGCCATTTGTTGTAGTTCATTTTTGTCATTTTATATATGTCCTTTGCCATTTTATCATTTTCATTGTCATTTTTTCTTCTTTTAATATTCCAGTTGCAGGAAAGTCAGAAGAGCTGCTGGAGAGCTCAGAATCTTACCATCCTGCTGAGCCTACTGGCCAAAAAATTCTGTTGGATCCTCAACCTGCTTCTGGCAATCCCACCAAGGCTGCAATCCCCGCACTCTCACAGTGGGACTGTAAGAAGAAAGCTGAACCTTGTGGAGATGCATCTGAATTTCCTCAGGGTCTTCCAGCAGACCTTGAGGAGCAGCGGAAGTTCCTGACAGAGCAGTGTATTGCCTCCTTCTGTTTGTGTCTCAGCCGCTTTCCTCAGCACTACAAAAGCCTCTACAGATTGGCTTATCTGTACACGTACAGCAAAACGCACAAGGTGAGCAGAACACTGATAGAATAACTGACTAGCTGTGTTTACTGTAAAATTTGTAAATATTGTAAATAAACTGTGTTGCTGTTTGTACCAATTCAGAAGTCACAGTGTTAAAATGTAGCAGGTAAGTTTGTTTATTCCAGTTTGGACTGGAACTATATTTTGAGAAGTCTTTGGTTCCTAGGTTGTGTAATTCATGTGCGTGAGGCCATATGAGAACAAAATGCCTTTTTATTAATGAACTAAGATATTTTTTGTCATTTACCAGAAAATTACATTTTAGATATGTCACATAAATGAAGATGTTCTTGTAAAAATGAAGATACTTGTTCCTTTTACTGAGTAACTAGACTGAAAAGTGACTTGGAAGCAGAAATTCATCAGTATTGGTGTAAACACATCACATGGCACAAACTTTCTGGGTATCTTTGTAGAATTAAAGTTTTCCCAGTGTCACAGCATGGAGATCACTAGCAGTTTGGGTCCATGTTTTAAACAGCACATGTACAATTTTTTTTGTCCAGCTCCTTTACTTTGTGTTTTCATTCCCTTGAGTACAACAATATTATTTGCTGCTTAGAAATCACTGAATGAAAGTCAGTTAGAGATCCTACTGTTCATTAGCTGGTGATTCTGGATTGGACAGGCATAACAATGTCTTGGTCACTGTAATATTATCAGTTTCAGTTTGAAGAGAGGGCAAAATAGCTTTCTTCTTCCAACATTACCCTTGTATATTCTTCATAATAAGATTAATTTCAAAAGTCGTCTGCTACAAGTCACCATTATTTTGATTTAAAATTGTCATTTATAATCCTTTGTCTTTCTGAAGTATGCTAGTAAAATGTGCATGTATAATAGGCAGAAATTATCAGAGCTGTTTCACTGATTGTCATAATGAAGGTTTGAACTCACAGATTTCATATTTGGAAATCTTGTGTTATATCATATGCTGCATTGCGTTGCTTCCCAAATTCTCTTTCCCACCACTGAAGCTTTGTGAATTGAATTTCCAGTGTGCCCTCTAACAGGGATGGGAAGGTAATGGAAACAAATAATATGTCTTTCCTCATAGTAGAACATATTTTAACATTACTGCTGTAAATTGAGCAGTAGCGTGTATTAGCAATCTATTGAAAGGTGATGAATATTTCATTTGGCTGTAGAGTGATTATCCAGAAAAATATGACCATTTTTTAAAGATAACTTGTTTTGAAAACATTCTTATGCTATTTGTATGTGCCAGTTGTTAATTTTTTCATGGAGCTAATAATTAAGAGGAGCTGCAGATTCTTGCAATCTGTCATTACTGTTGCTGACAAATGATTTTGTATCAACATTCAACAAAAAAAAAGGCTGCCTGTTTTCAATTCATTGGTTCAAGTAGCATGTCCTTGCCTGAGGAACTACTTGCAAAATATTTTCTTTATTTTTTTCCCCAGTGATGGTGCCTCCTCTTCCGACTTGTATTTCTCTCTCTATATATAAAATAACTTAGTGATTTTTGATGTTTTTTCTGTATGAAATTCACATTGTTGTCTAAATTTATCTTGTCTTGGAACTCAGGAAAAATTGAATCTTGCTTGTTTGAGCCTGGTAGTTATCAGGTTGGTTTCAACGAGCATTGTTGGGTTTTACTGTCCGTATTTATTATTTCTCTTACAAACAACTACTCAACACTGGCAAAAAAAATCTTCCTTCTAATATATGTATACTACATATTTTCATGAGATTGTCATTTTCTTTCTTAGACAACTCATTCGAGTTCTTCTGTAGAACAATGTCAAATATCTATGTTTTAATGGTACACTACTATGTCGCTAGTGGGAGTTTTATTCCTGAACAAATTGAAAACGCAAAATGCATCTACACGTTTGCAGCAACAATTGGAATAAGAAGTATGCTTAGATATCCTGGCAACAAGCCTGATTTAAAAAAGTAGATAAAGTAGATCAGGTTGAGTTGCGGTGGGAGCAGACTAGGTTACTGGTAAATTTTAGAAAACTGAGATTAATTTTAAAATGCATATAATCATCTTGGAAAATTCAGCATTTATGTACCAGTGCCAGGCATACGTATGAAGAATTTAGACTGATGGCCAAATTCATGGTTGGCCAGGAAAGGAGCAGATTGGCAGGTCTCCATAGTGCATAGAAAAACAAATTTTCCATATGCAATCTGTTTTCTCCCATTTTACAGTATTACTGGTTTTGCTGTTGTGAGGTTAGTAAAAATAGTTGGGTGCTTTTTTTAACATCCTTTTCAAAATCTTTCAACATTGTTTGGCTACATATTCTATTTTTTTTTTTCCCCTGCAAAATCCTGCTTACTCTTTGGGGCCTATTTCTTTTAATTTTATTCTGTTATCACAGCAAATTTTTACATAGCTGTTTTTTTGATGGAACAAATATGCAGGAAAGTAAGGGTGAATTTTCAGAAGTTACTTCATTGCCAGTTTGGGCAATAGTTTTGGTTTCCCATTCACCTTGTGTCTCTCTTGAAGTGAAGTTTTCAATCCTTTGGGATGTTAGGTTTTTACCTCCACAAAAGCCTTCTGACTGACTATGGAAGAAAACAGAGGGAAGGATTAAGGTGTAGTAGGGTGTTCTGTACTCCTCTCAGCAGCACGTCATGGAGTTTCCGAGTTAGGTATCAGTGGCTTTTGACGCTGTTGAGTTAAAGGGTGTCCATCTCTGAGGTGACTCAGATTTCTACTTGGTTGACCATAAGAGATTTTTCTTTTCCATTTTAACAATGCCAGTAAACTTTTCTGCAAGTTATTGTACCCTGTCAGTCATCTTGGCTCTGAATCTTGGGGTGATGAAGATGTGGGAGGCAACAGCTGAACTGGAAAGAGTGCTTTATAATTGCCCTGAGTCAGAAAGCTAAATCCAGCATTTCAGACTGGCAAGCAGTGTGCCAGGAGGAATAAATCTCTTTTGCTATGTCCTGAATCCCTTCACCCACTCCTAATAACTTCATCAGCTGAAAACAAAGCAGAGCAGACTCTGTGAAATCTAATGAGTTGAGACCTGTTCAGGCATATTTACTGGGAATCACTGATCATGCTGATTTAAGGAGAAGGGTAGTAGAAAGTCTGTAACTACATCTTTTATTCCCATTAGTTCTGATTGTGTGAAGTTACCGTATAATTGCCCATTTGTCTGAATGATCTTTTTTGCTCCTAGCTAGGTGACTGTCATCATATTCAATAAAAGCCTATGAATTATATGTACCATATACATGCCTGTGAATGGTCAGTATAATGTGCATAGCGGATCACCAAAGCATGACACTGCACTTAATGACCTCTTTACATTTGCAGTATAAAACTTAGATTCAGGAATATATCTATAGGCAAAATTTGTTTAGACTGGGATTTTATATATAGGCTTTGTGGTGGTAGTTTTCTTAAGGGTTTTGTTTTCCTTTATTTTTTCTATGCAATAGTTTTAACTGTAAGATTCACATGGCCACACATTAGGCAATTTTTTACTTTGTTTTCACACTTTGAATATCCTTATGCTGCAAAAAAAAAAAAAGTATGGTTAAGTTTATATACTTTGCTTTCTAAAGTCTTAATTGAATTTGACACTCTGTGATAATTATTAAATTCACTAGTCACCCTGACTAGCCAGGACGTACCTTGTGATATTTGAGTGAACGTGTATTTGTCCTGTACCAAAGGAAAGCTATACAAACCCTTGACTGTTGTACGTTATAATTGTGAAGGTCCTGCATAAGTACCTATATCCATTCTCTGAATGAAGTATTTTTGACATCCATAAATATCTGGTTAATATTTCCAGTGTTCAGCTCTCTTGCACATGAATCCATAATAATCCCTTTAGCATTTTGCTAAGGGGGGATGCTCCAGTTCTGTAAGACATTGGAGATTTCTGCATGACTACTGTCATTAGGACAAAGTGCTTATGATTAGGCACGGCTTTTACAGTTTCACCAGAATCTTGTAAAGAAAATCATCTGGAAAACAAGCTGAGATTTTTGCTAACGACAACAAAAAAGGTATTGAGGTGATATTACAAGTGGAATATACCTGTCAGATGGACATGATTTAATCACATTTATGATTCACAGAAGCATATCTCCAGCCCACGGAAAACAAATCAGAATTCAGCATTGTTACTTGCCTCTATAGAACCAAATGGCTTCCTCTTTCTTTTGTCTGCTCCGTTAAGTTGTAAGTCTCCTGGAAAAAAAAAAGAAACACCACCAACAAAAAAACAGCCTAATGCAACTCGAATGCCACTTTCTGATACTGAAAGAAAAAATGAAGTAAAACAAACCTCTTGTCAGTAAAACCTTATAGTTAATAATTGTCTCATCTGTTAATAATCCTGAATACCATGTTTTGCCTGGAGCCAACAGCTGTCCCTAGTTCTCAACTACACAAGATGTTCATGCATTGAACTCTTAGAGGGGTAGTGCTTTTATGAATTCTTGTTTATTGTCTATCATTTATTCTCCTGCCAGTGATTTCTTTGTGAACTCATTGAACGCTATTAACTAAATTTGTTGACAGGCATGGAATTTTCCAAAGAGATTAAGTAAAATTACATGGAGGGCAATGGCAGAGTAGAGATAAAAGACCTGAGTTAACCACCGCAGTAAAAGAAGGCTGCAGCTCAGGCTTACTGGTTACCTCTTCTGTTTGGCCTTAGAGCTGGCATGTATGCTTTGCTGGTAGTTAGCCCTGGGGAAGGGCTGAGGGAGGTGACTTTGAGAGCGTGCTGGGGCAAACTGAAGGGACTGAGGGCCAGCGAGGGATGGCAGGGGTGGGCACAGAGGGGCCTGGAGGAAGGCTGTGGGATACCCAGGACAGCGAGCTCCACAGTTTGGTGAGAAACTGTATTTTATATATAAATTATCTTATATTGTGCTTTAAGTCATTTAATTCAAAATTTTAGGTGTTTTAAATATGCTTATAGCATAGGTTTCAGTAGGTGACAGGAGATAGAAGGTGGATCTCAATAAATGAAGACAGTTTTTTTTAAAAAAAAAAAAAAAAAGGCAAGAAAGCAAAACTTGTTGATATGAATCTGGATTCAGCAGCTGTAGGGAACTGACTAATCCTTGCTGGGGCTGATCAGTCTTGAGTGCTTGCTCTGAGAAGCAAGCTGGCTTCTCTGTCCCAAGGGATGTCATCCCCAAATCACGTTTCTACAAATACTGCTGGAACAGCAGCTATCTGGAAAATGAGAAATCACAACACAGGGTATTAAATAAAAGCAAATGAGCACTTTTTGTGCTTCTGCCCATGATGACATTATCTGCCCCTTCCTGCAACTCACCTGCCCCATTTCTTCCACAGAACCTGCAGTGGGCCCGTGACGTGCTGCTGGGCAGCAGTGTCCCCTGGCAGCAGCTGAAGCACATGCCTGCACAGGGCCTCTTCTGTGAGAGGAACAAGACGAATTTCTTCAATGTAAGTTTATACTGTTGATAAACATATCCTTACTTTCTCAGCCATCATTTTAACACCTGTTTCTCATTTGAAAGGCTTTTGAAAGGATGGTAATGTAAAGTTCAGCACAGGAATGTTAAATGAGCCACATGATTAGCGAAAGGAAAGCTGGAATAGTATTATAGAGATATGTGCTGGGGTTTTCTCCTCTAGCAGGGAAACACATTAGAGGGTTTATTTCTGATGAGCTTGAAAACATGGGGAGGTATCAACACTTCTCAGTTACACATCATTTACCATATAATTGGTGGTTGAGACCTCTATGAAAATCATAATTCTGTTCATCTAAATTATCCTGTTGTTTAGTCTTTCTCAACTGGACTAGCAGCTCTCTTAACAGATAGTGCTAGTTGCTCTAAGAAATCTCAGGAGCTGGAAGGAGCTCTCTTGTGTTCAGCTTTTGCAGAATGGCTCAGCAGAAAGAGCATTTCCAAGTCACGCAGTGTAGTAGCAACACTGTCTTGTAGACTGTCCCTGTGACTGTGCTATCTTTTAGACAACAGGGTTGTCTATGCCTCTCTCAATAATGTGGGACATGATACTTTTGAGACTTAAAGAGCACTTATCTATCAAATTCCCTGCTGTGCCTGAGACTAAATGCATTGCTGTTGTCTTCAGTATCTCTGGCTTCTCTGTGACACGTTCCAGTTTTCTTGTGCCTTCTCTTTTGTGAGAGGGTTCTGTAGCTGTTTTGTGGTTTGTGATGTATGAGAAGGACCTGGAGATGTTTTGTTTCTTTCCGGACTATATATATGTGATACGGTTGCCTGTGACTGCAGTACCAGAATGTTGTGTGTCTGCTTACCCATCCAGTGCTGTGTTCTAGCTCTGTTTTAGTATTAGAATTCTTCTGAAATTTATTTCTATTTTGTATCTGTTAACATGTATCTTCATCTTTGTTGTATGTTGTGTTAATTAGCACCTCTGTGCAAACTTCTCGATAAGTGTACGATAAGTGCTTTCCTCTGATTAGAATTCCCTCAGCTGGGTTGAACAAGTAAGGAATACTGCCAGTGGTTCAAAATCATATCATAGATCTGTTTGCAAAAAGAGTGATGTCATTCCATCTTTCTGGAAAAAAGTTTTGATTAACAAATACCGTCAGCCTGACAGGGTGTATACCAAACACTTGTGACCTGGTTGATGACTACATGGCTTTGTTCTGGTTATTTCCCTGCAATATCTGCCTGCTTTCTCTCTTAAGAATCCTGCAGTATGATTAACTCTTCAAGTTGGCGGATAACTTGGCTCTGGTCCAGCTAACCAAGTATTCTCATAGATGTTAATGAAATTATTCAGCATGCTTAAAGTCAAGTGTGAGCTTTGCATGATCAAAGCTGGCTTGTTCATCATTGCAGAGTTGAGTGTCAAGAGTATCCCATATTTTCATGTCCGAGGAAGATGAGCAGTGGGCAACTGAGCAGCATGCATAAGGAAATGTTTCTATTTGAAAATGTGAATTACCACATTGAGAGATCACTGGTTGACCTAAATCACGTCTTGTTTTTTGAATGCTAATGCTAGATAATTTAATTTAAAGATAGATTCCATTGTATCCCTAGGTGGATGTTTTCCAGTGTTATTTTATAGAACAATCGTTCCTTACTCCATGTATTGATCTTTTTATGTGCTGAAGGATGAAAAGTGCTTGTATAGATACTAGACAACTGTATAATAGTTCTATTTGGTAAATCAACAAAAACTTAATTTGCATAATTTAATGTTGTTAATTTTCTTTAATAAGAAATTAAGCACTTTGAAATAAAAGATAATCTTCAATGAAAGGTATATGCCAACCTTGGTGTCATATACCAGCAATACTGTTAGAAAAGAGAGCAGGTGTGTGAAAATGATGACCTCAGCTTGGACTTGCATTTGCCAACAGATGACGACAATTAGTCTGGAGTCTTCCACATAGAACACTGCCTTCAGGCTTGAGACATTTCGGTCTGGGGTCTCAAGTGTTCCAGTGCAGCTCACCTGTGATGCTGGTATAACATCCATATAACAGGGAGTGCCCAGATACCTGTGACGCTGGTATAACCATGGAGTGCCCAGACGGCCAAAACAACTTGTTGAGGCCTTTGTGAATTGGTGCTAACATCTTGACTTATTCCTGCAGGCACGTAGGTTAGTCTCCCTGTTAACAGATACAATATACATTATGACCTTAGCGTGATTAAATATTTTGGTGATGTCATTTTCTACCAGCTATAATTTCAAAATCCTCTTCAAGTAGTGCTCCGTGTAGAACACGTGGCAGTAATCCAGTACAGATGACACAAACATAGCACGGTGAGAAAATCCAGATCCGAGAGAGAAACGGCTACAAGTACCCATGAAAAAAAAACTGTTAATGTCTCTAACATTCCAGAATTGGACAAACCTAAATCTGTGAACAGCTTGGAAAAAAATTGACGCTGTATTGATCTTGTCCGGGTTAAACCTCAACTATCTTGCTCTCCCGCAAAGCTCCTAGCCAGGCAGTGGGTAAGCAATGCGCTGCACCATCTGGGTCAGCGCTCAGAACACACACTGGTGTGTTATCCCTTGCATACAGATGGTGTTGCAGCCCACCGTCCCAGCTAGTGTCTTCACATAGAGCCAGGTGATAAAACAGAACTTTGCAGAGCTCTACACAAGTAAGCAGTCACGTGTAATCTTAGAAATTAAACGGCCAACCTTAAGATTTCCTAAGCTTATTAACGTCCTCCAGAGGTATCTTCAACAAAAAACACTTTGCTTAGGGTGTTTATTTCCACGTAACGTATTTGGCTTATTTTTGAGAACTCTTTAGCCTTCATGATACAAAAGATTTAAATGGATGTCTAAGTGGCTTTCTGTATATGCTTGACCATTGAAATACCTTTTTCCTTTGGAGCAAGTAGCAATAGTGTTTTTAATCTCTTGTACAGAAGATTCAGGGTTGTTGAAATTATAGCTGACTCAGTTTTACAAGTACAAACAACAGTGTGCAAGAGAGAAAGCTAAGCAGCTCAAAGACAAGTAGGGACTGTGCCAGCCTGCTCCTCCCAGACATTTTATAAATCATGCATACTTCGAGTAGAATTATTTATGAAATGTTTATGAGAGCACTGTATGAAAAGAAATAAACCTGGGTAAAGCTGTCTCCTGTTAAATTTTACTGCGGGACTGCAGGTCTGAATCTGTGTGTCCCAGTCTGTTGTCTAATTTGTTAGCTGTCACTCAGCTGTGACCGAAATCTCTCTGAATTTAATTTTTGCTGTCTTCAGAATGAGCAAAAAAGGCATGTTTGCTTAGCCCTGATTTCCTCATTTGACATATTAGGAGAATGTTGTGATGCAGAGAACTTGCCTTTTTATTTTTTTAAGTAAAGCATGCTTACTACATTATTGTACCTTGTTGCTCCTTAAACAGAAGAGATGTTCCCTGATGTTCTAGGATTGGTGCAGTGATTATTGCAGACAGACTTATAGGAGTTTTAGCAGTGTTTCTATAAATGAATACTCAAGTCTTTTTTGTTTGGCCAGTTGTACTTTTCTCTGTAACCTGCGTGAAAAGGGTTGCTCCAGCTTTCCTCTTCTTTATGTGTGTGTGTAAACATATAGAGGGCCTTTTTTTTTTTCAAACTTAGAGGGCTCCAGGATGATTTCTATAGTAACTAAATTAGAAATTAATTCACCAGGGAAAACAAACAAATATAACATTGATTTATATAGTAGGGTACTTTTTATTTATTCAGATTTCATGACTCTATTAATAAAACAAAGTTAAACTTTGTGCACGGATGATGGGTATTCATCAGTCTGTGGGTGGGTGGTGATTATGGAAAAAGCATTTTGATGGTTGAGCTCAGTGTATCAGTAACTTCTCCATATGGCTTAATACACAGTATTTGTATTTTCCTGGCACATTTTCCTGTAATAAAGATCTTGATGTCCATTTTTGGTAACTGTTCCCCACATAAGAAAATATATGTGAACTGTGCATGCACAGTATACTATAATGCAGACATTCACGTGCATTAAGACTTGCAAGGCAGCAAGCTGTTAAGGATAATTGCCCTATTTTTAATTCCAAAAGAAATGCAGTATGTTTATTCTCTGCTGTATCCCCAGAGCTCTTTATTCTGTGGTCTGAGTAAGCAGGGTCAAGCTAAGGTAGCTTCATCCACTGGGAGCCAGAAGCGGAGAGAGAGCAGTGATTTCACTTTAATTGCCATTGTCACACTGGGTGTGACCAGGCACTGGCAGTAGACGTGTGCTGTACAGAACTGCAAGTTCTGGACACTAAGCAGCTGAAGAATAAAGTCTCGAAGTTTGGTACTGCACATTTCTAGGGGCAGGTCTTAGGACAGGATGGTGATAACCAGTGAGCACCTTGTTACTCTCCTCATATAGCAGGTTCTTTCCCTGGCTTTGTTTCAGGTTCTGAGACTTACACCTCTGTCTTTCCAGAGGAAAGTTCATTCTGAAAAGGAGAGCAAGCTGCAAGGACTGACTCTGTTTTGGGATTCTGTACAACTAGAGCCGTGTGGGTGAATTTGAGACGTAGGAAATAAGGCTGTTATGAAATCTGTAATATAAAATCATGGAGGAAAAGTTCATCAGGATTATTGGAGGGGAAAAAAAAAAAAAGGCAACATGCCTCAGCTTTCCCAGAAGCTGGGAAGTTACATCGAGGGAGTTTCACTGTATGCCTCAATCAGACATATGTTACTGGTCACTGTCAGAAATATGGCACTCAGAATATGGGCTTTTCTTTTGATCTGATACAGACCTTCTTTTGTTTTTCTCCCAGCTCCTGAAGTATGACCTCAGCATTAATAATTCCCGTAACTTGAATTAAAATGCAACATTTGCTACAGAATTTAATGTCTGTTGGCTGTGTGATGTGACAGAGATAACTGGGTGTATATCATCCAAGGGAAGAATGAAAT
This sequence comes from Anseranas semipalmata, assembly GCA_013399115.1. Classification (NCBI taxonomy): domain Eukaryota; kingdom Metazoa; phylum Chordata; class Aves; order Anseriformes; family Anseranatidae; genus Anseranas; species Anseranas semipalmata. The sequence goes on along the minus strand of VXAA01004537.1, from coordinate 410,029 downwards.
CTGTTAGGGTGGTCTCCATTGGAAAATGAAATCTGTTAGGTGTTCCAGGCGTTGTTCTATCCAGCCCAAGTTTGCTACTGGCGTTGACCTGAAGAACTCCAAAGGACCAAGGGCAGCTCTTCAAGGCTGATGGTGGCAGCTTGACTGAAGCCTCAGGTTGGTTGTTTCTTACTGTGTGCTGGAAAAGCCTGAAACTGGAGGCTGACTAAAATCACTTCCCTAGAACTTTAACTGCTCTGCTTTCCTTCCTGTCCTTGGCTGGTGATAGATCTGGGTTACTCTTCTCCTGTGCATCGGCTGTGTGTGTCTTTTCAGTTGGCAAGTGTGCTTCCAGCTCCTAGACATCTGCTATGTGGAAAATGAGTCTCCTAAGAGAAATGGTACCATTTGGATTAGATTGGGAGAAAAGGGAAAGAACTTGAAGAAACTTGCCGTATATCAATGTGAGTTGAGATTGTGCCTCAGCAGGGTGGGAGTTTGTGTTCAATCATGTACTGGGGCTCGAAGAGAATTAATGGTTATATCTGAGCTTATTCATGATTGGCTGCAATTTTTTGAAAAAAATGTTGGTCTTTTTAGCACTTCTAACACTTTATGTGACAATGACTATGGGAGGATGCCAATTCAAGTTTAAAAAAAAATCACAAGTGCCATCCCAGAAATCACAAGGGCTTAGTTATTTGATTTTGCTCTTCTTGCTTCTGAGTGTTTTAGATGTCATTTTTATGCAACCACAAGGAAACAGAAATCATAAAGGAGTCAAGGTATTCTTAGGTTTCTTTTAATTTTTTTTTTTTTTAATTCCAGCAGCTAGATAACACTAATTAGAGTTAGTACCAATTAATAGGTGGTATACAAAAAAAGCATCTGGAAAAGATGACCTCCACCATTAACACTGACCTTCTTTGTAGCTAGATAAAACAAAATAATGATAGCATAATGACAACAGATGTTAATAGTCCAATATATTTACGCCTCTTAATGTGGTAGGCAGATAGAGATATCTGGTTAGAGGATGGATAATCCCTCTGTACCTTAAAAGACAGAATTGTCTGTAATGTTTTCAGGAGATGGCCATATTCTATCTATGAAATCTCTGTTTTCACTGTGCAGGCCCTAATACACGCTAAGGGAGAGTTTTTCTACTTTGTACAAGTGCCATTCAGTAAATGCAAATTCTTAGTGCCAGCTTTCTACTGATTATGAAGTATTCCGATGTTAAGTTCAGTAAAAGATGCACGTTTTCTTCATCTGCTAGGAGAGCCAGCTACTTGATGAAGTGGTTGACAAGTTAGAAGCTAGGACTGTCAGCAGTGCCCTGGCGTGCTGTTAGGAGATGGTGCTGCAGGGAATCTTTGCTGCGAAGGAGCTCGTGTGAGCCGGGGCTGTGCAGGTCCCCCAGCACCCCTCCTTAAGACAGGACGACTGGTGACCTTGCTATACGGCGCTGGGGAGATGCTTGAGCTAACATGCTGCCTGCCCAGCTTGCTTCCTCTGAAATTTTAACAAGCATTTCATTGCTTTTCCTACATTCCTGCCTAATGTCATTACAAAGCTATTGTTCTTCAGCTGTGTGAGGAAACCATTTCTGGTGTGGGTGAAGAGATATTTGTGTAGAAAGCTTCCAAGGCATAAATAAATAAAGCCTTCAGGAGTCCCTTCTGAACCAAATGATTCTATAATCCTATGACTTAATTTGTAAATGAAATCAGCTCTAAAAATGGCAGTTATTTTGTGATTATGGTATAGGCTAAAGTTTGAAAGATTGAAGAGTGAAACCTAATCAGTGTTTTGCCAGCCTTTGTTCCCTGATTTTCTTCCTTTTTGGTCTTTGTTAATTTCCTCAGTTTTCCTTCAGTATATCCTCTGTGGAGCAATACCATGGCACAGATGTGGATGTTCACTTCTGAGCACCGGTTGTTTGAATGTCCATTGAACCACGAGGTAGAGGAACTCATCCTAACAAATCAATCTCACCTGCCTGCAGGTGCAGGAAGGCATGTTTGCATTGGTTAAATATCATTCATATTTGTGAGGTTATTTTTGCATCAAGTCTAAAAACTTTATTTTTAATGAAAGCTTAGATTTTATATAATTTGGTTAATTAAAATACATAAGAAGGTGACAACCTAGCCCTTCTCTGAAACTAGGACTGAAAGTCAATTTTATAGAAGTGGATGTGTGGAAGAGAATTACTGTTTTCTCTGACTTTTTGTTAAATCTACTGATATTATTGTCTATATCTGAAGCAGGCAGACCTTTTCTATGTGGAAAAGGTACCTTTTAGAGAATCCACATGTTTTAGTCGAATAAGCATGTTAATTTCCATTGTTTTTCTTGTCTAGCATGACAGATGGGTTCTACTGGGGGAAGAGAGAGTGGGAAACCGTGATAGTAGTTGCTCCTATAACGGGAGTAAAGATTTCGTGATTTCTTTTCTGACAGTTGTTCTTTTGCCAGTAGATAGCCATTTTTCTTCTTTGCCCCATTTAATTTTTTTTCAGTTGTAAAATTGATGTAATTCTACTCATACACCTCCTGCCCAGATTTTCTAATGTTTTAATTGGAAGAATGCTTTCAGTGGTTCCAAAGGGGTTTTGTTCTCTCTTGCTTGTTTTTCTGCGTGCTCTCTGTCCCGTGCAATCTTAATACCAACTCTGAAAACAAAGGCAAGCAAGGAGTTAACTGTGCAAGTGAAACTTTCGTAGTGATTGGATTGAGACCAGAAACCCAGTAAGCAATGAAGTCTGAAGTTGCCTATAAAAAGCTAGATAACTTTTTCAACCTCTGCCCAACATGTTATTTACAGTTCTTCACTCCATCCTCTTGGAAAAACAGAACTCATCAGTGAAAAATGTCCGTCGTTCACAAAGTTTTCTGTCTCAATATATACACACACTGTTCTTTCTGGCTAGCTTTGCAGGCTTCCAAGACCTAGCTAGTAAGGATGCCAATAAATCTAAATCCCTGGAGATACAAGCATGGGGTTTTAAACTGTCGTTTGTGCCAGTGGATATTAAACAGCTTTTTTTTTTTTTTTCCTATTCTGTTTCCTTAGGAAAAGTTTCTTCTTTTGTTGAATAGAAGAATTTTTAGACAAAGGTGAGCTGGGGAACAAATAACCCAGAAAAAGTGAAGATACGGCTTCATAGCAGAGCAATTGTCATGGAGGTTGTAGTGTGTCATGGGACATAAAGCAGTTAGTTTTAAAGCTGGGTCTTAAAAGTTTAACAGCAACCATTTTACCCTGTCTAAACAGCATTTGAAGGGTGCTGGTTTGCTGGAATACTGTGTGGTGAGTGTCCTTTTACAAATGTGCAATGAATAAATCCATAATTTGATTTTGCCATCTGTCAGCTTTGTGTCAGATACGGATGGGAGAGTGACCTTTAGACACTTAACAGGGTTAGTTTTAAACTTAGGTTAGGTTCTTTCCTTTAAAAAAAAAAAATCTAATTATGATTTTTAAATACAGTAAGACAACAGAGTTTTAAGGTGATGAACCATGACAGGCCTTTAAAATATGTTTTTATATTATATGTCTACTGTCTGGCTATTAGACTAGTTCTTGTGGCTCCTTACTGTGACTTATTTATCCTACTTTTACCATAGAAATAAATGGCAGGAACTGTTATACCAGCGTAGGCTGCTGCATAAACAAAACAAAGCAAACAAAACCAGAAAACAGTAAATTTGGAATTTTAGAAGCAAATCTAAGACATAAAATTTTAACTTTTTAGTTATCTGGCATTGGTGTTTTACTTTCCCCAAATTCTTACAGCCTGTGACTGAAAGCTTTCCTATAAGCCCTGTTAGTATCAATGTGTAAAGTTCACACAACAGTGTTGAAAGTGGTGTGTATGTGTCTGAAGTCACACCTCATTTTTTAAAAACCCTTTCCTTTTGTTCTAAAACAGATACGTTAAATGCATCACCAGAATCAAAACCTTCTCAGAGCGATTTTCTAAAACACTTCTTTCTTAGGTGAAGCTGCATGTGATATGTCCAAGATGAAGTGTGTTTTTTCACTGTATGTTCTTGGTGAGCTGTTTCTGCCAGTTGTATGTTAAGAGGATTCTGTGGCATTAATCAATGCAACTTTCTCTACTACTTCTGTGTCTTTCATTTTGAAGATGTTTCCAGGACTGCTGTTGCGGTAGATGTCAGTTCTGTATCTGATCTTGCTCAGCACAGCACTTGCCTGTTCCATATTCCAGATATGGCGGTGAGATTTATTCATTCCTGTATCTCGGCTGTATGAAAAGACCAACCTCACTCTGAAGGTTAAAGGAGCCAAATGGCAGTGAGGGAATGCAAAACCAGCTGCAACTAGATGCACGGCTCACACTACCGTTCTAAAGCTGGGACAATTTACCTGGCATCACAGTGATTTATGACAAATTTCATCGCAAATTAATAGTGAAAGTAATTTTATCATATTAAAGCAGCATATGTCATGAGAAATATTCCGGGAATTACAGTTCTCAGCAGAAGGATCTGAGTATTTTTCATGGCTACACATTGCCTCAGTGTAAAAATAAAAACAGGAGAACGTGGGATGAGAGCAGTGATACAAGTCTGTGTGTACATCTGTGCAAGTGGAAAGTATTTATAGATAAATATTTTAAATCTAATGGATACAGCAGGATATAACTGGCCAAATTAAAAAGGTTAAGATGGAGGCGAAGAGATAAGATTGCCGATTATGTTAGGTAAGGATGCATGTTGTCATTGTGCGGTAGCTAGTGCATGATGAACTGTTCCTGAGCTGACTGCAGTATCGCTGTGCGGAGCTTAGATGCAGAGGCTGAAGCAGGAGTTATCTGAGGAATAGTACTCCATCTTTGGCAAAATTCCTAAAGGTAGAGGAGTAAAAATGTTGAATATTGTGTAGTGTATTATTAGTCCAGACTCTATGGCTCCTGTGGAGGAGGTAGGATTTCCTGGCATAGTATGAACACTTTTTGGAGTTTGCATAGATAGCTGATATGTGAAACTGCAAGGGTTGACCACTTAAACAGGGTGTCTTTCTCACTCTCCTTTCAAGAATTAAAAGAAAATGCGATTGAATGGGTGACTGAAAGTAACGATGTTCACAGTGGTCAGTATTTTAGCTTGCTTCTCTGAGCACCTGAATGTATTACTGTGCTCCAACAAGGGAAGTTCCTATAAGAGCTTGAATGAAAAATAACTTATTGCCAGGAGCTTTATGACCTTGTTCATTTCAGTTCACTACACTTCACCTCCACATGTTTGATTACTCACCTCTGGTCGAGAAACAGTTTCACAAATTTGGCTTTTATGAAGTTGTTTGATTTTTTTATTTTTCTTTTTGTAGCCTAGAGGAAGCGCAGACCTTTCATTTGAAGCGCTTCCTAAAAGTTATTCAAAATGACTTACAGAATTTGCCAGCTATTTGGTTTGCTGACAGACAATAAAAATCAGAAATTGAAACCTCCTACCAGGTCATTTTCAGTTTAAATCTTTATCACTTCATAACTGCTCCCTGTGTGTTTATTCAAAGTATACCAGCACTTATACTATGATGTACTGCTTAGTAGACTGGAACTAGTGTGAGCCATTAAATTAATGGCATTTTCTTAAGTATTCAGATGTTTGAGATAATTTAATGAGCTTGTTCTAACAGCTAAAATGATTTCTGTTTCTGCATACCTAGTTTGTTCCTCCTGGCAGACTGTTCTAAGGTTTTAAGAGGATGTGGTGTTTTTTCTTGTTTGTTTGTTTTTACATTCATGGTATAACTATCAAATACAGTGTTTCAGGGTCACTGTGCTCCACTTGTGCCAATGATACTGACTCTGAAGTGACTAATTATTTCCAGTGGGAAATATTTGGTCAAATTTGAAGATAGGCCAGTGTGCTGTCAGGCTTTAATGTCTATTTAGCTCATTTATGGAGAAGTGTGTAGCTGTCCCAAACTCTGTGACACTTTAAGACTGTTCTTCTGGTATAATAAAGATGGGACTTTCCGTGTGAATGCAGTGCAGTGATATCAAAAGCATTTTCTTTGTCATATAAGAGAAAGTACTCATAATAGGAATGTAAAGAAAACATTAAGGTATAAAAGTATTAGAAACTGGTGAAAATTGAAATTAACAATAGCTAGTTTCTTTGTTTGTATCAGAGTTGATAGGAGTGAAAAACTAAGCACCTCTGGCTCAGGGAAAAAAAAAAGATGAGAGATTTAGAAACAGTTGCAGTTCTAATATTTTTAGATATTACTTGTAACTCAGGTAGGGACATGTTCCTTTTAAACAATGGGGATTGATTGCCAGTCATGCCTGTAGTAACACAGCTGTTTTATTTTTAAAGATAAACCAAAGAACAGTGTTTAAAACCAGGGTTTTCAAGAGTTTTTTGAGATTCATGTGTGTGTGTGTGTGCGCGCACGCATCTAACCTGAGATGCACACTTCTTATGATTGATTAATTTCTAATTTCAGTTTGGGGTTTCCCCAAGAAGCCCCTGAATTTAAACAAAATCTCTGTGAAGGTTTCAGTGATTAGCTTCACTACCCAAAATTGGTGTCAAATTAATTTTGGAAGCATTAGGAGTAATGTTTGATCGGCACACTCATTCCATATTCATTCTTTCTTTGCACGAATCTTGAAGTAAACATACTGCATCTCTTTCATATCTTCTGTAATGAGATGTTCTTGCTGCTTTGCTTTTTTTCTTCATTTTAAGTAAATGAATATTCATCAGTTAGTGCCACATGCAGGAGGAGTTACTCTTTAGACTTCACCCCATAGTTCTTGTGATCATTGTTGTAGGAAGATTTCTTTTCATCTTAACCTCGTAACAATATCCCCCTAAAATAATAATACAGAAAGAATCAAGAAATGTTTCACCTTTTCATAACTGGTCTGTAGTCCTTGAGCACAGTGGATTCCTATTTGTATCCCAGAAAGGAAATATATTCTTCACTTGGGGGGGAAAAAAACCAAAACCAGATAAATGCCCTGTCATCAACATCAGACAGGGTTTCTGCAGGCAGTGAATTCCTGTCTTGCAGGGATTAAATAGGAGTAACTGTAAAAGGACTTCTTGAATTTTCCTCTGCGTATGTGTGTGCTTACATGTATTTTAGAGGAAAGAACAGTTATAATGTTGAAGAACAAACAGACTTTCTAAAGGAGGGGGAAAAAAAGAACTGTATTTTAAAAGACACTAGGCAGTAAAGCTAATCTTAATAGGAAAGAAGTGTTATCTTTAACAATAGCTAGCTGTCTAGAAGACTTAATCCTACTCCTGTGACTGACTGAATTCCAAAACTAAGATTTTAGTGGGAAGATAGTAACACAATGAGATTGTAATGTGCTTTCTTGAAGTGTACTGCTAGTTTATTCAAATGTCTTATAGAAGTATCAAAGCTAAGGAGAATGAAATAATACTTTGAAGTCCAGTTACATCTATTTCCAATCACAGAGAAAAGAGTGGAAATAGCTTCAAGACGCATTTGCTGTTCTTCTCCACTGATGAGGGGCTGTGCAGTGAATGCGTTCGACATGGAGGAGTCTAATGGCTCTTGATCAGAAAATGAGTTTGGGTTTTCAGCATTGGTAGGCCAGGGTACAGAATTTCACGTCGAGAAATTTCCAAAAACCAGTCTTGACTGCTTTTCAGATCATCAGTATCTGGATGAGAAATTTTGGAAAGTCCATTCCCATGCTGAAATTCAGAAATACCAACTAACGTGTCATAAAACGCATTAAAAAAAGCTTCTGCCACCCAGCACCCGGGCACTTGGGAAGCAAACAGGTTTGAATTAGGGAAGAAAGGAGGAGACAGACAGCTGCCATATATGCTTCGTGTCCAGAGACTTCTCAGCCTACGATTAAGACACTCAGTTGATGTGACCCTGCTGAGAAAGCGTGGGAGGAAAGGGTAGAATAATTTTAAACAGAAGAGAGGGATTCTTCTTTGTAAATTAGGAATTGGTGAGTATTGCTTGCCTGAAATCTTTGCTAGAAATCAGTATATTCAGGGCACAGCATTACTCTGACAATGTAGGTAGGTAAACTGTTCACATGTAGGCCTATTTTCTGGGTTATTTTGTCACTGTCTTTTCAATATGTCACTCTTCTCCCTTCAAAATCTGACAAGTCTCTGCTTGCCTTTTTGTGAATAATTGAGCCAGAATAAAATTTCCTGCCTCCGTATGTTCTCAGATCGATAAGATAAAGCAAAGCAAAGTGTCTTTCTTCCTGAAAACTTCTGTCTGAGAGCTGTCTCCAATGGCATCCTGAAGCTAACAAAATGAAAGGCCCGCCAGGAGATGAGTCTGAATCTGAAGTCTTTTAAGTATGTGGACAGCAAGGTGAAGACAGCAAGACGATATACCTCAGATTTCTGTTATAAATCTCCTGTCAGTTTCTCTTACTCCTGTTGCTACCTTTTGACATATTCCTCTCTTATTTTTCCATTTGCATTTATTCTTTCTTCTTACATTTGCCCTCTTAACAGCAGTTTAAATGTAGTATGTGGACAAATAATTAGGTAGCTGAGTTTTTCTTGACTGTTTTTTGTCTCCATGCAGAACAACATATGGTCCATATGGAATTCCCAAAATTAAAGCTTCACCCATAGAAGTTCCCGTTTGTAAGAGGAGTTTCTAGGAGTTTTGTAAGTTTGTGAGAAGGGGTATAAAATGATACCAAATTGGTTGAAATATTCTTTTACAAAGTTATGAAATATTCTTTTACAAAGTTGTTTTCAAGTAAAAGTAGTAATTGTCAAAAAAAGATCGAATTACCCTTACTCATTGAATATAAAAAAGGCACAGGTTTTTAAAAGATACAAGTCCTCTGAAGGCCCAGATTTGACACTTGCTGGTCTATGTTTCTCTTTGAGATTCAAAGGGAAGTAAAATGACTTCTTAAACAAGAAACATAAAGCTGTATATCAACAGGAGATCATCTTTGGATAACAAAATTGGTATATTTTCAAGGAAGTGAAATAATTTTTTTTTTTCCCCTCCCTCCTCTTCACTCTCCTTCACCTCTGTCTTTCTGCTACCCACTGGCCATAGTGTGGGTTTAACTTTAGTGCAGGTATATTGTTCTTTTCAGTGTCAGCAGCCAATTCTCTGCAGTAGTGGTCTCCTTGTAGTAGTCCCAGCACTGTTGGATAAGAGAAATTGGCCTGGAAAATGATACCGTAACAGTTGCTGCTCTGGGTTTTCTAGGCAAATATTCTGATCTGATAGCCATTGTTGTCTGACTGTTTGCAAGAAAATTAAAAAATCTGAATTAAAGGAAGCAAATACTGCTGCTGAAGGAAGAATGATTCCTAGTTCCTGTAGGACTTCCGTTGCCCTGAAAACTTGAGATTACCTTTATGAAAAAAATGCCATCTCTGAGTGAAAACAATATCCTACTTCCTTTAAAACAAAAGACGAAATCTAGTCTTCCTAAATGGAAATAAGAGTTCATGCTAGGATTTACAATGCATATCCTCTGAAGAAAATCACTTAAAGGTGGAATAGAATTTCAAATATATAAATGTATTTATATATTTTATATATATATATACATATGTATATAACATATATATATATATATATTATCACTTTCCTCTAGCTCGTAGTATTGTGGCACTGGAACGCATGTGCTGGAGTTCACATCCCAGTAGGTGATTCTGGCTGAGATGCTCCTCAAACTTGCTTTGGTTGTTATTGATTTAAAGAGAAGATTTTAAAAAACACTTTTGATGAAATGAGACTCTTAAAGAAGGAAACACTAAAATATAAATTGGTCGCTTCCAATGGTCTGGAATAGTTCTCTGCCCTTCTCCTTCTTCCTCATAAATAACTAAAAAGTGAGTTTAAGACATGGTCTTTGAGGATTAACAATTGTACCTAGAATGATTGTTCTTTCTTGTAGACTATTTGCTGAACTGAAAGTATTCATTATGAGCATTTATTTTTAAAAGGACAAATGTTAAGTCATCTTGTTGACTCTGGGCATGTTTCAAGTTTCCTGTAATTGCTCTGTCAGTCTTTTTCCCATCCATCTTTCTTGCCAAAATGCATAAAAAGCCATGCTGCTTTGTTCCTGCATCACCCAAATTAAGCATAAAAAGATGTTAGCTGTTCGTGCAGCCCTCATTTGCACAGTGTCTCCCAAGTCAATAAACAATTAAGAAAATACCATATCATCTTTCACCTCTAATCAGCCAGAAGTCTTGAATAGCATGTCCCAAATACTGTGCTGTGTAAAAATAATTAATGAAATGGCCTTTGATATTACATAGTGCTATGTCTGAACCAGGAATGTGGGCGTAATAGTGCCAGCCATCTTCTGCAGCAACCAGTTCACTGGCGACTGGAGCAGGCTGGGTGGGAGTAGAACTGCGTGAGCAAGAGATGTAGCTTAGAGGTGTGCTCATGGGTGTACTTGAATGACTCGAGGTCTTTGCTGACACGAGCGCCCAACGTTAGCTGCCTTTTTGTGAACACCAGGTAAATACTTCTGTCCACTTTTTACCACAACACTACTGGATTTATGGCATCTCTATAACGTATCTCCTAGATCTAGAAGGTGGAAGTCCCATCGTATGTTGCTGGTTCCCATTTGTACAGGCGACCAATACTGCCATTATACTTCACTGAGCCTCTTTTTTTTTTTTTTATGCTAGGTAACTGAATTTGAATGTTCCTTCTTGATAGCACCGTGAGTTCTAGACACCTACATGTGCAAATAGTGCAAAATTCATTCTGCTTGTGATGGTTCACACAGTTGGATGTGTGATGTAGGAGTACACAATGCAAACCTAGGAAATGTCATGGTGATTAATGAAAATGCTGATTGAGAAAAAAATTCAGGAAACTTTTGGAATTGGACAGAATTGAAGATAATCTGTGGTGAAAACCGTAGCCTTCTAAACTCTTAAGAGACAAACTTGCTTCTTTAATTGAAGTTGGTGATAGACCTTTACCAAATAATCTTTCTATACAAAAGCAACAATGAATCAGACATATAATGAATATTCCACGTAATGATTTTTTAAAATTTTAGCTCATTTGTAAAGCTGTTTGAAATCTAGGACCAAAGTATTATAATTCATGTTTACCTTTTATCATCATTTAAAGATGTCTGTGTTCGCTGCTTTTTATGGTACCATGACTGTTCACTGCAATACCTAGAGATTATTAATTAGAAACCAAAATTCTTACATTGCCATGCATATGGCTTAAAGGCATTTAGCTGTTCAGAATTTTTATATGACATAATTTCCAATCTAGGGAACACCCAGTCCTTGGGCTATTAACTTTAAACATTTTAAGATGCATTTAATTCCAGGTACAACAACTACTTAATTTGCATAAATACATAGGAAAAAAACTCCAGTGCAATAGGGGAGATAGGAGCTCTGCTGTTAGCAATGAATAACTGAGCAGATTAAAAATCTCAGGTCAAAAAAACGCCTCTTTGCATTAATACATAGAAAGTAAGTATTCATTTCAGTCCTGTGAGTTCTGTATTTAAAACATAAATCCATGTTATGCAGTCAAACGATGAAAGGTTAATGGATTTTTGAAGTGGTAGTGCCAAGACCGCATTGTTAATAATATAGAATGGGCTGTTGCCTTCGGTGGCAAGGTGTAAGAGGCGATGAAGACTGGGTTGTTATTAAAGTGGGGTAATGCCCGCAGTGAAATTTTAGCATCAAAATAGACAAGCTGACTCTCGCCATTTAAGTGGAGAGATAGGTACGGGGTATAGTTCATTAATGTACTTTATAAAAGATAAATACAGGACTCTAGCTTCTTTAAGGAGGCTGTTAAGGGTAAATGTGTAAATACATAAATATGTGAATAAGAAGGGGCAAGGTATATGGGGCTTTCAGTGTGAGAAGCTTAGAATTGATGCAGTAAGAAAAGAGAAACACAAGAAATTAAAAGTAAGGTAAAAAGTGGCTGAAATGACAAGAAAGGGATGATGTTAGCACCTTCCTGCTGTATGGCATGGGGGGCACGTTTGCAGTCGTGGAACAGGGTATTGAGCCTGGGCTGTTGGGGAACGGGGCTGGAGGAGACGTGCCCCCGGCACAGCCCGGGGAGATGTGTGCCGGTGCGAGAGGGCCGGGGGGGGCAGCGCGGGGCCTGGCGCCTCCGCCTGGGGCCTCGGCCTCGGGCCTCCGCGCGGAGCGGCCCCGGGGAGCGAGGGGAAAAATAGGGCAGGGGCGGGGAGGGGGGGGGGCCGGGGC
>VXAA01004537.1:354399-397249 GCA_013399115.1 Anseranas semipalmata | reverse complement strand
GTGCGGTGCCTGGGAAAGCCTCGCTGCTGAGGGCAGCCCGGGCTCGGCTGGGGGCTGCCCTCCGGCCGGCTGGCTGCCGTGCTGCGCGGGGGAGAGCCCCGAGAGAACGGGAACCGGGGGAGTCGGGAGAAGTTTGGACCGGGGGGGACGAAAGGGTGAGGGATTCTTGTTTTGTTCTGCCTGCGTTGTTTGGGATTTCTCGGTCTCCTTCCTCCGCCCCCGTACTGGGATGAATTATTTAGCATCCTCGCTTTCGGTTGAGCCCTAAAGCTTGGAAGGGGACGCTTTCATGTCTGGAAGACTAAAGAGATGGTAGGTCTGTAGAAATCATGTCTGGCACTGAGCGAACCAGCTGTGATCTGTGGCGTGCACTCTGCTGTTCTGCCTACGACAGCCAGGCGCACGCTGGAGATTCCCCTTCTTAACGGTGACCTGACAGAAGAGCCTGTTGTTCAGTGTCTGTTTTGCATGAGCTACTATGCTGTAGCAGTCGCTGCTTCATTCAGCCAAACAGAGAGGATAAGAGGATTCCAATTTAATTAGCAGTTTGTTAAAACCAGTCAGCTTTGTCTAGTCACATGTTTATAATTTGAGAACGTATGTCTTAATTGCAGTAAATTCTGATGTGCATAAAGCCAGTGCCACGCGCTGTTTGCGGCGTTGGCTGTGGCAGCTTCACATTTCTGTTTTTTTTAATTTACTGCAGCATGTGTTTATTTGTGCAACGGCAGATTTTTGTGTGTGCCGTGGGTATTTTGCATGAAGCAGATCTAGGAATTAAGCCATATGCTGTGGAGGTTTTTATTTCCCTGGAAGCTGCAGGATGTGTCTCTTGTATTGGAGCATATTCAGGTTGACATCTTGAATCCCCAGATATTCTAGTTGGTTTCAATAATACGGCTTTTGTGTGTTTTTAGCATCTGTATCAGAGTCTGAAACACTCCAAATGTTGAGACCTTTCTCCTCCCCCTGAGTAATTACTCAGGTTGTTCTCAAACAAATAATTCCTATCTGGTGATATCCCTGAAATCAAACACCAGCAGACTGCACCCTCTCTTCTGCCCAGCTAACTGAGTCACTGCCATGCCTTGTGCTAGATGAAGCTGTTGTAATAGCGCTGCTGGTTGAATATTGAAGATCCCTTGCGTATACTTGATTTGCATTATTGTAAATAGGGTAATTGAATTACAGCTTCTCTGCAATGTCTTGTTCCTCTGGCGTTATCAAAGATCAGTCGACTTTAGCTGGGGGGCTAGGCAGGTGGCCACCTAAATGTTTACTTGAATTAGACATTCCTACCAACTCTTACAATTGCCTAAAGAACTTGTTTACTTTTCTTTAAAAAAAATAAAAATAAAAGGGGAGTCCTGGGAGTCTTTGAAAGCAAGACAACGTTAGTTGCTAACCTAACAATAAAAAAGAAGTAAAAAATTTAATAACAGAGTTAATGAAATTCTCTTTTGTTGTGTGAATACCTCTATCAGAGGAGAAAAGATATTCTGAGGTTAGCTATGGGGTGCATAACAGTAAGAGAATTTTTTGCCTTTTATAGCCGTCAGGACTTGTTCAGAGCTTCCACTTGCTGGACAGAGAAGGGAAGCGTTCTATGGACGCTGCTGTAGTGGGGGAGAAGAGATGGTGAAATGAGTTATCTGTCAGCTCCTCATAACTTCATTTGAAGGTCTTAATTGGTGAGGATGAAATGTGCAAGCTCACGTAGAGCTTAAGTTGTTTGAGAGGAGTATGCACTCTCCAAGACTTGACACCCTTTTACCACTGCCTGTGTCTCTTTCTGATTCCTAATCATTCACACAGGGTATTTGTTTTTTATTACCTATTTTAAATAAGCTGCTTCCTGTCCTCAACTTCAGCTCACAGCCTGAAATCCAGGATGTGTACTTCTGTCATTCCAATGCCAGTGTGAAACCTTAAACAGAACTGTGACATTCAAATATGGACCAAGTCAAGTATTTGCAAACACGTATCTTTATAAAGCTGGCATTTGAAGAAAAGGAATAGGGAAGTAGTCAGATCTTATGGGATTTTGATTTGAGATTAAAAGGCTTTTTCACTAGTTTCTACTGTTATTTCACCTCTGTCAGAACATCTCAAGAGTTTAAATTTTTGTTCAGTTCTGCTCCCTTGCTTTTTTTCTTCTCAACGTAGATGAAAGGTGCAGGTATTTCTCTGTGCTTCCAGATTGTGTGGGCATACCAAGATACCACGTGGTGATGGAACATGCCATTCTTTTTGCTTTCCAGCAAGCTTTTTAGAGTTTGATGGCTAATAGTAAACAGATGAGAGTATTTTTTTTTAGTACAATTTCTGATATTTATGGCATTTAGTATTTTCTTCTAGTTAATAATACTTATTTATATTCACAGTATTAAAAAATATTGACAGTTCATTACATCCCAATATGCAGTTCTCTTATTTTTTGTAAATTGTTTCACAGCCTATTCAGTGAAATTTATTAACTTTCTCCATAGTCTCGACCTAAATAAGTTCCTAAATAAGCTACAAAACCCCCACCTATGTATATTTTGAAGGCTGTGGCTCGTAAGCTGCTAAACATGAGTCTGGTCATAACTACTCTAAAAAAATCTGATGTAACATTGACAGTGCCAAACCAGGGGTAGTCATTACTATACATTACTATATATTGATTTGTCACCTCTTCATGGTGACATGGCTCTTTCTTGACCAAGTTGCAGCATGTGCCGTACACCAGATCTGTTTGGGTTTGTGTTGCATCACCCCGAAGTATTGTTGAGAGGTAGAAGTAACCTTCTTTTTCATACTTAGGTCAGTTGTGAGAAGCTATGCCCAACAGGTTACTGAGGAGAAATGTACTCCTTTGAAAAGTCTGTGTGTGGTCCCCTGAAGTTAGATGACTTGGCTGCATGGTCTGAGATAAGAAGAACTCGTGTCTGAACAATGTGTCTTAGTCAGCAGGTACCAATAAGGAGAATGTCTTTAGGTAATTTTGTACTAGTCCAGGTGAAATTAAGCTAAAGGCTATTCTGTAGTGAATTTTTATCTGATTTGTATTTTATGAGCTGCCACGTGATACTGTTTTAGAGGGTTTTCTCTTCTCAAAAACTGTGATGGAAACTAGTAGCAGATCTGTGGACCTTTTGATTTATGTTCCTTCAGGCTCAAAGATCTCTTTCAGCAGGATCTCCTAACGCCATGTATTCCCATGGTTTGGGGCTGACAAAAAGGAATCTCAGGTGCCTGATCGGTATTATTTTCTGAAGTTCTTGTGTTTTCCTCTGCAGTACCTGATACCTTCTAGCTTCTGGTATTATTTGAGATTTTTGAGTCTAACATGTCAATATATTTGTAAAACATACAGGTGGATGGATGTTGCTACTTTTTTCTAAGTATTGTATGAATATGCTGAAATATTTTTCAAACACTTGGATTTTGTAGCTTCTCATCTTGATATTTCAGTGTGTGTGTCATTACATAGAAGAGAGTCTAAAAGGTGGGAGACACTGCAGTCAGTGCAGAGATTCTGGATGTCAGCTGTGGGGCGGGAGTTAAGCATTTTGTTTGCTCACAAGGAAAGGATGTGGGAATGAAGAGCAATTTTTGTTGGCATAAAAATGTGAATGTTTTGGTAGAAGAACTTTTTAGCACTCTGACAATGTGGTTTAAAATGCTCAAAATCCATTGAGTCTTGTATGTGGAGACTACCTCACTATTAAAAGAATAGTCTCTTATGTTTTGTGTACTGGGTAACCAGTAATAGTTATGTCTAGAACTTGGATGTTTAAGTAAGTGAGTCAGTGAATATGTGTTTCTTCAAATCCCATGAAATCCTTCAAGCCTACTGAAATAGTAAAGGTGTCATCCTCTGTAAGCAGGAGACCCTCGTTGCAGTGTTTCAGCATGAAGAGTCTCTGAATAACTCATAATTCTACATTAACAATCTGCCGAGTCTCAGTGATTAGCATACCGCTTAATATTATGAAGTTCGTGTCCTCATTTTGTTTGTAGTATCACGTATAACTCACTAGGTGATGGAAGTGAATCAATCTAAGCTGTTTGGAGAAAGACACCTTTAGGTACCTATGAGTAAGGCTAGGGGGTAAGATTTAGCATTTTTCCTTTGCTGCACACATCCGCTCACCTTGAATATTAACTGATGTTCTTGTGAAAAATCCGTTATCTTTTGCTTGCAGCAGCTGCCATGCCCTTGGTCGATTTGGAGATTCCACAGATTGTATCATTTTCCACATCCTTTTGAGCATCTGTCCATTGTTTATCTTCCTTTTACATTTAAGCATTGTCCTGTTGTTACTCTCAGAGGAGTGGAAAGGCTACCTTTTGGAGAGGGAGACATTTGAGACTTAGCTCCAGACTTCTACTCTTCTGTCTCTGGATTCTATTGCTGGGTATTTCTAATACCAATTTCTGATATCTTCTGTATTTCTAATCTCTCTTCTTACCTAGACTTTGTTATGCTGTACTACTCTTGCATTCATTTAAGGCAGGAGTGTTGTCAGAATAAAGTAATGTAATGCGCCAGGTTCACAGGTTCAAGGTGTTACCAGGGGTAGCAAGGTTGATAGTTCCGTGTTCTGGAGCAATTTTTGAGATACAGATACAAGCTGTTAAAATTAGCTTGAGGTAACTCTCCCTTTCCCAGTCAGAATCTAATGCCAGTTAAAGTGCATGTACACTAATAGCTGTTTACTTTGTAACCCCTGGGGAGATGGGGACAGTCACTCTAGTGACAGAGGTGTATGGGTCTAGGAGATAATCTTACAGTCCCGAGACTTCTCATCTCTCTGTCTGGAACTGGGGAACTGCCTGCTTCTCTCAGCCTTGTGTTAGCCTCACTTCTCTTCTGGTTCTGCAGCACCTCCTTTAGGGATAAGAATGAATGGGGACTTGACCTCAGCATGCTACTGACAGAAACCAGAACCACCTGTAGACTTGCCAGTTGGGGTTTTTCTCCCCTAATGTTTGTCTTTTATGACTTACCCAGACATCCTTTACATACAGGGGAGACAGTCATTTCTAGAGTGTAGCTCCTCTGTCCAAAGGTAGAGCCTATAATAGCTCAGGAGAGCCGCACCCCCAAATGCCTTTTTCTCTCTGTAAAAGGTTTCTAGGTGATATTGTCAAAGGTACATGTCTATATCATAGACATCTGAAGTTAGATTAAATGAATTCCATGTGCTGTTGAAAAAGGAGAGTTTGGTGATGTCCACAGGGGACTAATGCAGGAGCCTGCCCGCTTCCAGGGAGATGGACAGACTGTACCAAGCTTTGTTTCATTAGAGTACCATTTGCATCTGATGCCAGGCAGTCTTGTTGTAGCAGATATGCAGGAAAGATCTAAGTAGAAAAATCTTCTTAAAATGACAGATTGTCTGCTAGGCAGAACCAGGACCCCTGTCACTCTTGAGGTGTGCTCTGCCAACCATTTGTTTTGTGGTAAAGAAATCTTCCTGTGCCTGGCCCCTGAGAATGCCTGAAGAAACACAAAATCCTGGTAAAGAGTTTTCTTATCAAGGGTTTCATATCCTCTCATTAGGTTTCTGCATCAAGCTATTTCTTTATTAGAAGGTCTAGAAACATTTTTGGGTTTCAATGCTTTATGCCCTCCCAAAGAAAAAAATTCCATGCTCCTTCAAACAGGGACAGGACATAAACCAAAATGAATCACAAAAAAAACTATTGAAGTAACAAAGGCAGAATCAGAAATTCCAACAGAGGTGACCAGACACCTTTCTTGATGTTTTCTTTTAGATAGAAGTGCCTCACTAGATCTTTGAATGACTTCAGCTCTTCTGCATCCCTTTGACAAACCTCTTTCTCTCCTTTGAAAACCCTGGATTGGCTGCAGGACACAGCGAATGATCCTTACTGCTGATAATTTCAGTCATTTCCTAACCAGTCCCTCTCTCTCATTCCTAAAATATAGCTGGTAAAAGGGAACAACTTGTGGAGCAAAGCTGAAGAAAAGACAATAAATGTACATAGTTAATTTGTCCAGAAGTCTTTTATCAATACCTGGTGTTTCAGCTTGAGGACTTGTCCTGCTGTACAAAAGGGAACCTTTTTTAATTTAGGTAGCAGAAAAAAAAATAAAAATCAGTGCTCCACAGCTGTATCTTCAAATCTACTTTTGCTTTAGCACTGCAGATTGCAGAGCAGAGAAATGCTAAACAGGAGAATATGGGGGATGTTTCTTGGAGTACTCTGGGGAAAGCTGCTGCACCGGCACTGTTGATGTCGAGGTGGAGAAGTAGCTCGGGGAGCAGACTTCATTATCTAGGTGGTGATGCATGATGCGCTCTCCTCCCGTGTTTCCTGGATTTTCAAGCGGGTGATGCCTGCCTGAGGCATGCTGCTGTGGAGGTCCTGAGGCAATGCAGCTGTGTCGCTTCTTGAGCAGGATTGCACCTTCAAAGCAGGTTTTGTGAAGACAATGGCCTGTTGCTCCTTCTCACTTTCTTCTCTATTATTTCTTTCTGTAGTAGCCGTGGAGTAGAATGGATGCTTTATTTCTTCTTGTGTGTGTGTGTGTGTGTCTTACCTTCTGAAATCAGATGGTACACGGGAAGCATGTGAATAAAAACCCCTCAAGCCTCCTCAACAAGCAAACAAAAACCTCTAGATGCTGCCTGGCAAACGGCCAAACCAACGTTTTGCAGAGGCTATCTGTAGACCTCGGTTTCTGTTTCACTAATTCCACCTGAACTTACAAGTTATCATCTTAACAAGGCACTTCTGGTTTTAGATGATTGCTTATTCAGCGAGGAAATGACTCCCTTTCCCTGCCTCATCTGTGCACGTCCCTGACTCACGCTCACACGTAATAGTCTCCCCAAGTAGGTGCGACTTGGGTGTTCTTTTCGTAGGGTTAAAACCAATTCAGTGTCATGTCAATTGTAAAATGATTGTTCTAGAGATTGAAAAGTCTTAAATTTGAGTCTCTGAAAATACATTGTATTTTGTAGAGAGAAATGAGGGGGTGAAAATTGTCCATTGCATTTCTTTATCAGCATATGATAATTGGAGCATGTGGAGCATTTTGCCACCATTTGTCACCATTTTTCATGTTTCTGTCTTGCTAAAATCATGCTGCAGAATTCCACACTTCTTCCAGAAAGCATACATGTTGTTTATTCACTTCTTTGTGTGTGTTTTTTAAAAAAGAAAAAAATTACCATGTAGGCAAGGTAATGCTGTTCTGCTCTGACTTCTTAAAAGGAAGTTGCTGCAGTTTTGCCTTATTTCTCTTACCTTTTCCAGGCCAATAAAATGTCATTTATTTATCTGTATAGTATTTTTGTTAGTCTGTTACTGAGGAATGCTCCTTAAATGCTCTGAAAGTTTGTGAGATTTTCCGAGATTGGCTCTGTGTGTTACTCACAGAAGGCTCCTTTTTTTCCTTGATGATACAGGTCCCTTCAGCTAATAATAATTTTAATACTGTGAATATAACTGCTTTAATTTCTTAGTATTTTGTACCCACCTGCATCCCTGTTCACAGAAGTGGAATTGTTCCGCTACATACTTAATAGCAATGAAGAGAAGAACTGAAGAAGAAAAATAATAGAATTGTCTGTAGAAAAGAAGAAAAGCCCAGATCAGGTGACAAAGTAAAATAATAAGAGAGATGGAGCATGCTAAGACTGGATGAGAAAAGGTGGTTTAGTAATTTGCTAAACAGGGGGGCGGGGAGGAGAGGAGAGGAGGTTTTGGTGGTTGCACTCAGAACTAGCAGGAAGTCATGAGCTGTCGAGCAAACGCTCTTACCAAGCTGAGCGCTAAATAAAGCAGTGCTTACAGAGAGGAGTAGGGATATTGTTAAGTGTCTGGACTGTGCTTTCTTAGCTGAAAAGAGTCAAAAGAGTCAGGTTTAGAATACTGTGTGTTGAAACCATTCCTCTTGAACCATATTCCTTTCCTTTTCAGGTCCCCAGTGCAAGATCTTGTATTGACCTAGATGGAAAGTTTGTAGTATTCCAGCATGTCGTGTTTAACCCCGTATTAAAACAGATTTTAGAAAATATGTATGTTTAGGAAAGTGAGCTTTCCAGGGATTGTGCAGTTGTGCTTAATTCAACTTCTGATTTTAAAATATCATATAGGTTGTTGCATTATTAACTGGTGGCTTCTCTGCATCACTTTATCAGCTGGTTTGTTAGTTTTGTCATATTTTATAACAATCTTTAAAATATTTAAATTAGATTTGTTTTTAGTAAAAGGCTTTTCTTGATAGGCTGTTATTTGACCCATTATTTGTCAGTCTGAATAAGTGTTTGGTTTTGCTTTGGTCACTTAAGGAAGGCAGCAGTGGAATTGAGTTTGCTGTATGCAACTCGCATGTCGGGGAGCCTTTTAATAAATTGGGAGTTGAGTCCTAAGTAATGGGAGGTCTCTATTTGTAGCAATAGTTGTTTTATGTGTGTGCCTGTTAGATGTGAATCGGATCATCTGAAGCACGACTAGCATTGCTCCATTTCGTTATGAGAAATCGGGCAATGTTGAGAAAGTTTGATCTCTGCTTAGAAAATGGCTTACTCTAAAACTCTGCAGTGTCAGCGGCAGCTCTCTCCAGAGAAGTTTGCGTTTTGCTAAGAACTGTCAGCTTTTCCTCTTCGGAGAGGCATTCCTAAACCCCAGGGAATCCCCTCCCTTAAAGTTCTGAAGTAAGCAGTGTGGAGGAATAATAAGCACTTCCTTCCTTTCTATTTTCAGTGACTGAACTAGAAAGTATCCACTATTGCTCTAGCTCATGCTTACAAAACCCTGTGCAGCGTGGTCCTCTTCTTCCCCTCCTCCCCAAGTCTGGAATTCTTCTGCAAGTGGAGGTTGTGCAATAAGTTTCAAGCTGAAAAATTTTAAACAAGTGTCATGAGGAATATTGTATATTGGGTCATTATTCAGCTTCGGATTGAATATAAAATTCAATATTAAGTCATCCGCAGAATTTTCCCTTGCTGCCAGATTTATTTTTTTCCAGCAGCATGTATCAGGCTCGCCTCCCTGCCCCCCAGCTCTTACAGAATGTTTGTTTAGCCAGGAAGGCATGGAAAGCAGTTTGATGTTTTGGATCTTGAGAGGCATTTTGGAGTTGTTGGAAGCGTCTCTCTCGCTCCTTCCCCTAGTTTCATGTAAACAGCCTTGCTGGCTGTTGCAGAAGGGAGGAGAACCTTTCAGCTGCAGGAATGGTGGCCAGCAAACAGGAGCTGTGCTGCGGAGCGCTGTGTTGGACGTGAGAACCATTCGGTGGCTGGAGCCGGAGACATTTTGTCAAGTGGCCTGAGTGGTAACTATCAGTAATAGAAGCTCTCAAAGGAACTGCAGATGTTTGTCGCAAGGACCTGCGCTCCTGTGCGTCTGTATTTTCTGAATTTTCAAATGATGATATGAAAACTTCAGCCAAGCTGAATAACTTTTTCCGGTCTCCTCCCCAGTTATTTCATTTCAAGCTTTGCATTTGTATTTATTTCTGAAGTTTTGTTTTAAAAGCTGAATTTTAAGCCATATATATATAAAGTTGCAGTATTTCATCTTAATTCAAAAATATTCTTCATGAAGGCTTTTGATACTTGGTAAGGAAAAATATATGCCTGATGGGATTAGTTAAGCCTCTCTTTGGCAAAGGTTTGGATGAGACTGTTTCTTTAGCCTCTGACTCAAATTGCAATCTTGAAAAGAATTCAGTATCGCTCATGAAGTAGATTCTGAAAAACTCACTTTAACATAATTCTTTTGCATATTA
This sequence comes from Anseranas semipalmata, assembly GCA_013399115.1. NCBI lineage: Eukaryota > Metazoa > Chordata > Aves > Anseriformes > Anseranatidae > Anseranas > Anseranas semipalmata. The sequence continues at coordinate 387,495 of VXAA01004537.1, read as the reverse complement.
CTTCATAAAGTCACAGTGGGTGGAATGAATATCGTTCCCACTCCTAATGGCAGGTTTCTTTCTGCTTTTGGCTTGAGGCTGCATGTGAAACGGGCAGGTATGTAGCACAGGACAGTAATCTTATGTAGTGCTGCTTTGCATTTGTAAAACTGCAAGTCAATACATGACAAGTTAGCGACTTTCTTTTTAAAATCAGACTTTCTGTTGTGCTTGTACAACAGTGTTAAAGTAAATTTAAAATGTGAGTTTTAATTAAAACTCTTCCAGTGTGCCTAGTGTTGTAGAAAGACAGCAGAACAGCGGTCCCCAAAATAGGCAACTTTGTTTCTCTCTAGCAGATAAACTTTGTCACTTGCTGGGCTTTCTGGCTGCAATTTGTATATTCTGTCATTGCAAATGGTGTTACTGCACTGTTACAATTTCTGTGGTACCATAGGTGGGATATGTCCTGCTGTTTGGGAATTTCTCATTTAACAGTATCTATCCAGGTCTATCAAAATTGCCTGATAAACACACACAAAATACATTAGTGAGTTAACGGGAAGTTTTTTTTTCTGATTGATAAATAATCATGGCTAATAGTTTTTTGGCACAAATGAAATAACGTGAATCACGATAAGTTTACACGAAGAGTCTAAAGGCTTGAAGTATGAGGAGGTTAACCCTTTTCACACGGATTTAGTCCTTTCTGAAAGTTTTTTGTTGGACTAAACCTGTTATTTTGGAGCACTTTCTCCTTCTTTTCTCCCCCACATTTTCAATTTAAACAAAAACAAGTGGTGCATGGAGATTTCTAAATTAATAATCTTTGGTATGTGGTGAGTTACTAAAATGTATACATGGAACATGTAAGTGGGATCTGCAGAATTATTTTCAACTGATTCCAGATATGATATCCTGAAACTCGCTCCAAATGATCTGCCTAATTCAAATAAAGGATGAGATAATGCTGAAAAAGACCAGGAACCTACGCATTGGCTCTTTTCCATTCCTACAGGATGCATCTAAGTCGACCATAAATTGTTTTGTGTAGTTAAATTGGCTAAGTAAGTTGTTGCATATGGTGCCATTATGATGCATTCAGTCGTTTTAGGATTTGGCAGAAACCCAGTTTACATATGTGCAGACAAGCAAAAAAATAGCTGCTCTAGAATGTGCGTGTTCATCTGTAGCCTGAAAGCAAAATCATTGTGTAGTTTTGGGGGAGAAAAAGGCTCTCTGAAGTTTGTGCCGTCTTACGGAGCTGTTTCCTACGAGGTCTGTACCTAGGTGAGAGCTACTAAGCTGCTTGAGCAGGTAAAATCTTTGCCACCGAGCCATGGAAGGTACCTGGGGATGTTGGCAGCTGGGAATAGGAAGTGACAGTTGTGCCTCAGGGGTCAATCATGGTGAGGTTTTAGGTACTTTATGGAAAAAAAAAAGCTACAAAAAAGTTTTAAAGAGAGCTTCAGGGAACAAAGAGGAAAAATGGGGGTCTCTGATCACTAGGGAGTAAGAGGAGAGAGCATGAGGAAAAGCGAGAGTAAGAAAAGTTGGCAGAACAGTCTGCATTATATCAAGTTGAAGTAATTGCTTCCGATTTAAAAACACTGATACTTGTACATTTTTTTTTTGTATTTTGTGGTGTCGTTCATGCTATGGGGGCAGAACTGCAGATTCTCTGAAGACATGGGGGGGGGCTGTTGCAGGCAGGCCGCTTATGTATCTGCTTCTTTTGTGGTCAAATGTCACTTGTGATTGCAATATTCATTTTCTTTGCTTCCACATTGTATTAAGTTCTGAAGAGTTTTGCTCACACTGGAAGTAAAGCTAAAAATACCAAAGCAAGACCTTTAAACGAAGATAAAAGAGTAAATATTTGTATATCCTGCTCTCTGAACAGGCTTGGAAGGCAGAAATAATTTTCAGTCCAATACTCTTATCAATGAGACTATTCTTCTCTGTGTCGTCACAAAATGGTATACATGACCAGAGGATTTTCATCTTAAAGAGCTGCTACAGGAAAAGGTTCAGAACTGAGCAAAGCGAGAGGGTTTGCACTGATGTAACAGCAGTTTTTTTGTGAATGGCCATAATATAAACTACATGCCAAAATGCAAGCAGAGTATTATTCGAATGACATTGTTCAAACATGGTTGACTGGTTGTTGACAGCGTCCGTATTAAACACCTGAAAAAAAATCTCCTTAGACTTATTAGACATTGCAAAATCTGAGCTGACTAACCATAATCAAACTGCATTTTCTGTCCATCCTCAGCCTTGCTTCCCAAAGATTCCCTTGTCCCAGAAATTTAATTAGAAGGCTTGGGATGTATGCACAAGTCTTTGAATCTCCCACTGGGAAATGGATACGGCTGAGGAATCTGATGCTTCCTATCAGGCTGCTTAGTGCCAGGGTGAACACTGATGGTATCAAGGCAGTAACCAAGCTCCTAATACACTTAGTTACAGATTTTTTGAAGATACAAACTTGCTGTGGCTGGGCAAGAGTTGCAGGTTTCAGGCCTGGAACACTTATTTTAAGTTGCTTGTTTTTTTAATGGTAGTTGAGCTTTGGCTTGGGAAGTTTGTTCACAGACATTTAAGAAAAATGCACAATATAATTAGGTTTTGCTTGCTTTTTTCTGGGAATAGTTCAGAGAGGTATTTAAAAGGTGTGTTGAGGCTTCTGCAGGACTCCCTCTTTTGCTACTGGCAGGAATTAATCAGTTGACTTTAAATCCACATCGCCCTGTATGAAAGACTGCAGCATTTGTCTGTCCTTTATTCCCCCGACCCTCTGAAAAGCTGTACGCTGGGGAACCAGGTGCATGTTCTAAGCTTTCTTCCTTTTCAGCTGGATCCGTCTTTAGGGTTTTCCTCTTTTCCTCTCTTTGCAGGGAATCTGGCGCATCCCCGTGGATGAAATCGACCGCCCGGGCAGTTTTGCATCTCATATGAACCGCTCTATAGTCTTACTGCTAAATGTGCTGTCACAACTGAAGGATTACAACACCTTGCTGAAAGTCTCATCTATGCTACAGAGGACCCCCGATCAGGGAAAGTATGATACATTTATTTTAATCTGTTACTCTGTAAAGTTTTGCCTATATTTTGTTCTTTGTATAATTATTTTAGACTTGATGATCCTTGTGGGTCCCTTGTAACTCAGGATATTCTATTTTATTTAAAGACATTCTTACTTTAGGAAAAAAATCTATAGACAGACTTCATGGAAATATAGTGGAATGATGGTTAAATTTTCTCAGGATTATGATTCCAGAATAGAGTCTAAAGTTTCTCTTCATTTCTCTTGAAACTCAGAGCAGCCATGCAACTGCCTCAACCAGACTTCCAGAGGTTTTCTGTCATGTGAAGGGATTCACTGGTGGAACAGAGCATCACAACTTCTGCACCCATTTCTGATGGCCTCTTGCATAAGAGCCATGTCCAGTGAGAGGTCATGGCCCAGGCATCCTGCCTTCCTGTAGTCCTTGGCTGACTGAACAATGGTTATGTGGCTATGGGCAGCTGATGCTATTTAAAAAGCTTATCCTATTCAAGGGTGATCTAATTTTAATTGTATTAACCTTAATTAAGAAAAAAAAAAGCCATTTAACGTGAGCTATATACAGATTCGTATCAATGGGAAGACAAAAATAAACATTAAAGAAAACATTGAAGCAATTGAGGTAAAATTCTAGTTGTTCGCTGAGTGCGAAATGTTGAAATTAGTCTCTGACAAATGCTTGAGAAATAGACCTCAGTGATTGATTGCAGTAGGTTGAAGGCAGTAAAGGTTTCTTCATGTATTTTCGAGTGTGAGTGCATGTGAATTTGCATAGATCATAGTATAGCTGGGAATATGTCACCACATGTTCAGCAAACTTGAAGCCAAAAATATTTGACTTTTAACATATCAGAAGAACTGGACCATAGAAGGCTTAAATTCTGCTCTAAACAAGCCCACAGTTGTACTAAAAATATTATGTTATTTATAAGTCTAGACTGAAGTTAACAAACAAGTAATTTGACGTTTTGGATCAGCCAATGCCAGCCATGGTGAACTGCAATCGTTACAGGAATTTACAAATACAAATATTCTGGGTGTGCCTGGTATATGCCTGTAACAACCCTACTTAAAGCAACACTAAAAAATCAGAACTAACGATGAGTCAAGTTTTTGAATCTTTTGTCTGAAAGACACAGCAAAAAAAATCACTAATGTAATATTGTAGAGAGAAAATGTGTATTAAAAATGTCGGCATTCTGTCCAAATAGTAGCCTTCAAAATTATGTACTTGATTTTAGCCCTCTCATTAAAACTATGCCATTCTGAAATAGAAAATCAATTTTCTATCAAGCTCAATTGGATAGGGTTGATAGCTGGAAATATTTTCCTTGAAAGTGGTCTAAAGCATCCTAATACTGTGAAGTTGCCATGTTCTTGTAAATTAAATGAAGCCGTAGAGTGAATAAGTCCTACGGATAGAATATTAGGCTTTTACAATGCTAAATAGAAAAAAGGTATTAGCACACCAGTGTTTAAGCTCTAAAAACCTAGATTCAAAAGTAACTGATATGACCAATGAGAAGGGATTTGCTGATATCCTTAATGTCACAAGCCCAGTTTATCCAGAACATGAAAATCGCCTGCCAGTTCAAGATAGCTTTGTGTGACTAATTCTCTTTTTCAAGAAAGTTTTGAATAGAAAGCTCGTATTTGAGGGGTACTGACAGCTTGATAAAAGAAAACTGTAATCCTGGTTGTCTGTTTTACTCTGTGGTTTTTGCATTTCTCCCCTTCCCTTTCCTACATTTGTAGATGGTGCTATCCATCTTTTACTTCATGCATGTCTTCGATTATTATAGGGAGGGGAGAGGAGAGGTGGAGGGAAACATGGTTAAAATGTTACATTTCTATATACAATATTAGTATATAATATGTTTTGTTTGCNTTTTTTTACATCCTGGTACTTGCTTTTAAAGTCATGTAACCTATTGTCAGTTAGCTTCACTTACGCTATTTTCCTGTGGCGCAGGAAGTACTTGCGTGATGCGGATCGCCAAGTTCTGGCCCAACAAGCCTTTGTGCTTACAGTGAAAGTGCTGGAGGACACGCTCAACGATCTGACACAAGTAAGGCAGCAGCGCGCTCAATGATCATTGATTTAGGGATTAGATTTTCCTAGATTCAGTTCACTTGTTCCCTAGATCTACTGAGGTTGTGGGGCTACATTACTATCACTTCTAATACTTTGTTTATATGCAGGTACACAGAAAACTTTCTTCCAGCATTGTTCTTTTTGCATTTTGAAATCCAGTAATAAATATAATGGTAGAGAATAGATTGCAGTAAGTTTGATTTGACTCTACCTTAAATTTTGAATAATAGTAATTACAAGGGGTATAAGAACTGCTACATTTTCAGGTGGAGTCTGTTGCAACTTTTCATTTAAAATGAACTAAAATTCCTCTTGCAAAACAAAACTAGACAACTAAATATTGCATACTTGCCAATTTTTAAATGCTAGTCCTTGACAGCACCACACCTGTTACTACATTTAAAGATTTAATTTTTAAATTACATTTAGAGACTTGTCAGTTTCCAGGTTAAGATAACTGGAACTTGGGAGCTTTTTTTGATAAATACATTCAAGGAAGAACTTGTTCCTAAGGGTTTTCCAAGCTAGCAGTGTATAGGCTTAACAAACTACAGGAAAACATCCTTAAGAAAACTGGAACTCTGTATGAAATACAGTTTATTCATAAATCAGGGTGAAATAATTGTATCATTAGCAATTTTTGAAAGAAGGGATGAGGTACTGAGGTTTTCTATCTTTGGACCTTTACAAAAGTAAAGGTGCAAAATTGAAATATTATAGCAGAATTTAGCATATTTCTTCATCTAATAACAAAAAGAGAGTTACGCAAGAGCAACCAAAGGAAAGATTCTGAAATCTGAGGTTGACCTGCAGCTGCCAAAAGAAACAGGTTCAGTTTTGATTTTAATACATTAAAAGTAACATTTGTGCTACTAAAACCTTGGATTTCATTTAATTGGATTCCATAGTATAGACTGAAGTAGTGTCAAAAAAAAATCATTGCAGATTTGGTTTAGCCTGTGCTGTTGATTTCTCTGTGGTGTTTTCACTGATTAAAATACTTTAATCATAAGACTTGTGGCTTGGATTAATTAATAGTCAGGAACAAGCAGGAATGAACATGGAGTAAATGCATTTTCTTCAGCAAAGGCAGTAAATGTAAAGGTACTTATTGTCAGCATTCATGGTAGTATGGCTGTGCTAAAATGCTTTCTGATTTCAATAATAACAAAGAATGACTTCTTTTATTAAGGTTTCAGAAGACCAGAGTTCCAAGTCTTCTAACTTTGCTTCGGGAAGGATGACAACAGACGTCTCTAATAAAACTAGTGCTGAAGAGGGCAAAGACGTCCTTCCCAAAAAGCCAGTTTTATCGGATGGAGTAGTACATAGTACTGAAAATGGAGTAAAAGATGTGACCCAGGGACAAATTCCTAATGCTATGGACATATTGGAACATGAGGACAAGAATGACAAGGAAATTAAAGAGCTCCCTAGGCCTGGTTCAGTTGAGCCTATGGATTTTGATGGATATTCCAATGACCCTGAAAAAATTGATTCTTCGTGTAAACGCAGTGAGCCAGACCGTCTTCAGTCTGGCAGGAACTCAAAAGAGAGAGCTCCAGAGAGCCGGACTGCAGAACTTTCTTTGGAAGAGCTAAGCATCAGCTCAAAACAGCAGCAGCAGGCAACTAAAGGAATAGTTCAAGCAGTACCTATAGAAGAACCTGTCCAGAGATCAAGCAGGAAGAGGAAATTACTTGAGGATGTAGATTCTGGGAAAACACTTCTACTTGATGCTTACCGGGTATGGCAGCAAGGTCAGAAAGTTATGGCCTATGACCTGGGTAAAATTGAGAAGATCATGTCTGAAACATACATGCTGATTAAACAGGTAGAGTGTTCTATTCTTAATCACAATTTTTCTTTGTGACCTTAGAGATGATTACAGAGTAACAGTAATCACCAAACCAAGCAGTATAAAATTGACCCCGTGTCTGTTCAAAAGTTGAGGAGATAAATATCTCCCAGAGAACCACTCTCTTGACAAGAGCACTGATGGGGGGGGGGAGTAAGCCCCCTCCATGTTTTGGAATTCAAGAGGCCAGTCCTAAACTGCTGAAATCAGTTAAGAGCCCTAATACCAGTTACATGGAGTTTGTTCATACTAAATGTTAGTTTGATTTTAAAAAGAGTTGTATATCTTTAGTTATGCAGGATTATACATTTAAAGATCACTTTTGTGCCGTAGGAGTGCTGCTTTTCCCACTTACCCCATGCTCCACATCCTCATTTCATCTGAATGTAATTGGATTTATAGATGATCTAAGTAATTATGACTTTGTTAATTGTGATTCTCTATTCAGGTGGATGAAGAAGCAGCACTTGAACAGGCAGTCAAGTTTTGCCAGGTGCATATGGGAGCATCAGCACAGAAACAGGTAAGCTCTGTGAAGTCCCTGGGTATTGTAGCATGATTTTATTACATTGTCAGTAAAGTCAAGTCTGTGAGTGCTTGCAGAAATTAGAAATACCTACTTTCCTTGTATTGTTGTCTAAGGATCAGTGCGGCCACATTACTGGAGGGAGCTCATCCCTTTTGTTAAGGTCATTGCTACTGTTTGTCTTGCTTGAAGGTGAATTTGTGTGCCCAAAAGTTTTTTATGAAAGCACCAAATAATCTTCAAATTGAAATACTTATGACACACTACAATTTTCTGAATGTCCACATCATTCCTCAGCATTTCATGGATGGTAATTACTTCTCTCTGATCCCCTAAGGGCTAACAACCTCATCAGCTCTTCCCTTGCTGACATTGCACCCTGCTGCAGAGCTACCAAATATCTTTTCTCTCAACTTGCACAAATAACTCTGATTTTAACTCTTTTACATTACTCAGTTTGTATTAGCTTGTAGTTTCTGGGTTTCTTCAGCAAACAACTATAGAAAAGGATGATTATTATCAGTATTTAATAGGAAATAAAGCCAAGAAGAAAACTGAAATGGATCAATGGCATGTTTAGTGGTGATTCATTTTGCCTAATGTTTCATCTTCCCATCATCTCCCATAACTTCATCTTCCCATCGTGTTTCTTGTCCAGTAGAAGCATATGAGAAGTACACGCTATGGCTGTTCTAGAGATATCCACATAATGCACCACAGCTTGCCAGTTACCAGGAGAAAGGTATTATGGTTGCAGAGAGAACTGCAGGGGAGAACTGCCTGCTTCTCCATCGCTTGGTTCTTCCCCCTTGCCTATGTGGTAATTTTCATAAAAATGGAAGCACAATAAAAGTCTTTGAGAATTTCACTCCATTTTTGAAATTTGGCTGGAGCCTTTCTTCTGTAAAATACAGCTGTCTCTGCTTTGCAAAAACATAACCTTTTGATGAGGCACGTCTCTGATGTTAGCAATTTAAATATTGTCTTAATGTGAAATGGATTTGAATACCTAATTCACCTGTCTTTCAAAACAAATGCTTTTCTTAAACTTTCAGATAATTCTGATATCCATCACCAGACACTGCCTCTGTTCTTTAAATCTATTCAACCTAGCCTCAAATAATGTAGATTTCCTGGTCCTTCCTTCAGTGTGTTAGTGTACATGACAAATGCATCTCCAGAACTAAAGCACAATGGCATTAGAGATGCTGGTTAATAGGAGCAAAAACTTGCGAGGTGAACCTTCTATGTTATATAGAGTTAGAGACCTTCCCTTTAGGCTTTTCTACCTATTAGAGCTGCAGAAAATTGAGGCCGTAGGTCAGCTCCTGCAGCGAAGTTTAGACTTCTGTATTCTGCAACTCCAGGAAAACTAGGTATTTCCATGTCTTCTGTGAAATATCTGAAATCCTTCAGAACCTTGTTGCTGTTGTTTGTTTCCATTTAATATATGTGCCTCCTATTGGAGCTTGAACCTTGTATTTTCGTGCACCATTCTCTTGAATCTCTGTGTACTTGTTCTCCTCATCTCATTTTGCCAAATATCATTTTCCTTGTGATTATTGCCTTGTCAAGGAGGGTAGATGAGGTTCAAACCCTCAGAGCAGACTCTATTATGCAGCATTTGTTCTGTACAAGATTACCTGCACGCTAAATTTCTTCCTGAAATGGTGTCAATTTTGTTTGTCAGGAGATGTGCCAACCCATGTTTTTCCCTGTCCTGTGTAGAGAATCTGGGTCTTGAGTATCGGTAAAGTTTCCCAGTTCTTAATACTGAGGTAAAATTACCTAATAGTACATCTAGTTAAAATGTACATTTAGACAGAACATCTCTGAGCAGAATAACAGAAGGGTAAAGGGAGTTTTTTTCATTAAGATTTTCATGGAAGTAACATTTTTCTCCAGTTTTTGCCCCTCAGGAAGCCAGTAACATTTTTCCGTTGAACTGTAGAAATGAACAGAAATGTCAGGAGAGGTATTGTAGTGGAAATCTTTCTTTGCTTGTAGTCTGGTATTTAAGATTTTTTTGTTAATAAAGAAATATTGGCTCAGAATGTTAAGATGTTTTCTAGTCTTAATAATTTATCTTGGGGGAAAAAATAGGAGTCATCACGCTGTGATTTATGATTTAATAAAAGGAATTTGCTAATAAGCTTCTTTAAAAAGTAATGTTACTATTTGCTTTTTGGATGTATTCGCCTTTTCAAAAGTGACTGCATAAAGTTGCATGGATCAGCCAAGTTCCTTGCTGGGCGTTCGTGAAGGTTCTGTGTATGTGATTGCTATGCCAGCTCTTCCAGCAAAGTCAACAGTTCTTCTAGCATGTAGCAAAATCTTAGAATGGTGAAAAACCTGCACGCAAATTAATCTTGAAATAGATACAGTAGGTGAGCTAGTATTTAACTGCACTGGAGGCAATGAGATTTCCTGTTAAATCACTTGAAATAAAACATACTTCTTAATGTGATGCACTTTGAAGCTTGTAAGCATTCCCTTTTAGGAAGCAGTCCCAACTAATGAGATTATCACATACTGCAGTCTCATTTTCGTCTATTTCTTGCAGATCTTGTTAGCGGTGTGAGGCTGTCCTACTGTTGCTAGTATAACACAGTGAATTAGTGTGGAGACACAGGAATAGCCGCTCTTGTAGACATCTGTCTGTTTTCAACAGACTGGATCCTGCTTTATTTAAAATTGGCAAGTATTTGCCTTCTGTAAATAAATGATGTCATGCGTAAAGCTGCCGCAGGCCAGAGAAGTGCTTTGTTATTGGATGGTTTGAGTAGGTTTACAGGGCCTGTGGTTCTTCAGTCACTTATCCCAAGGAACTGCCAGCCAAAAAACCAAAAAGTGAACACAAAACCCACCTTGATATATGTCTTCCTCTGCTGGTTGTTGTATTTTACAGTTCCAGACAGTATATGGTTTCTTTATGAAAGTTTTCACTTCCTACTAAATTAGGAGATACTTGAATTATGGCTTTTCAGCTGTCTTCCAGACCAGTCAAAGTTTTTAACCTAAATATTTAACAACTCTGTTGAAATCTTTTTATATGCCTCTTCAAGCATAAGCAGGAAACAATACGGCAATCAGTAAATGGAATTTGATGAAGTGGGTTATTATACTTTTATGATGAGATCTAATCTTGTTAATAACTTGACAGTTCTGTGATACTTTCACTTTGTTTCAGATATCCTCTGTGGTCTTCGTGACCGAGGTGATGTTAGCACGTTTTTTTAGGCCAGTGGGACTCTAGCATCCTCTTCTACAGAGTCAGCTTAATACATGGGAAAGTGGCTTACAAAGGTTGGCTCCTAGCTTTGAAGAAGGCAGAACAGGATGGTGGTACAAAACTTTGCCATGAAAAGTTCATGGGCTCCTGGAGACTTGTTAGAGTGGAAGCATTCTCTATTGAAAAATGACACACCAATGAAGAAATTAATTCAGGTATTCTGTCACGAGATCTTCCATAGGGTGGCAACATACCCTTCTCATGTCAGGGACAGAAGACTCCATTTCAAAAAGGGGTCCTTTACATGTGTGGTTGCTGTCCATAGTTCAGGTATTGCTTAACATCTTTACAGGATGCTTAACAGCATGCTTGTGCTTAGACCATAATACATTTAATGGATAGATGTACCTATGTCTGTTTGGTACAGACTAGGACAAAATGTTGCATTAGGGCTCTAGTGTGGTGAGGAACCTTTTCAGTTAAACATCCATGCCACCTTAATTAGATCTAACTCTTACTTTTAGGAGAAATTGATGTTTTCCCATAGCAAATACAATTTTACTTTACCAAATCCTGCTAGTGGGGGCTTTGAGTTTTTGATATCTGATGCAGAAGCAGATGAAGACCTGAAACGGTCATTCAAAGAGGCTACCAAGAGAGTCTTGTAGGTTTGAAAAAGCTGCTAGCAAATACAGTAGAAATTAATCCATTTATATTACCATATTTGGGGAAGGAGGGAGTGGGGATTTAATTTTAAGAAGTTTTTGCTGTGTTTGTATTAGGCTAGGTTAAGTGTTACTGTAATAAGTATTTATTGTTAAACCATAATGATGAAGAAAAATCTGAGCTTACAACACTATCCAATGTGAAATGTAAAAGAAAGAATAAAATGTGTGCAGTTTCCTTTTGTTTCTAATAAAAAGGAAAATCCTTTATGGTCTTTGGGAATGGAGTGGTATAAACAGACAAGATGCTAGTAATTGATATAAAACTGTCTTCAATGTACATGGCTGGGAGATTTCTTTCAGTATTCCAAATAATAATAATAATTCAAAAAAGTAATGTATTCAGAAATAAGATTAAGTTTTTTTTGTCAGCATATTTTGGTTCAGAATCTGGAGAATGGTGATGTGACATTTGAACACTGATACTAATGCTGTTTTTTCTCTTTGGTGTTGTGTCCTTGGTGTTAAGAGGACAAGAGCAACGTTATCTGGTCAGTTTTCGCTGTTACAGAAGATTGCTCAGTGAACACTTCATAAATATATACCATTTGATCTGTTAGGATAGTATAATAATCAGCCCTTCAGAGAATTCAGTTTTGCCGCTTGTGTATTTAACTGCGCTTGTTGAAGTCGCTGAGACTTTGTGTGACTAAACTAATGTATGCTGAGGATTTAACCAAATGTCTTCTCAAATAATCCCATTTTATAGTATTGGCCTAGTACTCTTTAGCCTGTTGCGCTATTTTTAAAAATAAGAAAGTAAAGTTCCCAAGACTACTTAAATTTAGCAAAGGGTATACAACCCCACGTAATGACCATCAGGAGTGGGGTTGTGATCCCAAAGACGTTTAATTGTTTACGCCAGTAAAGTCGTGGAGAGGTAGTCCTGCAACTGGAAGAGTATGGAATGGTAGCATAGCTCTGTTTGTGCAGGTGCATAGTTGTTCTGAACCCGTGCACCAAGCAGATCTTGATCTGAAAGAGGAGCAGCAGCAGGAATGACATTGTGATGTACAACTGCATCCTTGAGTAGGAGTTGAACGAGAGGAAGAATAGAGAAAACATTAAATGCTTCATTCCACATTTTTGTTTTACCTTGCATGTTGTATAGGCTGTGAACAGTTACTGAGACAGTTTCATTTTGCAGTTCCAAAAGTTTCTTTGGTTGACGGGGTGGCCAGAATTTCATTTTATTAGGGGGGCAATTGGCTTTTGTCCACTTGCTGAAATATATTTCTTCTAGTCTCACCTGGTGGGCTGTTTTTATCTGAGGGAAGAAAATAAGTTGTTCTGGCTGAATTTACAGGTTGTGGTGATGTTGGGGTTTTCTGGATTTTCTGTTGTTGTTGTTTAAAATCATACCTCCAGGAGACATGGTAGTGAATCATAGTGTAAGAACATAGCATAATGAAATCAGCACTTGTAAATGAGAACTGCTGCTAGAAGTAAGCCTGATGCCTTTGTGGCTGCTGCTTCCTGCACCATGGTGTGTATATATGTTCCTCTGTGCTGGCACGGGTGTTTGTGTGGCCATGCAGCATGCTGGGCTGGAGAGCAGGAGTGACTGAAAGTCATTCTTCCTTTTGTGCATTTCCATTTAAGTTTTTGTTGTGAGGAAGATTATATACAAGTATCAAATGTATTGAAATTGCAATCCAGTACTGGTCAGTGCGTCATTAGTATTTAACTTAGGGAGGTTACACGAGAAATTAATTCAGTTCATGGTCAAACAGTATTTTGAAGGATGCTTGTTCTTTTTTTATTATTATTTTCTCAGTCTGAGAAAGTTATTAAAAAGATTTGCAGAGATCCTGAAAGCAGTCGGCTATTGCTCTGAGTTATGAGATATATTTTTAGTCTCGCCAACTACGATTTTCATACGAAATTAATGGTCCCTGGAAACTGAATACCTAGGAGGCCTTGGTGAGGGAGAATGAAAGATTGAGGCAGACTAGGTTGACCTTGACATAGCATTATGCTTAAATGTGTTGTCCTGAGGACCGAGGAGGGGACATGCTAGCAGAAAGCAGTCGTGAAGATTCTAGATAATTAGGGAATTTCTAATAAGCCTTTTCACTGACTGCCTAAAGTTGGTCATATTAAATTCTTCATTTTATGTATAACGATGATGTCTGTGATGCCATTAAAGACATGTCTGCATGGGAAAGTTATTGCAGCACAAGCTAGGATGAAGCTTCATAGTACACAGCATATTCCATTAATGCAAGTGGAGATACTTCAATCTAAAAACACACCTGCCTTTTTTTTTCTTGACTTGCAATTTGAAAAGGTATTTTTATTACTGCAAGCTTAATATTGAGTGCCTTAATACTAACATTACAGCTTTCATCAGTGTTGAAACTGTCATGACAGGTAGTCTGAAGAGGACAAGTAAAATTTCTGTGGTCATATGTGAAGGTATGCTGTGTATCAGCAGACCTGAAAACTAAATTTATATAAAACAGCTTTAAAACATTGCAGACATCAACATTGCACACAGGGCTAGATTTAATATCTAAAAATACAAGAGTGTTCACAGGCAGAGTTCCAAAATGCCACTAAGACTCTAGTCCTGTGTTGTGACCCTTGAGAATATGAAACTGTATGTAGAAAGCCCTGGTAATGGATAGCGTTGTAGCAGCTGAAAATTTCTATTGGCTCCTCACAATATAGTATATCATCTAAATGTCATGAGAAGGGACTGTTTCAACATTGCTGAGTTATTTAAGACTCTCTGCTGCTTTAGCCAAAAAATCCTTGCTCTGGGACCAATTCAATCCCTGAAGAGTGAGAGAGAGAAAAGAAATTCTCAGCCCCCTTTTCCTGCTCCAGCTGCAAAACCTCGAGCTCTCCCTATGCTGTTCTTACAGACAAAATCTTCCCTTTTGCCCGTGGCTCTGCTCACCTCTTCCAAAGTAAGAGATCTGTGACCACCTTCTCCTACTTACTGGTGCCAAGCTCTGAGTGCTCTCCTTGCTTTTCCCTTACTAAACCTGCAGTCAAAACTCTTCAGCAATTTGTAATGTCAGATGTAATTAAACATGATGCTTCATGAAGAAGCTGCCACTAGAATCAAAACAAGTAAATTTTATTATAAACACAAAGGCACAATCAGGTTATGCAAATCAGCCGTGTCTTCAGGCTTCTGGCCGGCTGCCAGCGTGATCTTTGCTTTTAGAAAGTTTTGGTACCTCTGTAACAGAAAAGCAGGATTTGTGGAGGAAAGGCAGCGTTTTAGTGTTGCTGCAGATAACAGAGCAGATAACAGAGGTCTTGTTTTCTTCTTTCGCCAGTGTGTAACTCTCCCCAGTGCTGGCACTGGGTAATCTTCAACTGCAGCCTAGTAGTGAAGAGTTTTAGGGAGATGTAGGAAATGAGCTTGCTGTATGGAGTCTGTAGCTGGAACCGCACACAGCCTCAACAGCAAAGTGCTCAGATTGACTCTCGAGCATCAGTCTAGTGATGTTACAATCTCTGTGTTAGACCCTACAGCAAATGTGACGTTTTAGTTGGAACTGAGTAAAGATCGTCTTCCACACGTGAAGCTAGAGGGCACTTCAGTGGATTTTTCCCTTCTGCTGTGGAATGCAGTGAGCGTTGCAGTTACAGAGTCTTTCAGGCTTTTTTCTTCAGGGAGAAAACTTGAGAGTGACTTGTTCGAACTGCTTTGAACGTCTAGAGCATTTTCTTCTCGAATTCTCACTTTAAAAAAAAAAAGAAAAAGCAAGCTGTTCTCTTCAAGAAACAGAGCTAAAAGCCTTCTGTAAAAGCACTTGCTGGGGATGGGAGGAGATAAGTCAAATATTAAATAATTAGAAAATAATAATCTCTAGTTCTTCCTCATGTGTTTCCCCCCTTTTGTTCCACCCACATGCTGCTAATTTTCATCTTTTCTTCCTGCACATCAAGACGTCAGAGCCTGCTTACAGAGAAAGTTGTTTTTCCTGAGTTGTCTGCATGCTTTATTAATACAGCAGGGATGACAAAGGAGGGGGAAGGAGGAGGTGAGGATGGAGGGGACAAGAGGACGAGCTTTTTTATGGTCTCCCTCCTACCAAAGGGTGACCATTTTGTTCACTGTTGCATTTGCCAGTTGCCATGGCATCCCCCTCTCACTCTATCCTGGAGGTGTATTCTTGATATAATTAACAGCTCTCCTCCTTCTGTCTGCTGCAGAAAGCAATCATTAAGTGAACATGAAGGAAAGAAAAGTCACTTTTTATCTTTTAGATTGTCTATTCATGCTTTTCATCCTACTACCTTATCTTTCTCGGTCCCTAATAATGTTGCTTTTTGTGTATGAAAGTATTGCTGGAATATGGCTGCCTGTGTAAAACAGGACATTAAGTCCCAGGTGCGGTTGTGTAAATGGAGGATTTTGTTAGGCTGGAATGCAGTTGAATTCAACATATATAAAGTTCATTGTGCTCCGTATATAAAACGATAATCTTAGGAAATGGAAGGTTCCTCAGAAGCTGGGTTATGGCTAATGGACATTGCTGGGCTAATGTACTTTGGAGAAAACTTCCAAAGGAGATTTGTTTCAAATATTGCTATAGAGAGGTGAAGAGAAAAAAATATGAAAAGACACAGTATAATGAAAACACAGTGTTGGACAGAAGCTGGAGCGGTAATGCTGTAGAGCATGGCTGGCGTATCGTTCAGCCCGTTCACGCAACAGCTTCCAGGCTGGTGTTGTTTTCGAAGGCCCGTACCTGTTTGTGGGGTGGGTTCGACAGGCCCGCCGGGCACCAAGCTCGGACCTGAGGCTGGTTAAAAACCACCAGCAGCCGTTATGTAACGGTCACGGGGCCAGCGCCTTTCGTTAGGAAACTTCTGTTGGGAAGACTGTCACTTTCCCGTTTTGTGGAACATTTGATCATTATTTTTTCCCACAGCCGCAGAGCAGTGAACTGTTCCAGAGGCAGTACAGTGAGGTTCCTGTAGGATTTATTTGTTTTTCAGAACAAGTTTTGAAAACAACAAGGCAAAAATAAAACCTTGATCAGGTTGTGTCAGCTCATGACTTCGCAGATAGTGTATAAAGTACAATTTTCTCATGACTTATCTTAATGCCCAATTTTTATTTTATTTTGGTTTGGTTTTGTTTTGTTTTCTTTTGTTTTATTTTGCTGCTGTTGTCTCATTACTGAAGTACTTCACTGGGAAATTATAGGGAGCTATTTTTTCCACTAACATCTCTGTAAAAATTCTTCTATTTTTACTACTACTTTTCCTAGTGGAAGGCTATCCCAGTGCCTGTTTTCCTGCATTTTCTTTACTTTATTTACCTGAACTTTCAACACGAGAAGGGTTTGCCAATAGCCTCCCTGAGGCTGAATGATCCCTCTGAGAGAAGTATGTTGAAATACCCAAGATTCGAGCAAGTAAGGAGACTGATTTGGACCCCTTTAGGTGTATAAGTTAGAAATAGTCCATACAAACGTGCATGCTGATTATTCATTTGAATTTTGGCTTTATATAAACTTCATAACAAAGAAAGTTTTTACTAGATATTTTAAAGAACAGGAGATAAGATAGCAGATATTTATGGAAGTAATGGCCTGTTTTTCTCACAGTCTATGACACGTTGTTTGGATATTAATGTCTTAAATGTTTCTTCATCCACTTTGATAGTATCGTAGTCAAGACAAAAGTAGAACTACGTACTCTTCTCTTCAATAACTCATCTTGTTTTCAAAAAAAAAAAAAAAAAGCCCAGTCTTGACCAGATGAACCTGTAATTTAACTGAAAGATACGAGGAAGACAGATAAATAAGTTTTCATCTTATTTCAGTTATATACGATTGTTCTGTGAGTAGCATCCCTGTCAAAATAAGATTCCCCTCAGTAACTAAAGCTACTTTATGATAAAGCTGCTGTACTTCAAAAGCAGCAGTGATAATAGAGAAGTTCAGCATGGTGAGATGGGTTGGAGGGGAGAGGGAAGGAGAATTTTTTGTAGTTTTAGAAGTGCCACAGCAAAATAGAAATTAAGAAAAATCTCCTCATGAGAGACCACATAAAACACTGTTAAAGGATTGTCACTGCTACTCAGTTTCCTACTGTAAACTTGTGGAAAATAATCTTTATTGTGTCTTACTGCTGATATAGCAGTAGAAATAGATGAACATAAAGTGGTTTTGGCAAATCCAAGACTTCCTGTAATTAGTTTTCCTGGGTTTATTTGTCAAATGTGGTGTTGCAAGGTCTGGTGTTTTCCTGGGGGCGGTCACCTGCATGATGATGATAATGTGGCTCCATAACTCTTGATGAGCAAGAGTTAGTGACATTGTCCTATTATTATTATTGTTATTGTCAATTAGTGACATTGCCCTAACCTGGGTTTTGTGAGTAACATCACTTACTGATCAGAGGTACTGGAATTCTTGCCCTTGAAAAACAAATCTCTTTAAAGAAGAAATGTGGTGCTCCTCTTAACTTTCTGCTCACAGTTTTTGGATTTTCTCCAGTTTCTGGGTCCAGTAAGACTTGCAAGGCAGGCTTAAATCCCTTTTGTTAGGGCCATGTGAGTGGCAGAATATGCAGTAGCTGTGTTTTTGTTTGTTTGTTTATGCTTCATCTTTTATTTTAAAGATAGCTTTCTCCTTTTTTTCCCACCCCCACACACTGTTTTGATGAAAGAAAGTCATTGAGAGGTTTTTTTTCTTTTTTTTTTTTCCTCCTGTCAAGGTCTCTCTGTTTCACTGGGTTGAAAAGAACATATTTCCAGAATCCTTCGACAGCTCTTTACTGGGTCACATCTGAAAGGTTCCCTTTAAAGCCATATATATGAAAATCTTCTTTGGTTGCAACTCTTTAGTATGAGACTGTACTTTTTGACTGTGCGTTAGGAATCTTAGTCATGGTTTTACTGAGATAGAAACATATTAGTTTCAACTTTACTCTTTTGTGCAATTAACTGCAACTTCACCTGGAGGAACCAATTAAAAATAAAATTGACTTTTTTTTTTGTCCCTGATAGCACATCCTTATTTTGAGAGAAATTAAATATGAATTTGTTCCATCTCTGTATACCAATAAGGGTTATTTCAGTCTCAGCCTTTTTTCCTTGTGTGCTTGGTTATCCACAACTTACAAGAAGGCCTTGTTCTCTTCAGTGCTTGTTGTTGCTTCCATTGTCTAGTTAAACATGTGGTGGCCAACTGGGCTTCTACCCAGCAGCCAATTCCCAGTGGCATTCCTCAGAGGCTTATTCTGGGGCAGCATCCTCTCCAATGCCCTGGATGATGGGATAGAGTGAACCCTTAGGGCGTTCATGAATGACACCAACTTGGAGGGCCTGGTCAATAAGCTGGAGAATAGGGCTTACTGTTCAGAGGACCTTCAGTAGACTGGAGGATTGCATCGACAGGAACTACCTGAAGAGTCAACAAAGAGAAATTCAAAGTCTTGCACCTGGGGCAGAATGACACCTGTGCAACATAACTGGCTGGGGAGCAGCTTTGCCAAAACAGACTTAGGGTCGTGGTGGATAAGAAGTTGATCTCAGGTCATTGGTGTGTCCTTACAATAGTGAAATCAGAGAGAGCTGGGTTGTGTCATCCCGGAGAGGAGAAGAGTAATGGAGGGCTGGGGGGAGTGTTGAATTGCTGTCTTCAGTAGAGAGGAAGGAGCCAGATGAGAGGCACCAGTTACAAGTTGCAGCAAGAGAAAGTTGGATGAGGTGATAGGAAAAAAAGTGTTCAGTGTGAAGATGGCAAAGCACTGGAACAGGGACCCAGAGAGGTTATGGAAGCTCCATCCTTGGAGGTACATGGAACTGGGTTGGACACAGGCCAGAGTAACCTGATCTGACTTTGAAGTCAGCTTTGCTTTGAGCAGGGAGTTGGACCAGAGATCCCTTCCAGCAGGAATTACTCCATGATGCTGTGTTCCTTCTCTCAGTAATCATTTTTCTTCTGACTGCCATCCCAATCTTGCTGAGTTACTTTCCAGATGTCCTCTTTCTCTCTCTGGTAATAGCTGTGCGTTTTTATAGAAATGCCGTTTGAGATGTAGATGTATTTTTAACAAATGAGTAACTAACTAGTAGTACCTTCATATATTTCTGCTGAAAAAAACAAATGGATACAATATAAGCATAGAAATTTCAGGTTCTACATGATGAGTTGTGTGAGTTAATGAAGTGCATGGGTGTGAAGGGTTTTCCCTCTAAATCACAGCTGAGAACACTTCCTCTAGTGATCTCACTTCTGGCATAAGGCTTTCTTCTGCAGTTTAATTTCCCTCAGGTTTATGTGATCCCATTTGTGCATGTTGAGACCTTTAGTTTTGGAACTGATGCTTTGCACATCAGAAACTTGCTGTTTTCAGAGGTAGAATAGACCTTATTTGATCCTATATGGCAATTGTTATGAATATAGTTGCTATGTTTTATTTTTTGTGTGCACATAAAATCTTGCCAATTTTAATCATGCTTTTTAGAGATTGATTAATTAAGTTCAGGAACTGTAAAAATACATTCCACCATTTATTTTCAGAAATGTGTTTGCATGCTTTCCACCTTTGAATTTTAAAGATGTAATTTCTCCAGCTGAAGCTTACTACATTCTCTCAGTGAAATTCTCCCGAGTCTTCAGGCATTGTAATAAATCTTTGGTCATCTAGGACATCAGGGCCCAATTTGATTCTACATCTGACAGCAGAATTGTTTATTTCTATTCCGAACGCTCGTACTCTTATCACCATGGTTAAAATGACTTTTTCTTCATTCATGGTAGAGGTATGAGAGGCAAAGGTATGAGACAGAGAATTAAACAGCTGAGATTCCACTGAACCATATCTTTCATGGTACAGTAAGTCTCCATTAAATGAAGACTGTAAAGAACATGAAATAAAAGCATCCTATGGCCTCACAGGCAAGAATATTTTATTTGATTACTGATAAAAATTATAGAGAAGATGCTCATTTTATGGGTGCTTTTATTCCCTTCTTTGGTGAATTTTTGTCACCCTTCTGTCTACGTAACTAACAGCACTGCATTAAATTCTTAGCTCTGGCTTTGGAGAAAAGTGTCGCTCTTGGTGCCATTGTTAACTTCTACAAAGGCAATGAATTTTCAGAATGTTGTCCCAAATTGGACACCAATGTTACTCAGTTCTGCAGTTATTGGAGATTTGTGATTTGGGTTTAGGCTGATCATTTATTCTGCAAGCAAACACATTTTTCTGTTTTCTCCATTTCTTCTCATATCATCCACTAAGAATAATTTCTATTAATAATTTGTAAGTTCTCTTAAAGCACTGTGGATCTGTTCATTCAGGCCAAGAGTTTGTCAACATATTTTTGAATTAAATTCATTTCTGTTCATAGGAGTTTGTAATTCATGCTTACTGATGGAGTTCAGGAGAGCGTGTTATGTTGTGAGGGATTTGTTATATAAAGCATAATAGATGTGGATATGAGTAAATGTTCAAGTACCAGTTTGGTAAGTAGACTGTAAGGAACAGAAAAAATAATCTGTAAAGGAGAAAGATTTCTTTATGATAATGAATTATTTTATATTTGTTTTAGAGTGTTTTCTGCGTACAAAACGTTGTATTTCCTGTGGTTGTCACTGAAGCAGGTAGCATATGCAGAATTACTGGAATGCTTTTTCTCACTGTTTCTGCCTTCCCTTTTTTGTTTTATGCAGTCCACAGCAGAAACACCCACAACCCCAAAGCATACGAAGGACAACAGAGAGAGCTTCTTCCCAGTAACACCAGCTACACTGCATCCTGCCCCAGTGAATCCAGATACTGTGACTCCTGAAAATCTCCTGAGACTGAATGATCTTCATTCCAAATCCAAACCAGCCTCATCCTCTTCATCCTCCTCCTCCTCAGCATCTTCTTCAGTACCTCCATCCCAGGAGTCACACAGGGACACTGAGCATCTCCGGAGTCAGAATGCAGAGACTGCTCCCAGCATGAGTGATCTTGCACGTGGTAAGTCTCAGGGAGACAGAACATCATGGCTCTCTCTAATCCGTTTGCCAAGGCCACATGGTGAGTCAGTGCCTGAGTTCTGATTCTGTCCCATTTTCTGATCACTAGACCATACTTAAAAGGCTACACAAACAGAGGTTTTGTTCTGGGACATGTATGAAATTAATACATATTTTAATTACTGGGATAGAGCACTGCATGTAACTTGCATGTGAAATGGAATAGCAGCCTAAAAATAGTCATGTTTTAAATAGATCATTTAAGTCTGAAGTGACATGAAAAAGTTTGTTCTTTTTTCTTCAAAGAGATAAAGGTACAGTTCTCTAAAATACCTCAAATGTTTTAAAAAGTTGGTAAGTGGTTGCAATTGGAATAAACTGGTAGATAGCCTACATCTGACTTATAAGTGCCTGATTAACATAATTAGATGCATAGATATCACAGCCATGTATATGTGTGTGGAGATACATAATACTGTGAAAATTCCAAGCTTCTGCATGGCTCATAAAGTTAGTGTATCATCACCATTATGTTTCACATTTGAGAAAAGAAGCATCTGGCAGGACTGGAATGTTGGAAATATATTTATAGTCCTAGTATGGTTATGTGCAAAGTTAGAGTACAGAAAAGGATTGAAAAAGCAAAGCAAATGTTATTTATTCTGTAGCAAGATCATGTGATTTGTTTAGGACTGTGTTATGTACTTGGGGCTATACAGATTGTCTAGATGAGGAAAGAGTTAAATGCAAGTGCTGTCTTTTTCTTTCCTGCTGTCTTGGCAGGCTGGCATTGTTAGCAGTAGTAAAAATCACAGATCCACTTTGGGAATGAAGTAAGATTAGACCCAGTTTCAGACTTATCTTGAGTGCCCAAAGACATGGCCGTGCTTATTTGTGGGACACGGTGCATATTAAGGTGGCAGAGCACCTGTTATAGCGTGTACTTTCTTGCAACCTTAGCAAGAACACTGTCTGAAAAAAGCTTCTGCTGCTGCTTGTGCTCTCTCCATCTGCTCACAAACTTGAACCTTAGAACTACTCATAAAATGTCATGGATGAATTAATAGGAATCCAGAAGAAGTTGTGAATGAACCACAAACATACAGCTTTTGGGGAAAGTGACAGATGAGGATACAGTGGAAATTGTGCCTAGATTTGTGATGCGTGATATTCATAGATAATGAGAAGGCTATCATCTAGTCTAGATGTTTTGTTAAAGTAAACTTGTATTGTGACTTTTATCTGTGTACTTCCTTATGTAATCAGCCTTGGCATCTAAACACACACAGTCTTGTGAATTCGTTGGCAAGAAAGAGCAAACTAGGGAGAAATCGGTTTTCCCAACTTGCTAATCTCTGAGTACAGGACAAAATTGAATTTTAACATCCAATATTAGGAGTTGCACTATAATCATCTTATTTTCCTTTTTCTAAACGGGAAACAAAACTAGGGAGAGATTGTCTTGGGAGGGAAAGAAGGGAAAGGGGAATGATAAGGAAGGGAATGGCTGAGTCAATGTGTAAACCACACTTGTTATTGTCCTTATGAAGCTAAAAAATGGAGTTGCATAGTGTCATAAGATATCTTGGCAGGCTTATTCAACTGGGAGTAATTCAGGTTTGTGCCTAGACAACAGGGGAAAAAATCCTCTAGTTTATGAAGTTGCTTTGCATTTACTAAGGAGACTGGTAGGAATGACAATGCAGATAAGAACTCGTGGATTCTTTCAGTTTTCAAACAAAACTCACAAGCATTTCTGACGTGCTTTCCTCTCTGCAATTTCCCAGGGCGCCTTGCAGTGATTAGAACATTTATTTTAATCTTTTGACTTCCTAGGCTTTGTTAGGGCGGTGAAGTTTCATATTGTTCTTTGGTCTTTTATGCTTTCTGTACATCATCTTGGTTGAGGGAGATGGAAGGGCTAGCTGCCAAAATTATAATCGTGTATCCATGTGTCTGAAGATCAAGAGGTTCTCTCTGCAAAGCTCTCATTCCAGTGCTGAGTGTGTGTGTTGTATCTGGCTTTCTAGCTCTCAGACGTACCTGACAGGTCATTTCTCTAGCTGAGAGAGACACCAATTACTGCTGTGTCTTTTCCTTTTCTTTTCTTTTTAATTCTCCTACCTTTGCACCCACCTCCTTTAAAAAGTATTATTTATAATTCTCTTTTACCCCTTTTTCATCTGCCCCTCATTAGCTCTGTTTCTATAATAATAATAATAATAATAAAATAAAAAATAAAAAATCCTCCCATTTTAATCTGTTTTTATCTTTTTCATCTCTTATTTTTTGTAACCTCCTTCTGTATCTATTTGTTCATGTGAGAGTATTTGGCGTCACAGAGGATTAGCTGCTATCATTTTCTGTGGCTTCACCCAGAAAAAGGAATGGCTTTAAGAGAAAAGTTGGTACTCGTTTCTTATGTGAATGTTTTAGTGAGATTTTGTCTAATCTGACTATCTAGTTCAAAATACAACATGATGAAATCCAGCAGCAAAATAATGGTAGTGGTAGTTTCAACATGAGAGCTTCTTACATGTAGGCATAAATGTATATGGAACTATTAGCCTTTTTGGCTCAACCTATAATTTTTTTCTGGGGAAACTAAAATAGGACAATTAAGATAAACCCTGTGCAATGTGTCACACTGCTCCATTTTTATACTGTTCTAAATTGCTGAAAAATCTTGACATTTTCTTTGACTTCGATGTCCTTATCCAAATAATGATTCTTACAAGGAATGGACAGAAAAACATTCACATCTGACTTTCACACCAAGAAAAGGTTTGTATACTTGGAATTATGTAATGTTATGTGTTCTGCTTAAAACCAGCTATTCAGCAAATTGGAATATAAATTAAGGGTAGAAGAGTAGAAATTTTCCCCTCCTTCCATTAAATTCATGTCCATTCAAGCCCTAAGCATTTCAATATAAAAACAAGAAGGTACATAGCTGATATAGCTGTCCAAACTTAGAAATTCAGAGCTAAGGGAGACAATCAGGTCTTTCTGTAGTGTGCAGGGAAGTTGCAGCCCATCAGCCACGTAAATATCTTGCTATAATTTCAGGTGTTTGTTATGTAGGCACAACAGGGCAGGTAGAGGTGTAAGTGTACTTTAACCTGTAGAACTTTTAGACTTCGAGAAGCACAAGAAATAAATACCAGTGAAGAAGGTTGCATGGAAAGGTAGACAGTAGCATGGTTATAGTGAGCAATGCAGTTAAATTGTTTTAACTTTATTTAACCTTGTTTTAACTGCGGAATTCAATTCAAACTTCCAGTTTCTTTTTAAAGAACCTGAATAATAATGCTCAACCCTCCTAACAATGATCAGTCTCTTCTCTTGCTTTTTCTGCTGAGTTCAAAATCATGCTTTAGAGTACAGAGTTGATCTCAACAGACGGCTGAAAAAGCTGAAACACAGAAAAGGTTAGCCTGGCCATGGGCCTGTGGCCTCATGTGAGTCTTCGTATCACATCGTTTTTCCAGCAGTTACCTGGCATGAGGGTTCTTTCTTTTATGCACGTGTCCTTTGACTTGGTGTTCTTGTGTCACTTGTTAGGCACCTTGCCTTTCATTACTCTCTCGTTCATTTCCCATGTTGACTTATCCTGGTTTTCAACAGCTTTCTTCCTCAGTTCCCAAAGCTGAATTCCTTCAAGGCTTTAAAAACTCTACTTTAAATGCTTGTAACCCCACGCCTTTTGTAGAATCCTGGGGTTGGAAGCTCCTTTCTACCTGTTAGTGACTGCAAAGGTGCTGGTAGAAATCAACCAGGCAGCCTTCAACTAACTCCACATTTGCTCTCTCTCTCATCTCTTTCTGCATCTGCCTCCTGTGTTGGCATTGGTATTTTCACTTCCCCCTGTCTGATCGTTCCTTTTCATGAAGCTTTTTATTTTTCACAATGGGTACACTCTGAAAACAGCTTCACCGCTGAATGTCAGCAGGGGGTTTCCTGTTTGTGAATGACTTCTTAATTCCCTTTTGCCTAATGCTCAGACAGTACCAGCCAGCCGTGTCTTTTCCTCTTCCCTTTGGAAGTACGCCGATTTAGTTTCTATTGCAACAAACCCATTCCAGAAGAGTTTTTCAGTATACTTAATATCTATTTCTAATCTTCACTCTTCAAATTTTAAGTTTTATTTATTCAATCCAACACTGTGCAGCAAATCCTTTGAAATTAAAACTGTTGTTGGTTTTATGTGCCCATGCTAAATCAGTAAGAATAAACAGGACAGGAACAGCAGCTTCCAAACTGTGTCCTGTGAGGTGATGGTAAGTAGCCAGGGGCATAGCGTGGGCTGGGCAGGGTTTGTGGTCGAAGAGGCTCTCTAGCCCAGTGCACCCTTCGGTCCCCCTGAAAATCCTGGGGAGGATATCCTGCTTTAACAGAACACATCTTCTGGAGACCACAAAGATTTGTAAAAGAACGTGATAATCATCCTGTATTGTTACAATATGTGTGTTTCACTAGGTTTAGATTACTGCCAGCAGAATAATTTTTTTATATACTGCTGCACACATGAAGACTGAAGAGAGATCTAGTTGTAAGCCTACTGCACAGGTATTGCATTGTTTACAAAGTTCTTAGAAAAATCTCTAAAGAATATAGAGAAACCCCACTCTATTCTAACAGCTGTTTTTGCTAATTTGTATTGGGCTTAATTGGCTGTCAGGTCAAAGAAGGATGAAATACTGACAGGGAAGGAAGGGTCTTACGGCTTTCATTAGGTAACTAGTATATAAACTTCACAAGGAGTAGACTGCAAATGAGTGATTGACTATCTGCAGCTATTACTATGTGATGCTCTGCAAATGATGTGCTCTTGCTAAATGAAATACTAAAACACAACTATTAATTAGCTGTATTTTTAATAACACAATTTGAAAGCTCTTATCATTGCATACAAAACTGTTGTTTTTTTGATCTAGGCCCATAAATTGTTTTTTATTGAAGAGTGTGGGGAATTTATGTTTTTTTGTTTTTTTTTTTTTTGTTTGTTTGTTTGTTTCTTTTTACAAAGAAAGTTAGTATTGAGCTTCGGAGTTTTTCTTTACCAACATGCCTGTCAGCTTCCTGCATCTCGAGGAAACTTGGTAGTGACAGGAGGTGGTTTTGGACCCAGGAACTCCACTGGCTGTGCCCCAGCATGGCTCCTACAGGGACCTTGGAGCCTGCGAATTAGTATGGGCCAGGGACTATTTCCAGGAAGCACTTTCAGAGCAGCCACCTGTTTTAAGATTTGCTAACATGGACGTTGTTCTGTGACAGCTGACCTCAACATTAGGAAAGAGTTCGGGGTATGTCTCATATAATTATATAGCAGACTCTCTGTTCAGGACCTAGCGATAAATATAGCAGTATGCCATGTTACTACAGTGCGAACTTCTGTTCAGCAGACTGTTTGAATTTCTTTCATTTCAGGGGGCCATAGAACTTGTGTTCTGCAGCTTTTCGCCTCCAAAATTACTCTGACACTTAATTTTTAACACATGACTTTGTGTGTCAGCTTTGAATGTAATTTCCTGAATTTGGCATTTCAAGTCAAATGAAAGCTATGACTTTGATAGTGTTTTTTTAGAACTAAATTTTGTGGTAGGATACTGGGAATGAATTTAGAGAAAGAAAATGTGTAAGCAAAGGGTACCAGGTATACCTACTGCATCCCTTGATGAGCTAAATATAACTAGTCTCACTGCCTGCTGTGGTGTAGTACCTTATGGCAAATACAGTGTACAGTTTGAGGCTTGATGCCGCTGTTATTTCTGTAGGTCAGCATCCTTAACCAAACTGTTCAGCTGAACCAACCTGTGTTCCAGCACAGTCTTTCCATTGACTTGTAGCACAGTGTATCAGGAAACTCTGAGCTCCTTCAAATTCAAGCTTTCCATGGCCTTTGCAACTGCTGTATGGGAAAAAAAGCTGTATTAATTCCCAGCACGCCAGAGGGTGAGGCAGATGGAATACAGAAAATTAATTGTTTACACATTAGTGCTATTCTTTGGAAATGCAGTAAGATATTTACTCCGTTGTGTCAGGGAGCAATGGATCAGACCCATTTCCATCAACATGGGAAGAAAAAAAGAAAGAATAGTATCTACCTTGTATGGTGAATAAGTAACAATTCTGTGAAAAATTGCCCGTACTCTGTGTGGCCATTAAAATACAAAGTAAGGGAGTTGTTGCTGGAACAAATAAAACAGGTATTTCCTAGTGTCTGCAGGCACCCAGGATGAAGTCCTTACTCTTTTGAAGTGCTTGGAAGGCACGGTAGTGCGGATCTGCTAAATCACAGTAATGTATTCTCGGGCTTTTTGTCTGACACACAGAACTGCTGGGGAAGGTGCTTTGCAGGGGGATGAAGGCAAGTGGTGCAACTGCTTCATTTAAGCACTTGAAGCTGTTATCTGTTCATTTCTCCAAGCATACACTTTTGAAATCCTGTTAGTGTTCTGTCCTGGAGTTCAAAGCTCAGTTTCTTCCTTTTTCCTGTAATGAAATGCTGTTTTGTGCACGCACTAAAGTTGCTTGTAGCCTTTAACATATCTGTGCTTTAATCCTTCAAACTGCCTCCCTCAGCAGCTGGAAAACATTTTCTCCAGGTGCCAGTCACATTTTCTGGGCTTGTCTTTCACTCGTCGTGTAATAGGTTTAGCGCATGACGAAAGGATTTTTTGAAATTCCAACTAAAATGTCTAATAACGCTGTAACGTTAACGTCTCCTTGTACCTGACAGCAGAAGGAAATTGAGTGATTAAGCACACGGTGCCGTGCAGAGAGACCAGAGCAGCTGCTTACTGTGACAGCACCGCTGCTTTTAAACTTCTCCACAGCTGCACATTGCCAAGGGAAGATTTTTGACGCAGCTGCGTCACAATAGCAAATAATTCTCTGATTAGTATAAAAATGGGTGCGGGAGCTGTATAATCTCTCTGCTTATAGTGTGTGGATGTATGTACATAGCGCTGTGTGTGTCTAAAGACAGAATATTAGCCGTGATGAAGTCATGAACCCCGGCGCCCGCTATAGGCATCTGCAAACACTGGTTACCCTGGCAACAAGTGGAAAGGGTTGGAGAGGAAAGCTGGAGTAGGTTGTTGCATTGAATTGTTTTCAGCTTGTTTCTTCCTCGCTAAGGCAGGGAGATGTTGAAAGGTATGATGTCCCTCTTTCTATGTCTATACGATTTTATATATATTTCGGCAGTTGTTGGGAAAGGGAAGGCTAAAAAGAATACTTATAATTCAGCTCGATTGGAGATGAACTTTTGGATACAAATATTAATATGCGTTGCAAATCTGTGTTTTTTCTATATGCTTATTTTTTTGTGTTGCGTTATGAGGTGAGAGTGCTAAATAGATCTTCAGAGTACAGTATCTGTCCCATCTTCAGCCTGGAGACAAGTGACTGTTGCATATTACGTCTTCACAAACTGATTTTATTTTAAACTGGGTTTGTACAGCTAATGTTTGAAAGCCTGCAAGAACCATACAAGTACTGCATATTACCAAAAGATTTGTTAGCTGAGATTAAATCTGAGCTTCCGAACACCTTCAGATTGTGCTGCAGTTATATTCTTGTGCTCTTGCACTTGTGCAGAATATTGTGGCTCATGAGTTAGTGGAGTCTTTACCTCCCTGGGGAAAGTTTTTATTAGAAAAACTGGGACATTATGTTCAGGGCTATAACAGCATTGTCCACAGGACAAATATCAAAATACTCTCTTCAGAAATCTGTTTTTGACAAAAAATAGGAGATCCAATTGTGCATTTCTTCTTGATTATCCTTCTGTCTTTTGCCCTTTTTGTCTGTAATGAAAAAGATATTGCTGTGCACTATATTAAAGTATTGATAGTGCAAGTTATGATACATACACCTGAAACAACCAGTTCTTTATCAAGAATTAAAAAAAATATTTTGCTCATTAACTTAATTTTTAACTTAGAAATAATGCCACTCAAGTGACTATTGCAAAAAGGAAAAAAAATTGCTCAGTCATAAAAGAATAAAGTGAATGACCCAATCAAGGAATAAAATTCGATCACTGTGTATTTAACACCTGACAGCAAAGGATTGGTTAATAGACAGTGGCTCTTGATTCTCATATAGTGAAAGGTGCAGCCTGCTAGAATATTAACAAGTGTTGTTTCCAGAAGTGTAGTAATAGAAATACACACTTACTGTGCCAAGCTCCTGCCCTTTTGTTTCCATTCACTTCTACATAAAAACAGGCTGACACACAATTTTATTCAGATCAAAGCTAATTTTACTACACTACAAATCTGCATCTTCAAAAGTTAGAAAAACAAATATGATGTGGAAGATGGAGATGCATGTGAGTAAGCTGATTCCTTATAAAAGAATGCAGACTTGCAGCTGTCTTGTAGCATCTGGCTAGAAATATACTGCTCAAAAGAGCTTTGTCAGTGGGGCATAATTTAGTTAAAGTAAAGCACAGCAAATCAGCTTAAGCAATGATATATCTTATAATTAAACAAAGATTATAATCAACATAAGAGGTAGAGTTTAGTCATTAAACAATAGTGCAGATCTGAGCTTTTATTCTGAATGGTGAACTATTAATTCCCCAATGCAATTTGGCAGTTAAGTACATACAAAACTGCTCTCAGTTAGCAGTATAGTTAAAGCTATAGGATTTCCAGTTTATATACTGTTGTATCTGCTAAATTAAGTAGTATTTTGTATCCTTGATTAATAAGTGGATAAATAAGGTTCTGTTAGTACTTACCCTAGATGTTTAAGACTCTGAGTCTGGAATGTTGGAGCGAGCTAAACAGAGTTGATATCTTAGCTGTCTTGCAGGGTAATCTGAAATCATAATTTTCATCTTGCTTTTCTTCAGATGTTGATGTATTGTTTCTTTCTATCTTTTGATCAAGTGTCTTGTAGACTTTTCCATACGGGAGTCTTCTGGGTTTAGACTACGGTTTATTGTCAGATTCTCGCAGTGTAATGGGATGTGTGTACGTTGGCTTCAGGCCACATTAGGGCTGATCCTTCTTCATACGGTCCCTTGTACTTGTCAGCATGTGGTTAAATCATACGTGTATCTGATGTAAAGAGCAGGCAAATACACAGAATGATCTTTCAGCTATCTTCTGTTTCTCAAATAGACAAACAATGAATTACGATTTTCCTAGTCCACGTTCCTGTTGTATAACTACTTCTTCTGTGTTGCTTTTAAGCTGATTTGGTCAGATTCAACTATTTTTTTCCCTACTTCCAATGCTATTTTTTGAAGTATCCATACAGAAATGTTCAAGAAAGCACCGAGAATGAGAACTATTCTTTTGCATTAGACCTTTCCATTTTGTGCTTGATAGTGAGTGGAACATCACAGAGCAGAAGCTGCCTGTGATTTGTGCTGTAGTGTGCTACCTTTCCTTTTTGGGAACTTGGAGAATTCTCTGCAAGCAAACTCATTTATCCTAAGGCTTGTGTCGGCTATCAGCTACCAGTTTAGATAATGGGTTATTTTATTTTACCAATGAAAATTAGTGGATGAAAGACCTTACAGCCCGCTTTGGTAAGCTTTTTTTTTGTACAAATTATTCAAGAACCCTAGACATCTAATTGATTTTAAAAGTTCCGTCTTTCAAACTGCATTGATCTGACTTTTACCAAGCTGTTAAGCTGAAATGTTGTCTTACGCATTTTCTGCAAGGGGAACTCTTGGACAGGAAAATATTACCACTGTAAATTTCAAGTTCTTATCTACAATGATGAAGATGGAGAAGTGTTTTCAACACACAGGGAGGTGGGGGTAAAGAGTACTTTTCCAATAAGGAAAAGTTGAAAAATGTATTCCTTTTTAAGACATTATGCTGTCAAAATCCTAAATTAATTTAGATCATGGACATCTGAGGGATTTTAGAGCAAGTTAGGCTGTGAATATGCATTGCGTCTGCTTGTCTGCAATAGCTGCCCGTGCACACCTTACCCTCTATGAATGTAAGGTAATTCAAATTTGCCTAAACAGCCCTTTGTTTTTGAAGGATATCTTCATTTTTATCAGAGAATAAGACCTTGTTTGTGTGCCTATAGCATTGAAATGCTAGCTGCTGTTTCAGTCTGCCCTTCCCAGAAACGGTTGTCATTAGTAGTTCTCAGTAGTTCAGTGAAAATTACTCCTGTTAAGTACAATATGCAGTCCAATGTGCAAGAAAACTGCTTTAACACTGCATTAATTTAAAATCGCATACATCTGATTTGTAATTAAGAGATTGTGCTCATACACAGTAGGGTTCTGGGTTGTAAACACCCCAAATTCTGGAACAGCAGAAGGTGGGAATACTAGACTAATGTATTTATAAATGTTCAGTAGGCATATCACTGAAAACTGGGCATTTAGTATGGCTTCATATTGATTACATAAAAACACAGATTTGGCCTATTGCTGGATGTTCACGGTAATTAATCTTACTTAGCAGTAAGCTGCAGTTCAATGTAGCTTGTACCTGTGGTTGCAGATCAGAGAGGGACCCATCGATCACAGCTGGCTCATCATTAAGGGTGATAGATTTTGCTTTGCATGTATGACAGGTGATTCATCCCTCATGTCTCCAAAGGTTAATGGTCAGTTGCATCTATTTGTTTCTTGCAGATATGCAGAGATTAACAAAATGCCATACACCAGATCTTTTTCTTCACTTTTTTAAAGAACAATTTTTATAAGAGTTTGAACTGATGGCACCAAGTATGAAAAAGTTGTGGCTTCCATCTTAGCTTGCCAATATTTCATTTTACTCAGTCATGTTATGATTTAGAAATTGAGGAAACGTTAAAATAAAATTTAAAAGAGCTTCTACCAGTTGTGTAGACAGCAGAAGGACTGAGGCTTAGGAAAGAGATCAGGATGTCTGTTAATCTGTGAATTATGTTTTGTTAATAAAGAGGAAGAAGAGCTTGAAGTGCCTTTGGAGGGGCTTGGATTTCAGCAACAGGAATCACGGCTTTGTCAGCAGATGAAAATGGCTACTGTTGCACCATCACCAGAGCCTGTTTGCTGGCAAGTGGAATCAGTGACAACCACAAATTCGGGACATGTTTGTACCCAAGGTAGGAGCTTTCTGTACTTCAGTGAAAACGGGTGGTTATCTGAGTATCAGCCTGTAGAGAATGATTGACTGGATAGTTGTGATACATACTCCCCACTTCTCTGCTGCTTGCCTTCCAGAAAAGTATTCCAGAGTTTAGAGGCATTCTTGGCAATGTCACAGCTTCCTGGAGAAGTGCCTTGTAGTCCCTTAATGGTTATTCTTTTTCATGCATAATTCACGTACTAAATACTATGGCAGCAAAGCCAAATAAAAAACATCCTAGTGCTAGGCTATCATGCTATATAGTTTGTGCTTCTTTGAAAGTAGAATTTATCTTTTAATTGAAGTCTTACGCAGGGCAGTATGACAACACTTTGGATTACACTATTGGAATATTTAGCAGAAGGAAATGATTTTTTATAATACTCAGACTGAGTCAAGTTAACATAAAACCCAACATTACAACAGTTAATGCCTTCTGTCCCTCCTCTCCCCCTTCCCAAGAGAAGGTGTTTTAACCGGAAAAATGTAAAACGTGTTTTTTTTTTTTCAGGCAAGCATAACGTAGTTATTCACGTTTGGGGTATCTTTT